>JAXQQM020078305.1:0-154153 GCA_034641835.2 Pinus albicaulis
AACATTACTTCACATGCCAAATGTACTCCAAGCATCCAAAACTTAAATTTTAAAAATAAAACAAATTATAACACATGTCATTACATAACATGCCAAATGTAGTTCAGATGACAACATTAATTTATAGATGACTACATTACCTCACATTCACATGCCAAAAGTACTAAAACCATCCAAAAATTAAATAAAACAAATTATATTAACAATGTAATAAAATATGTCAAAAAATTGTAAATCTCACAAGTATCAAACTGTATCAAGTTTAACAAATTTTAAGACCATCTGAATTTTGAAATCAAATCTACAAATCATGTCCATCAAATAGAGACGGATCTAGCGTCTTCCCTACTAGGTTCTCAGTCCACACCTTATCATGTGAATGGGAAACCTACATACACAATGCACATGTACTTGAACATTAAAATTTGATGTTTTAAAAATGAATGAGAATATATATATCTAGAAGTTCATGTAAAAAACAAAATATAACAAAAAAATCATGCAATACCTCATAAGGTTCCCTCTCCATTTGATGAACAAGTTCTCCCATAGGAACATCTGCAGCGGTAAACTGTACAATATACATGTACAGTTAAATATATATATATATATATATTAAAAACTTTCAAATGAAAATGCATGTGTACATATATAAACTTATTTTCAATTTAATATTAAAAAAAGGAACTAAAGACAACTTGTTCAAATGTTGTGGATGTTCCTATCTCCGTCGCTAGAGTCCACGGATTAAAGAAATCTTCTATAGGAACCTAAATTCAAAAAAATTTAAATAACTCAAAATATAGATCTCTCTCTCTCTCTCTCTCTCTCTCTCTCTCTCTCTCTGTATATATATATATATATATATATATATATATATATATATATATATATATATCTCAATTTTTAATGGAACTTTTTGAGGTAGAATATATATATATATATATATAACTTTTTTTGTATTCAAAACTCAGAATCTCCACAGTTCCCATTTTTCAGTCTACGTTTCGGGTCTAAAACTAGACCCATCTTCAGGACAAATCTGCAAAAAAGAGAGACAATTAGTGTTAAATAAATAGAGGAGAATATGATAGAAAAGAGAGCCGACCAGTTATTAAGTTAATTAATTTTAAATTTGTTTTATTCATATTTGGTTGAGTTTAATTATTTTGTTTCTTTTAAAATATAACAATTTTTGTTTTATAAAGTTTTTTGAGTTAACGTTGATACTATTTACTATCTTTTTACTATTAATTATTTATCCTACGTTTATAGATTCCTAAGTTTCTATCCAATTTCTATTTTTATTTTATTCTCAATTTAGATTAATTATTTTATTTGTTTATAATTATTATATAAAGTGTTATTAAAATATATTTAAAGTGTAGTATTTTTATGATCCTAATTTTATGAAAAAGGTTCTAAGTAGATTTAGAATAATGATTTAAAGATTTGATTATGTTAATTTTTTTATTTCTATAAGGTTCTATGTATATTATAAAGTCCACTCTTCTAATACTAAATCTCTATCTAAGTTGCGAAGTCCTAAGCTTTTTGTCTAATTATATCTTAAGATTAATTGATTAGTTTTAAAGCTAAGAGGGTTTGAATTTTAAGGTATGAAGGATTGAATTTTAAAGTTTGAAGGTTTGAATTTTTACATCTTTAAATTCCTACGTCTGAAGGTTTGAAATTTATATCCTTAAATTAGATTAATTGATTTATATCTTTTTATTAGATTAATTGTTTAAAAGCTATGAAGGTTTGAATTTTAAAGTTGGAAGGTTTGAATTATATTAATTTTTATAAGGTTCTATGTATATTATAAAGTCTACTCTTCTAATACTAATTATATATCTACGTTGTGAAGTCCTAAGCATTTAGTCTAATTATATCTTTAAATTAGATTAATGGTTTTGTTTTAAAGTTATGAAGGTTTGAATTTAAAGTTTAGAGTTTTCCTTAAACTAATTTAAGTTAAAAGGTTCTAAGAAGTTTTTAAAATAATGATAAAGGTAGAGGGTTAGGATTTAGATTAAGGTCTAAGATAAGGTTAAGAGTTTTATAAGGTTGATTTTATATGATATTTCTTAAGGTTTTAAAGAAGGGTAGCATGGTATAGGCCTAGAGAAGGGTAAGGGATAGATACGAACTGGTGGATCGAGGGAGGGTGAAAGGTTAAGAGGTGGAATAAGCGAAATTCAATAAAATATTCTTCAAGGACTGAGGAAAAGGAGGGGAAACAAGCAGTCAAAGACTCAGGGGTGAGAGTACTTTAACGGAAAAGAGCGCGGATCCAATTTCTGCTAACTTCTAAGCCTCCATCTCTATGTAGGTTGTGAGGGTGTTTTATGATTTCCAAGGCTTCACGTATTTTACGTTTAAAGTGATGTTTTTCTTTGGCAATGACCACTGCATCCTCAAGGCATATGTGGTGACATGTTTTGCTGGAGTGTTCTGCCAAAGCCGAGGTTTTAATTCTTCCAAGCCTGATGTCTACCCCATGTTCTTTAAGCCTTATTTTGAATTTTCTACCTGTTTCCCCAATATAGCAATCTCTGCATGAACAATTGATTTTATAAACACCTTTTTGTTGGAGGTGGTTGGGGTCATCCTTGACTGATTTCATTCTTTGCCTGATGGTTACTAGAGGTTTGAAGGATGCTCTAATGTCCTTTTTGGCTAGAACTTTGGCTATATTGTCGGTGACACCTTGAATGTAAGGGAGGTATGCTTTTGTAGTAGAGGAATTGTCAGTAGTCATTCTTTTATTTCTAGATCTGGCTCTTTGAATAGCTTTGTTAATGTCCCTATTGATATATCCCAAGTTAATGAAGGATTTTCTGAGATATTCAATTTCTTCCTCCACATGAGTTTTGTCTGATATTCTAAAAGCTCGTGTAAAGAGAGTCAGCAACACCCCTATCTTTTGGGCTGGGTAGTGGTGTGAATCGGCGTGCAGATAATTATCAGTATGTGATTTCTTTCTGAACACTTTGTGTCCAAGGGATCCATCTTCATTTCTTGAGAGGAGTATGTCAAGGAAAGGGATGCAGTTGTTTTCTTCGCCTTCCATTGTAAATTGGATATCTTTGGATATGTTGTTGAGGTGGTTTAGGAAGTTCTTTAATTCCTCTTCTCCATGAGGCCAATTGACATTGGTGTCATTTACGAACCTTATCCAGAATTTGGGTTTTAATGGGTAAGAGTCTAAAGCCTTCTTTTCAAATCTCTCCATGAAGAGGTTTGCCACTATAGGAGATAACAGAGATCCCATAGCGACTCCAGATGTTTGTTCAAATATTTCCCCTTGGAAGGTGAAAAAGGTAGAGCGAAGACATATTTCAGTGAGCTTTGTAGTTTGCGGGTCTGCTACTTCCTTTACTACTTGTACAGCTTCATCAAGTGGGATTTTGGTGAAAAGTTGGACAACATCAAAGCTAACAATTTTGTCACCTGGAGCCAATTTAGCTTTTTTAATGAAATTGATGAATTGATTGGAGTATTTGATGAATGAGCTCGTATTACCCACCATAGGGGCGAGGGTACGAGCCACATATTTGGCTAGTTCATATGTTGGTGCACCTATAGTGTTGACGATAGGTCTTAAAGGAGCACCGGTCTTATGGATTTTAGGGGTGCCATATATGCGGGGTATGATTTCATCTTCTGGGTATAAGTGCTTCTTCAATTTATCATCCAGATTGGACTCCTTGATGGCTTTTTTAACATTTTTTATAATTTTGGATATGGGGTTTTCCTTCAGTTTTTTATAACTGCCGCTATTGTGTAGGTGATCCCTCATCTTATTGTTATACTCTTCTTTTTCCATTACTACCGTGGCCCATCCTTTGTCTGCTTTTAGAATGACAATTTTGTCATTGCATCTTATGTTTTTTAAGGCTTTTAATTGTTCACAGCTTAAGTTTTTCTTTGGAAGCTTAGCCTTATCTAGGATCCTGGCGCATTCTTGTTTCACCCTATCTTTGTCCTCATCATTGAGAGACTTTATACCATCTTCAATATCACAAATGATTTCTTCCTTTGGTATATGATTCGGGGCTACCGCAAAATTCAGTCCTTTGCTCAAAACTTCTATTTCGTCTTTAGTTAATTCATAAGTGGATATGTTAATGACTTTCTTATTGTTGTTATCGGGGTTGTTATCCATGACCCTTTCATCGCCGATCACCCTTTCATTGCTTATGTTACGAGTTGATGTGTTATTGTTTTTGTTATTAATATTGGTGCCATGATTTATCGAAAAATTGGATGCTGCCTTGGAACGTCTTCTTGGAAAATTCGTTGCTGGTTTGTGCAACAGGTCATCGTAAGACCCATTTTGATCGCCATTATTTGCAGAAAGAAAAACCGTTGCTTTTCTGTCCATTGAATTGGTTACACCGTCTGCGAGGTTTTGTGTTGGGTCTATGGGCATCGTTATATTGACAACATTAAGGTACGTGTGCTCATCGTCCCTCACTTCAGCCAAACCCGTTGACTCGGTGTTACAGTTTGTGTGTGGGTATGTATTATAGGCGGATAGTTAATATATGCCCTTAAGGAATATTTATTGGCGAGAACACTCCGGCGGCTTTGACGAGAACACTCCCGGCAACACATGTCACCATACGCCTTGAAGAAGCAGTGGTCATTGCCAAAGAAAAAAATCATTTTAAACATAAAATACGTGAAGCCTTGGAAATCATAAAACACCCTCACAACCTAAATAGAGATGGAGGCTTAGAAGTTAGCAGAAATTGGATCCACGCTCTTTCCCGTTAAAGTACTCTCACCCTTGAGTCTTTGGTCTACTTGTTTCCCCTCTTTTTCCTCAGTCCTTGAAGGATCTTTTATTGACATTCACTTATTCCACCTCTTACCCTTTCACCCTCCCTCAATCCGCCTGTTCATATCTATCCCTTACCCTTATCTGGGCCTATACCATGATACCCTTCTCTAAAACCTTAATAAATTTTACGTAATCATATAAAATCAAGCTTATAAAACTATTAACCATATCTTAGACCTTAATCTAAATCCTAACCCTCTACCTTTATCATTATTTTAAAGCTTCTTAGGGCCTTTTAACTTAAATTAGTTTAAGGAAAACTCTAAACTTTAAAATTCAAACCTTCATAGCTTTAAAACAAAACAATTAATCTAATTTAAAGATATAATTAGACAAAATGCTTAGGACTTCACAACGTAGATATATAATTAGTATTAGAAGAGTATACTTTATAATATACATAGAACACATAAGTGAAAATATAGTCCAAACCTTCAACTTAAAATTCAAACCTTCATAACTTTTAAACAATTTATCTAATAAAAAGATATAAATCAATTAATCTAATTTAAGGATATAAAATTTCAGGCAAATTCAGAACGTAAAAATTTAAGGATATAAATTTCAAACCTTCAAACTTTAAAATTCAAACCTTCAAACCTTAAAAATTCAAACCTTCTTAGCTTTAAAACAAATCGATTAATCTTAAGATATAATTAGACAAAAAGCTTAGGACTTCACAACTTAGATATAGAATTAGTATTAGAAGAGTTGACTTTATAATATACATAGAACCTTATAAAAATTAATATAATCAAATCTTTAAATCATTATTCTAAATCTACTTAGAACCTTATTCATAAAATTATGATCATAAAAATACTACACTTTAATATATTTTTAAATAAGAATTTATAACACTTTATATAATAATTATAAACAAAAAAAATAATTAATCTAAATTAAAAATAAAATAAAAATAGAAATTGGATAGAAACTTAGGATTCTATAAAACTAGGATAAATAATTAATAGTAAAAGATATTAAATAGTATTAACATTAACTCAAAAAACATTATAAAAATAAAATGTTATATTTTAATAAACAAAATAATTAAACTCAACCAAATATGAATAAAAAAAATTAAAAATATTTAAAATTAATTAACTTAATAACTGGTCGGTTGTCTTTTCTATCATATTCTCCTCTATTTATTTAACACTAATTGTCTCTCTTTGCGGTTGCGAAGATGGATCTTGTTTTGGGCCTAATAGACTAAAAATGGGAACATGGAATTAGAGTTTTGAATCTGAAAATTTTTCTGAGAAATCTACAATCCATTATATATAACTTTTAAACCATAAATTTTAAACTTGTGAAAAATTGTCCATACTTATGGCTCATCTCCCAAGGAAGTAGAAGGTACATCTCGAGGAAGAAGAAAGTCTTGCCATCCCAAAAACATCGAGAGGGAATCGGTACTGTTAAACATTTTATCATATTATATATATACATACATGTACATGTGTGGCAACAATTATTTATTTTAGAATCCTTAAAAAACAATAACATTTGCCAACATATCTTGATGGTCGGACATACATTGTTTGAACCAAGGTCTCGAACGTGATATTAACATCTTCGTCACGCATCATGTGTGAGAAGCTGTAAATGGTGTTTTAACATATAATCATACATTTTGTTAGACTAATGTACACATACAAATAAATGTATACATGTACATACACATGTATTTATTACAAGTGTACACATGTATATGTAAAAATATTTTCAAACCTAAGATCACTAACACATATCACAGGTCTGATGCCCTCTTCCTCATGAAAAATTAAGTCTTGCAAACCATTGTGAAAATTTTTTGCATATGTTCGGAGATCTTCAACATTCATGTTGTCAATCTCCTCATACGTACAATAAACAAATTCGGCACGTGCATTTCCACGTGCTCTTTGTCGATTTAAGAAAGTGAAGCTCCACCAATCTGTTGTAGACATTCTCGATCATAACATCCCTTGCTTCTCAACTTATTTGAGAATTCGCATCCATCTACGATCGCAAGTTTCGACTCGAAACGGTCGACTCTGATAAGCGGCTCAAGGGCAAGGAGGCAACTCCACATCTCGCTTAGCGCCCTTACGATCATATAATCGACCTTTCCACGAGACCAAAAAATTCGAAGGAAGATCATTGTAATTGGGTTTCATACCCCAAAAAAAAATACGCATAATACATTTGTGCAAAATAAACAAGAACACTCATGTTTCCATCTGGAAGCCCTCCATAAGTTGCAAGGTGCCTATCATACAAATAACGAGCTATGTTTGGGTGCTTGAAATGTTTGCACCTTCAACATTTCTTTTTTGGCCCTTCCTTGTAATTAAACATTGACTTGGCCACTTATTTTGTAACTTTTTGTTTTCACGTCCTCCCATTTATCGAGACCCATCAACTGTTTCTTTTCTCTTTCTTATCATTTCTACAAATGAATCAATCGTTGTTAATATTTCTATGCATTGCCATTTCACCCAATGAATGTGTAACTATTTCAAGAGCTTTGTCGACTCTCGAGGTAGGGGCAAGCCACGGAATCTCTTTGCAATTTTGCATGAAGTCTTTCACACCTTTGTAAGGTGCATTCCCGCCATGTTGGTTTCCCATGGTATATCAATAATCTAAATGTAGGATAAGTTGTCTTTGGGTTGACAGCCTTCTTCTTGAATGTGGCAGGCACCACTGGAAGTCTATTTTGACCACTAGTTCGAACATTTTTCGGCCTACTGCATCAATATATATAAAATTTCATATATTCGAAAAAAAACACGTGTAAAAAAAGTTGTACAAATTTAATGAAAAAATAATATTGAAATTGATGGCAACCTTGATGTTGTTGGTTAACATCTTCTCCCGACATGACCACTGTGAGAACTAGACCCGGAATGACGTTCTTTCGGGGAACCGGACCCAAAATGACCCTATTGAGAACCGGCCATTGATTGGCCTTCGGAGAGTCATGCTACACGCAACTGCTACCACTCATACCTCGACTTAGGTTGAACCATGGCCACGCTCATAGGTGGAGTAAAGAGCATTCTCCTCTTACCTCTAAAAATTAAAATATGAAACTTAATGCCAACTAATTTAACTCACAAAGTTAATAAAAAATCAATTCCATATGTACACACATGTGGAGATTTAAGATTATATTTAAATACGTAGACATCCCCAGAATCCCCTAGAAACCTCCATATGGGATTAGAACGTCTTAAAATCATTTATCCTCCATGATATATATCTATTAGTCGACATTTACACAAAATAGATTTCAGAAAATCAATTTGTAATTTAGTGTACACAAATTATGTAGAGCACAACTTTCAAAGCAATAATTGATTATGTGTGAAACTAAATTTAATCGAAAAAGAAATTATAAAAATGATAAGTTCACCAAATTGCGCTTTACATGGTGGGAGCACACTTGGTATAAAATTTACCACTTATACACTTTAGTTTGTGGGATAAATGACACATGTACATAGTTTACCTTAAAGTTGTTGTGTTTATGGATATTAAAATGAAGAACTTCTATTTAGATCCATTCCGAGAGAGATTATTTGTAGGGGCATTTCTTAGATATGTCACCTTTCATAAAAGATGAGATCCGGAGGCTACGGCCCTTTACGGACTACGCCTATAGAACTTGTAGAAGTAAACACTAGAGGCATTAACAATATCAAAGAACTTTTCATGCTCGGACATGGGAATGTGTCTCTTTCCCTACGCGAAAAAAATAGTTCAAGGTAGTTAATCTTCATAGACCGTCATCAAAAGCGAGTCAATGTGATCATCCCCAACTTACTTTTCATGAAATTAGGCTTGGAATCCTCTACAACCTGGTGGATGGAGTTGAATGGGAACTAGGTCAAGGCCTTTACAAAATACATGCTAGTGAATAACGCTTACTAGGTTATGCCAACAAATAAAGTGGGAGAAATGTTTTCTCCTCGAGATTAGCCCAATTGGGTGTGTAATACCAACTACCCCATTCCTAACGGAGTTTCTCTCTTAGGTTACAAATGTCTTCCACCTTATTAGTTATATATTTTTCAATTTCCGAGTGATTCCTTGAATTTTTTCTCCTACCATCTCCCTCTCTCACTCCCCAAATTATTGTCCTCGAAACATGCCCCATTGAGGATCTAGAGCAATGTTTGCACCATACTTTCATTGTCATTCTTTTGCTAATTGAAATTGGAGTCATGTTGTATACTGATTGCTTAAGTGGCTCTTACTTGGATAATATCCTGAGATGAGTTTGACATGATGGTCGTATGAGGTTGGAAGCTACTTGGTGTAATTTTCCTTAAATATTCAAAAAACGAGCAAAAATGTTTCTGATCATTTTTTATTGGCATACTGCACATCACAATGAGATGTTATCCTGGTGTTAATCATGTTCCATGAGCATGAATTATGAATGTCGCAAGCCAAATTGCAAGGAAATTTGCATTCATTGTAGGCAAAATAAGGCTATGACATTAAGGTCCATGCTAGAAAAATTATGCAAATAAGGTTGCTAAGTCTGATACTTACCATATAACTAAGCCATAATGAAGGTTGGCTTTGAGAGTGTCCTCTCAAAGCCACTGTCTTGAGATGAAATTTAATTCAATGTCTCTTAGAGTTGCAAGGTAGAATTGATAGAACTATTTGATTTCTTTAACATAGATGGATATCTCCTTTCATGTATACCTTTCTCTACCATCTTATTTCCAAGTGAAGTAGGAATTTTCACATTTTGAATGCCATTACCATGTAATTTGATGATACTTCTAGCTAGACACTATCACAAGTAAGGTTGTCATACCAAACTATTTCTCTTGCTCAACTCGGTGACCATGACTCTCTTCTCACAACGCTTGCCATATAAGATCTTCAATTGTACATGTCCATAAAGTTGGGGGTTCTAGGTCTACACCTATTAGGTAAAGTTACATATTTTATGGCATTGTGGTCCTTAAATTTGAGTGTTCCACGAAAAATTAGGCATTAAATATGGATGAAAGGATTTGTTTTTAACTTTGATAGAATTTCCTCGTGGAATTACTAAATTTCTCGACGACATCATGCTAGCTTTGCTCGAGAAGAAGGTTTTGGAGGAGAAATTGAATTCTTTGACTTATTTTGGCATTTGAAGTTTGATAGCGGTTTTGATGACTCCATTGATGACCTTCTTTGAGGAATTTGATGCACACAATATTGACTTTGAAGATGGTTTGAAGATGTTGAAGAAGTTGTAGATTTTAGTGTGTTGTCAGCGAATGTTTCTTTGTTATTGGACTTGATCGGGAACCATGATTTAACTTCTGAGCAAATTGAAGACCTTGAAGAGGTATTAGATTTTGTTGTTCTCCTTTGAGGTTTTGTCTAGTTTTGTTTCTTAAACCATCATTTCCATAGGACATTTTTGGTGAATAGATTCTTGACCTTGATAGAGAGGATATGATACCTTGAAGAGGCTAAATCTTTTGGTGACGTCACTAATTGTTTCTTTCTATTATTATGTTTGGTAAACATCTCTCGCTTAGAGCAAGGCAACTCCACATATATTGTATAGTTTATGGGACAGAAATCAATATGTAAAAATATTCACTTGGTTTTATAATTGGATAGAAAGAATGACTTAAAATGACCTTGTATGTCTTCTCGTTTTAGAGCTCAAATTTTTAGGAAGGATTTAAGTATCCACCTTTCAAGAATCTTAGAAGAAGTTGATAAAGAATATAGGAAGACAAAAAACTAACCGGTGGTGTAATAAATGGATTTCTTGGGAAGTGGTGCATATGGACTTTTGGTAGCTGAACTTTTCCAAATAAGTGAATGTATTTAAAAACCAAACCTCTGGTTATTTTTGGTTTAGACGAAGTCTAGAATTTGAAAAGTGAATTCCCTCTTTCTTCCTCTTACATGTCCAATGATCGGAATCTGGATTGAGGAAAAAGATTTTCCTAGAAATAAAAATTTTGCATTTTATTTGTTGTAAATATGAGTTTTTAAAGCTAATTAACTCATAAATTTCTCACAAAAATACACTTAAAGCTTGACATAAACCCCTTCCCAATTGGCTAACTTTAAGCAGGTCTAAACACATTTTATTTAACTAATGAGGGAGATAGCCCAACAAAACTAGTTTGTCCATATTCAAATCAAGTTTAATTGTCAAAGTACAATTTAGCTCATTTTAGTGAGTTGGTTAAATTAGCTATTGGTTTACGTCTTCAATTTCCTCTAAAAATGAATGTGTACGTGCTTTTAGGGAACACGGTAAGAGAATGGGTCTAATTTTTGATGAAAATGTGTTATGAAAGTAAGGGTTTTAAAGGCAAGCATGCTCTGGTATAGTTGAGCCAAATGTTCTTCGGGAAGGAGCCTAATTATTTGGGTCTTGGTTATGGAAAACATGGAGAATGCTCCAAAGCCAAGGAGGCACATGAAGGAAACATTTCAGAAGGAATTTTTATTTCATTGATTATTTTCAAGCTTGTGAAGTTTTTGTTCATGATGAATGGAAAATTTTGACACCCACTTTTAGAAGATGTTAATAATCATGAAGCTAATGAGAATGTAAAAGAAGAGGATGTTGAAAGCTCTAGAGTCATTGAATTCATTGCTAGTATTCGGAGAACTACCTCATCAAATTCACCTCCTCGAGGGCGACAATGGTGAATGTTCAAGGTATAAATTTGCCTCTAATCAAATTGCTTTTTATTATGATAAACATGGTAAATATTCACATAAGATTTAGAAAAGAACTTGCATGTTCCTTTTGTGGTTTGAATAATCATAATGTTTATAGATGTTGGAGAAGAAGATATCCATGCACATGAAACTTTCTAAATAAATGAGGCCAAAGTCAAAGGCCCATTGGACGAGGAAAATTATGTTGAAAATAATTTGAAATTGTTTATTACTCATTGCCATAGAAAGGCCACCTTGTAGAATATTTTTCTACATACAGCAACGCATTTTCCCTTTAAAACATAAATAACTTCTAGCAAACAATAATATTAAATTAGATTTAATTGTTTGTGGAGTTGAATGAAGTGCATAGAAAAGCTGGGAATATAAATCTTTGATACATACAACACACAAATGCAAAATCTTAAAAGATAAATCAATCTTGCAAAACGAAGGGTATTTAACTAGGCAATGTCCATATAGATTCGGTCGAAAACCCGGACTAGTCGAAAACATGAACCAATGGTTTATTTCGGCTTTACATCAACGTTGAAAAATTGAGCTATTATGATGTGTTACAAATTAGCCTACATGGAAAAGTGTTGATGCACTAAAAGGAAGTAATTCTATCTATATTTATATGCCTTGTACGTAGCTCTTTTGATAAGGAATAACTCGGCAATCTACGAAAACGGTTTACGGATTCTTGTAAGATTCGGTACGAATATGTTGATGGGCTTTACGTGTGAAGTTTAAAGAGTTTGAAAATAGTGTGGATCTATTGTTCGGTCATCTTTAGGAAATGATTGCGGATAGTATAATATGAAGCGGTGTGTATAGTGTGAAGCAAATTGGGATAGTCTGAGAGAAGATTACAAATTCACGAAACAAATGTTTGTGGATATATGTTGCGGGATGCATCACTAACTAATGTTGTTGATAAGTTTGTTAAAATAGAGACAAAATGAACCCAAGGGTTTATGCGACCTGTTTGTGTCAAAGATTTAATGTTGTGGATAATACTGTTAAAATAGAGACGAGAGAACAAACCCGAGGTTTTATCGACCTGTTGTGTCAAAGGTTGATCAAAATAAGAAGAAAAAACAAGGCGGCAAGGAAGCAAACATTGAAGATGGTAGTGGCAAAGATAAGTTTTTCCGGCTTGATTTTTATGTGTAATTCTCAAACAAAGCAAGAGTGTTTCGATACAAAAGTGTTTTGGGTTGCCACCAACAAAAAGGAGCTTGTAGAAAAGTGAAGCCGGAATGAAGCTCTTCTTGTATGATTTTAACCTTGAAACTGAGATGTATGGTATCTACAGGCGAGCGTACGCCGGAGGAATGAATGTGGAACCAAATGCTTTTCGGAGTTGTAAGAAGCCGGCATAGGTAATCTTTTTATACAATATTTGAGTCATATATTCATTCTTACTTTGGGCCTATGCAATTTTGGTTTCGCATATTTTCTACATCGAGTTTCTTGTTTTGTTGAGATTAACTTTTCTAAATGAAATGTCACAGTTGCGGATAGTCTAAGGAAATGTAAGAGTTTTAAAATAGTGAAGAATAATCAAATACATAAGAGCGGTATATCCCCGGTGAAGAATTTGCACAAATACATGTGAAAAATTTGAAAACGTTAAGGTCAAACATGCACGATGAAAGGAGCAACGGCGGCAGAAGCGAAAGGAGCAACGGCGGCAGAACGGGAGGAGTGAAAACACGTGAACGACGACGCTTCGATTGACGAAGTTCTTGGGAATAATGAAACCGGTAA
The DNA here is from genome assembly GCA_034641835.2 of Pinus albicaulis. NCBI lineage: Eukaryota > Viridiplantae > Streptophyta > Pinopsida > Pinales > Pinaceae > Pinus > Pinus albicaulis. The sequence goes on from JAXQQM020078305.1 coordinate 13,325, forward strand.
ACAAAACAACTTCGCGATTTATTTATAGAAATTAGTTCATGAACTATTTTAATCAAAATGAATGTGTACGTGCTTCCCAGAGACACCTTTAGAGGAATAAGGTCCAAATTTTGATGAAAATGTCTTATGAAAGTAAAGGGTTAAAGGCAAACATGTACAAGGCATAGTTGAGTACAAGGCATAGTTGAGCCAAATGTTGTTGAGGAAGGGCCTAATTATTTGGGTCTTGGTTATGGAGAAAACATGATGGAGAATGTCAACCAAGGAGAGCCACATGAAGAACATTCCCAGAAGGAATTTTATTTTGTGTTCATTACCTCAAGCTTGTGAAGTTTGTATTCATGATGAATGGAAAAGTTTGACACCCACTTTGCAAGAAGATGTTAATAATCATGCGGCTAATGAGAATGTAAGAGGATGTTGAAAGCTCTAGAGTCATTGAATTCATTGCTATTATTCGGAGAGCCACTACCTCATCAAATTCACCTCCTCAAGAAGGCGACAACGGTGAATGTTCAAGGTATAAATTTAGCACAATCAAATTGCTTTTGATTATGATAAATATATTAAATATTCACATAAGATTTGGAAAGAACTTGCATGTTCCTTTTGTGGTTTGAATAATCATAATGTTTATAGATGTTGGAAGAAGATATCCATGCACATGAAACTTTCTAAATAAATGAGGCAAAAAGTCCAAGGCCCATTAGACAAGGAAAATGATGTTGAAAATAAGTTGAAATTGTTTATTACTCATTGCCTGAAAGGTCACCTTGTAGACAAGTGTTGGACTTTGTATCTATGAGAGTCATCCACAACATTTGAAGAAGGTGGAAAGAGATAATGACAAGAATGGAAAAGAGAGGATTCCATAATCGATGAGGGTGAAGATGATTCACTTGATGATGAAGTGCAACTAAAGCTCCATTGAAATGGTTTGGTAATGGATGGTTAGATTTCTTATCCAATTAAGGCCTTGCATGTATTTTGATGTTTCATGAATTTCTTTGCAAATTCAAAGTATGGCGAATGTTGCATGAAGCAAGATGTTGAAGAGTGGGGGATTGTGTTGACACACTTAAATGCAACAGAAATATGGAAATTTGTACATGAGCTATTATTTGACTTGAGAGTCAATTGTTTGAAGAGGCATGTTTTGTCGACTTTTGTTTGGTTGATGGTTTTGTACACCAATATGTAAGAGTACATGGAGATATTCACATGATGTGAATTTTTTTCTTCTGAAGGAGAAAAATGATATCGTGACTATGTTTCTTGCATGATGTGTTTTTCAGTTTGATGGTTTTGTTTGTGACAAGGCATCACAAGATTGGGAAGGTCCACTCTTGAGCGAGAGCCTCATGATTACAACCTAATCATGAGAATCAAATGGCATAGACGAACATATTGTGTATTAAATGAGAATTTCGCTCCCCAAATCATTTCTAAATCACCCATATCACCAAGAAAACATGTTTTAAAAAGAACATACTTTGGTAGGGGAAAGACCTTAGGTCCTTTGATTGTGCACATATGGTGTGAAAAATTGAAATTGACAATTTGCAAAAAAAGTGAAATTATATGAATGAAACCACGACAACAAAAATCCCAAAAGTGGTAAATGATTTAAATAGACCTAATTAATTATTTACCAACATAAATTCTTCAACTTTTAGCAACTAAATGATAAGTAAAAAAATAAATAAATTTGTAATTATGGTTTGAAAGTTACATAATCGCCAGAATCCAAAAAAACCAAATTATTTTTCAAAATGTATTACTTTCGAAGTATCAACAAAGAATGTACAAGGGTGTTGATGAATTAACGCTATTTATTTAAATTCCATGATGTATATCTTACTCATATTTTTAACAAATTATTAAATAATGATCTAGATTGGATAATTATATTATTTGTCATATATTTTAATGTATAGAATGGGAAAAGGCGAAATAATCAACTTGTAGGGTCATTTTTAATGGTGGGTGGAGAATTGGGGTCTAAAACCTTTTGGAGTCATTTTGAGGTATTAAATGACATTCTGAAGTCAAACGATTATCCCTTGTGCGGGAAATCTTGACCATTATTCTACACTTAAAGACATATCCAATGGTCTGAAAAAAACATCAAATTAAGTTCATTCAAAATTTATGCCTTTAGTAAGTTGATCTATCATGTTGACCACCATGAATGCAAAGAGAATGTCATTTTAGCCCCATTACTCATGCATAGCAAGCAAGCTACATGTGGGATGCAACAAGACTCTAAGGTCTAAAATCACAAACCTCGTTATTGGATTGTGAGAGTCAAATCTTACACCTAGTTGGCTATCACGCTATGTTAAATACTTAGCCTAGGAGGAATAAGAGTTCCATTTTGTGTTATTGTATTTTGTTCCATAGTTGAAAATACAACTAGAAGTGTGAAGTTAGAGAAAAATGTATAGCGTTAAGTTTTTATAGCAACCTTACATGCCAAAGTCTTAGCTAACTCTAGAGAGATTACCTCTTTCTTTGTACTTACATATTTTCCATGCAGAAAAAGAGAGTAGAGCATGTTTACATTTTAGTGTTGTTTTTCTCCCATAAGGATTTCCTAGGGGAAAAAAGGAGTCTAGAGCATACAATGCTTTTTAGGGTTGCTTGTCTCCAGAGTTTCCCTAGGAAAATAATTATTTTGATTATCTAGATATGTATGTGTGTGTTCCATTTATGTTCTCTATTTCTTACGTTGTGTTTCATTATGTTTTATATTTCTTACATTTACGCCCTCCTATTTTTCTTTCCAATCAAGGTTTATAAAGTAACATGAGAAGCAACATGAGACTTGGAACGATCATTTTCATTATCTATATGGAAGGCAAAGGATTATATCCCCTTAAAAGCTTAAGCTTGTAGTTTGTATGAAAGAGAGAGCCTAATATAGCGGGCATAAAAATACTTTGCTACGAAATGATAAAACATGTATGAATACAAAATTTAAAACATAAATCAAGATATCGAACACAATGATATTATGATGGAGAGAATATTTGCGGCCAAAATGAACATGCAAACTAAAAATTGTAATAAAAAGATTACAACATATCATTGCAAAATTTAAAAACATAAATAACGTAACACACGAGGATATCCCAAAACACCTGAATGCATATGTAGAACAAAACTTTTAGTAATAGAATATTTTGCTACATACAACATTTGCACATTTTTAAAACATAAACTAACTTCTAGCAGAGACAATAATATTAAATTAGATTTAATTGTTTGTATAGTTGAATTGATGTGCATAGAAAAAGCTGAGATAGAAATCTTTGATACATAAAACACACAAATGCAAAATCTTAAAAGATAAATCAATCTTGTAAACGAAGGGTATTTAACTAGATAGAAATGTCCATATAGATTCGGTCGAAACCCGGACCTATTCGAAGAGAACATGAACCAATGGTTTATTTCGGCTCTACATCAATGTGAAAAAATCGAGCTATTATGATGTGTTACAAGTCGACCTACATGCCAAAAGTGTTGGTCGGCCTAAAAAGGAAGTAATTCTATCTATATTTATATACCTTGTACGCTGGCTCTTTTGATAAAGAATAACTCGGCAATCTCTTGAAAATAGTTTACATATTCTTGTAAGATTCGGTACGAATATGTTGATGGGCTTTCAGGTGTGAAGTTTAAAGAGTTTGAAAATGGTGTGGATCTATTGTTCGGTCATCTTTGAAGCGGTATATAGTATAGTATGAAGCGGTGCGTATAGTGTGAAAACGGATTGCGGATAGTCTACGGAAGATTACAAATGCACAGAAACAAATATGTGAATATATGTGGCGAGGGGAGCGACACCAACTAATTTTGTTGATAAGGCTGTTAAAATAGGAGACGAGAGAACGGACCCGGAGTTTTATCGACCTGCTCGGGAAAGGCACTTACCCCTATGGAGGCCACACCACAGTTCCTACGGAACACCATTAACACTTGTTTGGCGGGGAACAAGACAACGAGTCTTCCCAACGACGCACCGCGAGCCATAGACGGTGTTGAAAATGCGGCCAGATGATGGAGCTTGAGTAGAGCGTCGCCTTCCTTGCGTGGGCCGTGAGCGAATTACGGCGCAAAGTCTAATTTTTTAGACTATGTCTATTTTTAGACATATGGAGCATGGTTCGGGGATTCGAGTTTGAGATTCTTGGAGCATTGGTCATGTTGGTAAAAATAGATGAGACTCTATTTTTTAGGTCGAAGAGGTCGAAGGCTATTTTTCGTACCTCTCCCCAAAAATAGGGAAGTCAAATATTATTTACCCTTAATAATGTTGGACTCTAAACGAGCGGTTACTCTCTTGGAGCACTTGATTCGAGCTACGAAGTGGCTCATGCATCGAAACGGAGGAATCACGTGGTTCCCAAGGGTTTGATGGCATCATGCATGGTTGACTTCGGTTGGACTTCGATGGCGAGGATTTGGAGGAGTTAATGAGACGAGATAGTGGAGTTGTGTTCGTTTATTTTAGTTGAACTAGTTGAGATTAGTTTAACTAGATAATCAATTAGTTATGAGTGGAGTGAATTAAATATTATTTAATTCATTAATTAGTAACTCATTATTCAACTCAAGAACACATCGGTTCACTACAATGCATGATCGAGTTCAGTGGAGACCGAGTGAAAGAGATAGATGAAAGGGTGGAGTTAGCTATCGGTGGCGACATCGATTGTGCATGAGATTTGCACCACACTTGGAGGATTTTCCATGACAATTGCGCGATCGAAACCAAAGGAGATTCGAACCTTGGATCTCTATGAAGCAGGGCTTTGGATTGCGCAATAGAGGCAAGGCAATTGGCGGTAGGTTTGAACAGTAACTTTGTTCAAAAGGCGAGAGCTGAATTTGTGTGTAACTTTATGAGATAGTCTTGAGTACTTGTGAGGAGTATTGTATTGAGTTTGTTACATGATTTCTCCATTATAATATACACAATAGCTACGGGGTTTTCAGCTATAAGCTTTCCCCATACATACTGTGTTAATGTGTATGATGATTTGATGTGTTGTCGCTTGATTTTATTTCCGCATGTTTGATGATCTGAGTGGAAGAGATTGTGTTGCATATAAATTCGAATTGTGATGGGGATGGTCTCGGTGAATAATTAATCATTATTCAGCAAATTTCTACATGGTATCAGATCTATTAGGCAGAGATTGATCATCACGGTGATTACAAACTTATTTCGGTAGACGAGTCTGCATCGGGCCGGGTAGCCTCAGGATTCATCTTTCTTCGGAAAGTGAAGGTCGCAACAGTAAATGCCCCTTGCGGAGTCGATCTCTTGTCTTAGAAATAATTTGTTCTCACGATCTAGAGCGGTTGAGCTTTGAGGTGGAATTCGAAATTTTGCGGCGGTTTGTTTTCTTGGTGCCGGTGTTGAAAATGTCTTTCGACGGTTTGCGACTCGAATATGCTCTTGACGGTTCGAATTATGTTGCATGGAAGGATCACATGGAGGCGGTATTGGGAATGACGGTCACCGGAAGGGTTCATAGATACGGATGTCCAAAGCCCATTGATCCTGCTGAAGTCGGTCATGGCAAAAGAAGATGGCGAAGTGTCGAAGGATCTGTTGGAGGCGTCAGGATCACTATTGTATCCGGCACACATGGAAAGGCTACTCCATATTTAATGTGGAAAGCTTTGACGGTCACATTCCCGAGTAAGAGCGACGAGAGCGGCGCTCTGAATAAGCTCGAGAACATCAAGATGGAGAAGGGCGACGGTATCGCCAAATACCTCACAAAGTTCACTCGGTGCGGAGATGACACGGGAAGTGTGGGGGTATTTGTCGAAGATGAGGACATGGGTGACACGGCTCTCCTTGGTCTTAGAAGGCTTGGCACTCATATCAAGATAGTGTCGATGGTCGGGAGAAGCTGGATGGGAGGGCGCCTTTGGGCGGATCTCATGCGAGGAGGAGATAAGGAGGACTACTCGAGATGGATCTTCATCGAAAGGAGAGTGATGAAAAGCGCTTTGGTGGCCCAAGCAAAGAGGGGAAGGGTAATAAAACCTCTCATTCGGTGCGAAGGGCAAGAGAAGCGAGGATATGGCGAAAGTGAAGTGTTTTTTCAACGCAACGATCACGGACATTATGCTACAAATTGTCCAAGAAGAACAAGCAAGCGGGAAGATGCAACGGATGGAGAAGCTTTGGCTTCACGGGTCGAGCTTGACTTTTCCGCGATCGCATGCTTGGTTTCGAAGTGTGTTGGGATCGGTATGGTTCTTGGACGGCGGTGCGTCATTTCATATGACGGGGAGATCGAATTTGTTCTCGGATACGGGACAAAAGATTTGGGTGTGCACATCGAGATGGGCGATGATGGTAGATACGATGCGACTAGTATGGTGCCATATCCTTTCGAGGAGGGAGTACGTAAACCCTTTGTAGAAGGATGTCATGCATGTGCTGGATTGAAGAAGAACTTGATCTACGTGGCGATGTTGGAGGATAAGGGGTATGATGTGGTCTTCGAGCGAGGAAAAGCTAATACCAACGCGATAAGACTGCGGAGAGACTTGGGAAGATAGGGGTTCGAACCAAGAACCTTTATTGGTTAGGTAGATGGGCCGTGCGGCTATGGCATGCAGGCGAAAGTAGTGAGCGGATGATGAGGAAAGAGCGGCCAGCACGGGAGGTGGGCCACCTTCACCATGGAGCTTTGAAGGTGCTGCGAATATTTCTGCGGGCTTCCTAAGGGCACCCTTGCGCGATCAGATCGGTCTGAGGTGTACTTCAAGGAAGTGTCTTGAAAGCCACCTTTCACGAGAAGGATGATCGCGCCATGACGATCCTTGATAGAGTTCACACGGACGTGTGTGGTCCTTTCTCAGTTGTGAGCGGCAAGCACGGGTATTATGTGATCTTTGTTGATGATTTCTCCTCGAAAGTCTTGGATCTTCTTCATGAGAAGAAGAGCGATACATTCTTGAAGTTCTGAGTTTAAAGCCTTTGGTCGAAGGAGTCGGGAAGAAGGTGATGGGCTCTGGGGAGTGATAACGGTGGTGAATTCATCTCGGGCTGAATTCAAGGAGTTCTCGATGCGAAGGGATTCGGAGAGAGCTCATCGCACCCCATAACCCACGAACGGGGTGGGCGGCGGAAGAACGAACGATCGTGGTTGCGCACGGGCGATGTCGCATGATCGGGGCCTACCCCTTCACTTGTGAAATTTGAGCATGCAATACGACGTGCCATGTGCGAACCATTGTCCTCACAAGGTTCTTGGCATGAGTACAGAAGGAGAGCTTATTCTGGCAAGGCTTTGATATTTCCCATTTGCCGGATTTTGGTTCTCCTGTCTACATGCATGTGACGAAGGATGCGAGAAGGAAGAGCTGGATCCCGGCCTACGGGGTTGAATATTTGTGGGGGTACAACGATGCACACTCCCGACTACGGGTGTATTTGTCGGACGATCGGGCGTGTGCGACGAGATGCTCAGAATTTCGGGAGGAGAAAGCCATGCGGTGTTCGCTTGAGAGGAGCTACACTTGCATGCGGATGAGGAGCATTGGTTCTAAGGAGGAGCTTCGGGATGTGGATCGACCATAAGAGGAGGTTCGGAGGTGGAAGAAACTTTGACTGGCCTTGACAAAGCGGGCGCATGCGCACTACGGGCGAGCGACTAGCTCGGGATGCGAGAAAGTTGTAGGACCACTACGGCCACCGAAGTATCGAACGAACGATCCATAGGATCGGTATTCTATGGATACATGGCTCTTGTGAGTCAATGTGTTGTGGCGGGTATCCTCTTTTGAGGAAACGGTGGAGGAACCGCATGGGTTGATTCCATGATCGAAGAATACGATTCGATCGTCGGGAACGTGCATGGGGAGATTGTCCCAAGACCGGTGGGAAAATCGGTGGTGGGTTCGCGATGGATCTACAAAGTGAAGCCGGGCGGGCGCGGGAGTGTGGAGAAGTACAAGGCGAGATTTGTCACCGTGGCTTTTCAGTTGAGGGGATTGACTATGAGGAGACCTTTGCACACATCGCGAGGTACTCTTCCATGCGGACGATCCTTACTCCTCTCGGCGCGGATAGGGTGGCACATTCATCGGATGGATGCAGAAAGTTGCGTTCCTCGAAGTAAGTTTATTGAGGAGGAGGTGTACATAGAAGCGACTGGTTGGGGTCTTCGGCCCGGTGAGTCGCATGTGTGCGGGCTAGAGAGCATGCGAGTGGAAGCAAGCACCTCGTGCTTGGTACACTCGAGATGAACGGCTACTTCACGGGCTTGGATTCTCGAAGTGAGGCGGATCCAAACCTGTGCAGTTGTGGTGGAGGGGAAGTTGTTGATCATCGTGTGTATGTAGATGATCATTTTGGTAGCGATGAGCGATTTGATACTTTCATGCGAGAGGATCTTGCATGAGAGTTTGAGATAGAGGAGACAGGGCATCTTATTATTTCCTGGGATTGGAGATTTGGCGGCGCGGCGGAGAATTTGTTTCTCGGGCAAGTATGCCGGGAGATTACGGAGAGGTTCAACATGCGAACATGGCTTTGTTGACACTCCTCTTCCACAGTGGTTGGAGGAAGGAGGATGCTACTTCGGCGGAGGTAGTGGATGCCTTGTCTATCGACGAGTTGGTGGGAGTCGCTTATGTATCACAGTCGATACACGACCGATATATGTTATACGGTTAACTTGACTTTAAACTATGGTTAAGCCTACCAAGCTCTTTTGGAAGGCGAGGAGCGAAGCATGTATTGCATTATATCGAGAGGCACATCGGGATATGGTCACATGGTACAGACGGAGGATGAAGCGAAGCTTTACGGCTTCAACGTGCGGTCGGGCGGGGAGTCAACGGAGGCGGAAGAGCACATGCGGAGGAGTTTCGACGTGGGTCGACGGCGGTTTACGAGTATTTGAAGCGAGAGATCGTGGCACTCGGTTCGACGGGCGAGAGTACATGGCGGCCCAGCTTGGTGCATCGAGGCTGTTGGATGAGGAAGATCTGCGAGTTGTTCGGGGTTGCATTTAGAGCCTACGGTGATCTACGTGATAGCTTGATTGCATTAAACTCTCGGCTAATCCGATGTTCATGATAGGTCCAAACACATCGACATCGAATGCCATCATCGGAAGTTGTGATGCCGGCGGAGAATCATGATGCTTTCATATGTTCCCACGGAGGATCGGGATGCGAGCATCTGCGACGGCGCTGCGAGAACCAGGTTCGAGATTCCACGGGCGGATAGGGGTTGAGATAATCACCCCAGCACAGAGGGGAGTGTTGAAAATGCGGCCAGATGATGGAGCTTAGTGAAATGAAGTCGCCTTCACTAAGTGGGCCGCGAGGGGCGAATTAAAGCAAAGTCTATTTTTAGACTATGTCTATTTTTAGACATATGGAGCATGGTTCGAGGATTCCGGTTTGAGATTCTTGGGCAGTGGTCATGTTGGTAAATAGATGAGACTGCATCTTTTTAGGTGAAAAGATGAAGGCTATTTTAAGCCCTCTCCTAAAAATAGGGAAGTCAAATATTATTTACCCTTAATACTATTTGGACTCTAAACAACGAGTTTACTCTCTTGGAGCACTTGATTCGAGGCTACGAGAAGTGGCTCATGCATACGACACTTAAAATCATGTGTTTCCAAGGGTTTGATGGCATCTTGTGGTTGACTTGGGTTGGACCCGGTGGCAGAAGTTTGGAGGGGATTAATGAGACGGATAGTGGGTTGTGTTGTTTTATTTTAGTTGAACCGTTGAGATTAGTTTAACTAGCTAATCGGGGTGGTTATGAGTGGAGTGAATTAAATATTATTTAATTCCTATTAATTAGTAACTCATTATTCGACTCAAGAACACATCGGTTACTCGGTGCCGCAGTCGGTTCGGTGGAGACCGATGAAAGAGATAAATGAAGATTGAGTTAGCTATCGGTGGCGACATCGGTTGTGCATGAGATTTGCACCACACTTGGAGGATTTTTCCATGACATTGCGCAGTCGACCAAGGAGATTCGAACCTTGAATCTCTATAGACAAACTTTGGATTGTGATAGGCGAAACAGGTGGCGGTGGTTTTGAACCCAATTAACTTTTGTTCAAGGCGAGCTACAGATTGTGTGCTTAACTTTATGTGAGATAATCTTGCCAGTACTTGTGAGGAGTATTATGCGAGTTTATAATACTATGACATTTGGGTTTTCAATAGCTTTCCCATACATATTGTGTTAATGTGTATGATGATTTGATGTGTTATCGCTTGATTTTATTTCCGCATGTTTGATGATGCGAGTGGAAGAGATTATGTATTGCATATAAATTCGAATTGTATGTGATCGGGATAGTCTCGGTGAATAATTAATCATTATTCAGCAAATTTCTACGGACGGAGGTGGTTTTACGTGCCTTGTGTCGATCCCCCATGACCGGTTGGACGTGGTGCGCACCTGCGTCCCCGTACCCCGAGAAGGAGGTGTGTGGACATCTATGTGTTGTGTTACCCGGTTCGGCATGCCTGGGGGTAATTCTATGTGGGGGAACGGTTTCTTATGCCCCATATGTTGTGGATAAAGTGACCAAAATAGAGACGAACAAACCGAGGTTTATCGACCTTTCTTGGCAATAAAAGTTGATCAAAATAAGAAAACAAGGCGACGGAAGAAAACAATGAAGATGGCAATGGCAAAGATAAGTTTTCCGGCTTGATTTTATGTGTAATTCTCATACAAAACGAGTGTTTCGGAGTACAGTGTTTGTGTTGCCACCAACCAAAAAGGAGCTTGTAGAAAGGTGAAGCATGGAATGAAGCTCTTCTTGTATGATTTTAATCCAAGTAGTGACGAAGAGTTAAGCCCTTTAACATATTCAATTCCAAAAAATATAAAATACCCACTTAAGCAGGCAATACATAAACAAACCAAAAGGGAATTCAACCAAAACACGATCCTGTAAAATTTTAATAATCGGTCACTGAGAAATAATTTTAAAGCATCCATTTCTAATTCATTGTTGATTATATAGGATAATTTTTTATCATCGTTCACTCGAAAACAATTTTGTAGCACTCACTAAAATTATTTACACGATGGTGGCATCATCCCTACCATTCCCCATCATACCATTGGAGGACCCATTATGTGACTGTGAACACTGTCATGCCTTGAAAACATCATCGATGCATCCTACGAGCAGAGCTTCATTTCCCCGCAGAGACATCTCCTTGCAAAATCCATGAAAACTGACTCTTTTGCATTGGCGCGGGTAAGAGCCGGTTCAGCGCACAAAACGATCGGGGGAAAATCTGTAAAGAGGTCGGCGCCACTTGAGCGCTCTGTCATGGAAACATGATAAACGCCACCCATTTTGGGTATTTTTTTAAATATGGATGGCGGAAGTTAGGTAACAAACTCACAACCATTGCCTATCTTGAGTTGGGAGGTTTAAATTTCTTTGGAGTTCTATGGAAGGGAAGTAGTTTTACTTACCTTCTATAGAACCTTCCTTGTTGATAGAGCCAATCCACATAATAATAGGATCCCAACTCCCTCCTTCCCCCATCTATAAAAGCTTGCTCGAGATCCTTGGCAAGCTAGTCTTGAAATCTTTGAAGCTTTGCATCTCCCCTATTCCCAAGCGCCTTTGTCTTGTAAAGAATCCCTTCTTTCCCTTAAGGCCCATTCAGCGAGAGACCATTGTTACGAGACTGCGGAGAGGTTCCCACTCCTTGGCGAGCTTTGCGGAACGTGGACAACGGAACCGTTCGAAGGAAGAGCTGCGGCTTGACGTCGAGAACTTGGTTGTAACTTCTATTCATTTATCACTTTAATAGATGACTATGATTATGGTTCCGCTCCTTTTTTCTATCATGTTAATGCGAGTAATATCTTCGTAGATGTTTGGTTACGTATCTTTCGGTTCCTATGCATGTATCTGTTTGTTTTCTTCTGTGTGCGGTGTTCATCCACGGAGATCGTGGAAGGATTGTATTCTGCGAGGAGTACCGGGGGACGAGACATCTTCTTCTTGAGATCTAGCGTTGGAATCCGGGTAGGCTCTTGCTCCCAAGTCTTTCATTTCGTAACTAGGAGCTTGTCCTTAACGTTGTTTGTTTGTTGCTAGACCCCTGTTTGGGCTAGTAGGGATCGCCCTCTTTGTCCGCCAGAGGGGATTTACCTCCTCAACAAATTGGCGGCTCCCTTTGGGGACACGTCGGTTTCCTTGTCCCATTTATGATTGGTTCGCTTTGATTGTTTCTCCTTGTGATAGACACACTGGGTTGGATTCTTTCATTATTTTAGCCTCTTGGTTTTGCTTAGCTTGTATTAGGTCTACTTTTAGAATAGCTTGTTTTTTAATTTTTATTGAAGAACTCGAGCCGAGCGCGGGTTTTAACCCAGAACGGTCGCGCCATGGCGCTTGTTGCATTTGTACTGTGATGGCGCCACTCGGCCTACGCGCTGGTTTCGAAAGGCCACGATGTGCTCACTGTGACTTTTTGAGTTTCTTCATTTTTTGGCTTTACTGAGCTTCGGCGGTACTTTTTCTTCTTGATTTCTACGATTGTACGAGTGTGTTGGGTCTTGTTTGTTGGAATTCACCGCTATCCTTTGGTTGTTTGCCTTTGCCTACCGATTTCACGATTTGAGCCCTAGGGCATCTAGTGGCATAGTGGAATCAGAGCCCTCCTTGGGAATTTTGGTGTCTTGATTGTCACGTCAACTTGTTGTTGATTGATTCTCCAAACGCTCTCTTAACGGTATTTGGTTGTTTTCTTTGCGTCTTTTGAGTGATTGTTCATTCTTTCATTCGGAAATTCGTTTGCCCTTGCTTTGGACACTAGATCACTTACGGTCCATTGGGTGTTTCAGAGTCTTTCTTTGCTTTGAGGGACTTTGGGTCGATTTAGAGATTTGGTTGCTTACCTTCGTTGAGTGAATGTTGTTTGTCGCTCTCTTAGATATCATTTCTCCAAATTGTTCACTTTTGTTTTTCGAGTGCACGATATAGCCATTAAACATTGAAAAATCAAAAAAATAATCTCTTGCTTTTGTTAAATTAGTGCAAATTGTGATCTTTTCCATATGGCGAGTGATTGGTGTTTGGATGAAAAGTGTACCCAATTGCATTAGTTGCATTAGAGAACCATTACTAACGTTTGTCATTACGTTCATTTCGTTGTGTATAAAAGCTCTCAACTCTCATTTAACTAGTTTTCATCGAACGAAATGTTGCATCGTGGCATATAGCTTGCATTTGGGAGACACTACATACGATAAGGCACTGGAAATTGAAACTTAGTGAAAGATCAGCTGCAAAATTTATTCAATTAACCTAAAAGGCGACATTAGACTTTCAACTTATTTAGAAGGTCTGAAAGTAGAGAAGACTGTGTTCGGCGTGCGTCTAAACCTAGCTTGTTGTCCGTTCGCACATGTGGCTTTAGACCGCACTAGTGCGGACTTGCACTCCCGTCTTTCGTCGACGTATATATAAAGGGAGACCCCTATGGGTTTTCAATCCTTTATCCCACAGAAGCGAGTCTGCGCATGCCATGCCGTCGATGCACGAACACGGCGATTCGAGACTACACCGCACGTACGGAAAGTCCTTGGTCGATTTACGTTTCATTTTTGAAACCAAGGTGTATATTGCGAGTTCACGGATGTTGGTACACCCTTTGTGCCCTAGTTTTCCACGGCCGATCATTTGGTCTTTACGACTCCCTAAAGCTTGAAAAGGCGAGTGAGCGCTTGTCCTTTCACACGCTTGTATGCAAAACTACCGAAAGAGATAGAGTCATCTTTTTATCGTTTCTACTCGACTCTTAAAACATGCTACGGTAGAATTTGTTTATTTTCCAATGTGGTAAAATCAATCCCCCACGATAACACACACCGTTTGAGATATTGCTTGTATTTGTTTGCTCGTGTGTCTTAACTCGTTTTCGGCCGGTGTGTGTGTGTGCTCTCTTCTTCTGGTCTTTTTGTCACGGTGGCGGAACCCTCGGTTTTCGTCCCGCGTGGTCACTGCACGGACGATTCTTCGGAAAACACGAACCTATACGTTGAGCACGAGCGGCTTTGTTGTTGCGATTTCACGACGCGGTCCTCGCCGAGCAAACGACAACTTTGGAGAGCCGGTTGAGTTCACGGCAGCCTTTCGGTCCTTGTGCCCGAATTGAGATCAGCAGTTTCCTTTCTCTTGTCGGGTTCCACGAATTTATTCTTTCGTTGTTTTTCCTCCTAGTCCTCGCCGTAGTACTTAACGTGATTTGGCGGCGGGGATCGCTGAAGTGATTCGGTGAGAAATTCCCGAGTCGATGACTATCGGCGCATCCTGCGTAGATTGTTCGAGGAGACGAGTGCTGTGCGCTACCACCGCCGGCGAGATCGGGTCGCTAGCTGCCACGGGATACGGATCTGCGGGTCGAGATTATTCCGGCATTACTTTGCCTCTGTGGGAATATCATCTCTCTGCTGAGGCCGGTGCCACTACCGGGGTAGTGTCGCCGTACGCCGTCATACATTCCCGATGCGACCCACTTCGTTTGTGTGAAGGCGCCTCTTCTGCTTTGTTGCCTCGGCATGCGCTGCCTGAGGTACGGGCCAACTCAGCGGACATTGTCTGGCCTGCGTGCCCATGCGAATGTCTCTCCGGAGGAGTATCGGTTGTTTTCACGAGCGTGAGAAACGCTTGAGCAGACGAGCTCCCCAAAGATCCTGCACGATCTTTCTTTTCGCACTATGCTGAGACGGCTTGCTCCCGGTGTGCAGTTTTCGGGTCGGCTTGACAGAAAGCATGGGGACATTTGTCGTCTCCTAGCTCTGAGGCCTATCTTTATGTTTCAGGGTTCAGGCACGGCACGAGCATTTCAGGAACTTGCGGGCACTGACCTTTCCAAAGGTCGACACAACGAGGACAACACCGGCCCATCGGTACGACCCACGAAGACGGCCCATTCGAGGCTGCTGCGCGGGCCGGCGAGGGCCATTCTATAATGCGCAAGGACCATATTGTAGCCTGCTTTCGGTCGGCTTTGCTCGGCCTCACGGCAGTATCAACGCCAGGCACAGCATGGACACGAGGCCAAATCCGGCCTTCTTTGCGTCTGCGGCGCGACCTCCTGTTGTCTCTGCATGATATTATCGACCATGACCACTTTGAGGTTCGCCGAGTCCAAGCGGTTTCGGCGAGCACACAGTCTGTTCCACCACTGGGCCAACCGGGTCATCCGGTACAACCTGGTGTCCCGCCTCCAGGCCAAGCGGCTTATTCGGTGCAACCTGGGGCTCACTTACAACCGGGTCAGCCTGCGCAACCAGCGCCACCCCCTCATTCGGGTCAACCTGTTCATTCAGGAGCGCCCCCTCATTCGGGTCAACCTGTTCATTCAGGAGCACCCCCTCATTCGGGAAAACCTGTTCATTCAGGCCAGCCCCCTCATTTCGTTCGCTCTGCTCACCAGCCTGCTCACTCAATGCCGCAGCCAAATCAACAGCTGCGCCCTACGTACCAGGCTCCGCAGGGTTCCACTTATCAGCAGTCTACTCATCCTCAGAGTGGTTATTATCCGCATGGTCAATCTCAACAGAACTATAACCACTCTGGAGGCTCTCAGTATCCTCCTCCTCCTCACGGTTCTAACTATGCTCAGCAGCCAAATCCAAACGCTGCTTATACGGGGCAGACACCTAATCAGGGCCCGAACCCTGGTTATCAGGCCCCACACAATGGTTACCAGCAACCAAATCAGTCTGGCTATACGAATTATGCCCCTCACGGTCAGAATCCTACGGGACAGAACCCATGGGGGCGGGGATATTCACAACCATCGTGGAGCATGGGTACCGGACCTTATTCTGGGACTGGCATGGGAATTAACCCTCCATTGCCGTTCCTGGCTACCTTGGATCGACCGGACGTTTCGAAGTTGACCAATGATCCGATTGCTCATAATCCATATTGGCCCCCGGTTCCGACCAAGATACCAGGAGACTGTCCCAAGTTTGAGGGCAAATCTGGAGAAGACCCCCAGGCGCATGTAATGACGTATCACCTCTGGTGTTCGTCTAACTCTTGGACTAACGATTCGGTTCGTTTGCGTCTTTTCCAGCGTACGTTAACAGGAGCTGCTGCTAAGTGGTACATAGAGCTGTCCCGTGGTATTTTTCAGGATTTCAACTCGTTAGCTATGGCTTTCCTCACGCATTTCCAGTTACCAGTCCGGTATGAGACTGGGACGCACCTCCTGTCTTCCCTGAAGCAGGACTCGGCCACTCACATCTCGGATCACATCCATGAGTGGCGACGCCGTCGTCGACTGATCAAGTTTCACATACCTGATCAGATTTTGACTCACTGGTTCACCACCTCCTTTGTGAACAAAATCGCTCAGGATATCGCGATGGGAGCGTGTGTGACGGAGGAACAAGCTATCGCACGTGCCCAATACTTGGATCTTGTTTATTCACAATCTGGCACGCTTTATGACATCCTGCCTGATGCACCACGGCCCGGAGCCAAAAAGGCCCCGCCCACCCCTTCGGTGGATGGTGTCATTGGTTCCGTTTCTCAAAATTCGAAGAAGTCTTCGAATGGGAAGCAGAAGGATAATTCTTCCTACAATACCTCTGCTAATCCCGCCTCATCCGATTCTGGTAAAACCGCGGAGGTAAATGCCGTTCAGGCCAATCCTGCGGACAAATCCTCCAAGGGGAAGAAGAAGGGCAAAGGCAAATCAAAATCTGATGCCCCAAAACCGGAATCTAAATCTCGGTCTGAGGATGGCTCACAATGTTAGCCGAAATTTCCTTGCCTCATCTGTGAAGGTGACCATTACACTAAAGATTGTCCAAGACGATCCGAAGTCAGTCAACTTCTTAAAGGCTCAAAGGGAACTCCGGCTGTTTTAAAAGAGCCATTTCCATCTCAGCAGACCCAGATGGTCGAACAAGGTTCATCATCTGTACCATTCGGGTCTCAAGTTTTCATGATGAAGACTAATGCACCTATCACTATCGCTACGAGGTCCAAGGATTACAATAATCAGCAGCAGGCACCCGGGAAGGCAGTGGCGGATGGACCGCCTCCCGCATCTGCTTCTGGTTCATTGGAAATTGAGAAGCCGACTCTCGAACCCGTTGTGAAGCCACCTCCCCAGGGTGTTCTTCGGAGATCCTCTTATAATCCAAACGCCCGTGCCGCCCAACATTACAGTATTGTTGAGGATCTGGCCCAGGCGCCATGTGCCATGTCTGCACTTGAGGTTCTTCAAAGTTGTCCTTCACAACGGAAGGCTTTATTGTCTGCCATCGGTGGTATTGATCCCGCCGATTCGAGCCTTCTCACCTTTGATCTGGAGAATTTTACTCCCCGGCTTCCACATCAAATCGCTTTGGTTATTCAAGTCGGGATTAACGGTCTGAACGTTCACGGAGCCGTCGTAGATGAGGGTGCATCTACTTGTGTTATGTCCTCCGCTTGTTGGAAAGCCATCGGCTCTCCAACCTTATCGTCATCTCCCAATGCCCTTGAGGCATTTGATGGCCGGGAATCTAAACCCCTGGGAGTTCTCGAGAGTCTGGCGATTACATTACGGGGAAAAACCGTCAACGTGGAAGTAGAAGTAGTTGACGCTAAACTCAACTACAACATACTTCTTGGCCGCAGCTGGACTCATGCCATGCTCTGCGTGCCATCTACTGTCTTTCGATTCATCAAGTTCCCTCACGAGGGCAAGATTGTCACGGTAGACCAGTTGTCATTTTTTACCTCTAGCTCCGAGAACAACGTGCCGTATGTGGATCAAATTCCGAATCCCCCAGACAGCATAGGACCTGGTCTCTTCAAAGACCCAGTCCTCATGGGTATTTTCCCTGCGCCGCCACCGAATACCGCTCAAGTCAACATGTTGTCCGGGACTGATGACCCCTGGCTGATTCCTACACCTGAGCAGGTATATGAGTTTGGAGAATCCATGCCTTTAACGCCAGTAGAGATCAGCTACTGTGAGATTGTTGCTGCATCGGACCCTCCACCTCCTCGGCATGCTCCGATGAGCATGGCTCTTGACGTCTACTCACAATCCCCCTGGCTTGGTCAGGCTGATTCGCCTGATCCTCTTAGAGAGATTTTTCCCTCAGATGAGGCTATCATTGAAACTATGTCTCTGGAGGAGCTACCCGGGGGCGATGGGCATCATCGTTCCTCGTTTATGCCTAGCCTGGGGGCAATGACTGACTGTCTAGAGCGCTATGCTACTCAGGTTCCTTCCCCTCCTCTTCAAACACCGATCTTGACGCATGAGGTCTTTTCGGAAGGCAATCTGAGTAACATTACTCAAACGGTTCCTATCAACATCTCTGTCAAACCAGGGATTGTTGAGAACATTCATGTGGGTGTGACCTGTTCTCCTGAAGAGATCCGGGTCTATACGGAACTTTTCAAAGAGTTCAGAGATGTTTTTGCATGGTCCTACGAGGAAATGCCGGGAATTGATCCTAGTATTGTCGTGCACGAGATTCCAACCTATTCAGGTGCGAAACCCGTGCGCCAACGCTTGCGTCCCATGCATCCTCGGAAAGCCGCCGCTATCAAGGCAGAGGTTGAAAAACTTCTGAACGCGGGGTTTATTTATCCTATCCCCCTTACAGAATGGGTGTCCAATATCGTCCCTGTCGATAAAAAGCAGGGTACCATTCGATTCTGTGTAGATTATCGCGATATAAATCGCGCCTGTCCTAAGGATAATTATCCCACTCCGTTTATCGATCGGATTATCGACGATTGCGCCGGGAGTGAGATCTACTCCTTAATGGACGGTTTCTCAGGTTACAACCAGATTAACATTGCACCTGAGGATCAACATAAGACCACATTCATCTGTCCGTGGGGCACTTTTGCATATAAAAAACTCCCGTTCGGCTTGAAGAACGCTGGCGCCACGTTTCAACGTGCCATGTCATATGCTTTTCATGATATTCGCCATATTGTCCAGCCTTATCTGGACGACTTGCCTGCCCATTCGGGTAAGCGAGAGGATCATCAGGAACATCTTCGCCAGATATTTCTTCGTTGCAGACGCTACAATATTAGGCTGAATCCTCATAAGTGCGTCTTCTGCGTCGACTCTGGCCGTCTTTTAGGCTTTATAGTCTCGAAAGACAGAATTCGCCTCGACCCTCTGAAGGTTGAGGCCATTATAAATCTCCCGTCACCCTCCTCCCTTTATCAGCTGTAGAGTCTGCAAGGGAAAGCGAATTTTCTTAGGCGCTTCATCCCGAATTACGCCGAGGTGGCCAAAGGATTCACTCGTTTGTTAAAGCAGAATGTTCCCTTTCATTGGGACGAAATCGCTCAAGAATCCTTTGAGAAGCTGAAGACATTTCTAGTCAATGCTCCGTTGCTTCGTCCTCCGGACTACCACCGCGACTTTACTTTGTATCTAGCCGCCGCATTAAGCACCATCGCCATGGTCTTGGTGCAAGATGACGAGAACGGTGATGAACATGTTGTTTATTACCTCTCTCGGAACCTTCTCGACCCGGAAACGCGTTACGCACATGTTGAGAAGTTGGCCTTAGCAGCCGTACACGCTGTACAGCGCTTTCGCCATTACATCCTTTTGCGCACGATAACGGTGGTTTCAGACTGCAACCCCATGACATATATTCTTGCTAGACAATTGCTGGGGGGCAAGTACTCCAAATGGATCGTCATCCTGCAGGAGTTTGATTTGGAGTTCACCACTGCCAAGTCAACTAAATCACTGGTCTTCGCGGATTTGATTTGTTCTCTCCCTACGGACTCTCTTCCTGAACACTCTGAAGATCATATTCCGGACGAAACGTTGTTTCTTATCGATACTCGTGATCCTTGGTACGGGGACATCATAGTGTATCTTCAGACCGCGACTTTCCGGTCTGAGTTGGATAAAGCTGCACGCCGTCAGATTCGGCACCAGTCCCAACCCTACCGCATAGTGGGAGATACCCTATATCGTATTGGAGTAGATTCGGTGCTCCGACGATGCCTTACCTTGGACGAGGCTGAGAAAGTCTTGAATGACTGCCACGGTGGCGCCTGTGGTGGACACATGTCCGGATATGCCACTGCCCAAAAGATTCTGAGGGCAGGTTACTTCTGGCCGTCTATATTCAAGGATTGCATCACTGCAGTCCGAAAATGCCATCCGTGCCAGATTTTTCAGCGCAAGATGCGCGCGCCGCCGTTGCCTTTGCATCCCGTTATTACCGTCGGCCCTTTCGCGAAATGGGGCGTAGATTTAATGACGTGTAACCCTCACTCGGCCGGGGGGCATGCGTATATCATTGTCGCCGTCGACTACTTCACTAAGTGGGCCGAGGCGATGCCTACACTTGCTGCTGACGGAAGAACGGCTGATTCATTTTTGTTCAACCATGTTATTGCACGATTCGGGGTTCCTCAAGCTATCGTCACTGATCACGGTACTCATTTCCGTGATTACATGATGGCGGAGCTGACAGCTGCGTTGGGCCTGCGTCACGACAGCTCAACGCCATACTACCCTCAAGCAAACGGTCAGGTTGAAGCGGTGAACAAGGTTTTGGTCACTATGCTTCAACGAACGGTTGGGATTCATAAATCCAGTTGGCATCTCCAACTGTTCTCAGCTCTCTGGGCGTACCGAACATCTGCTAAAAGTGCAACCGGATTCACACCATTCCAACTGGTGTACGGTCTGGAAGCTACTTTGCCGGTTGAATGCGAAATTCCTTCGCTTAAGTTAGCTATGGAGCTCTTACCGGGTACTTCTCCTGAGGAAGAGCGTCTTCTGTATCTCGAATGGTTGGATGAATCCCGTCATCTAGCTGCTTTGATCATCGAAGCACAAAAGAAGAGGGTCAAATCTCATTTTGATCAATCTGTTTCTCCCCGTTCTTTCATTGAAGGAGACCTAGTCCTCTTGTACGATCAGGCACATGATAAGCTTGGTGCAGGTAAACTCCAGCCCATGTGGCACGGTCCCTATATAGTAAAACGTGTTTTGAAAAATGGGGCCTACGAACTTATAGACTACGAAGGAGTTCCATTGGCGCAGCCCAGGAATGGGCTGTACCTTAAGAAGTACTACGCCTGAAATGATTTCTTGGTGTGGTGTGTGTACATAGGTGTGTGATTTTCATTTGTGTGCATGGTGTGGTGTGCTTTGTAAACATCTTTCTGCTGATCGGGTCTTCCTGGTTGTGCAGATGTCTATTCATCCATTTGTTGGTTTCGCGGACGGTGCCTCCCGCAGTACCAGGAATCTGTCTTCTGCAGGCTGGGTAATCTACGATCCTGCTGGTGAGTTGATCGACCTGCAAGGTGTTTGTTTAGGACGTACCACGAACAATATCGCGGAATATAGCGCCGTGTTGGAATTATTAACCGAGGCAGTAAACCTTGGTATCCGTGAATTGCTCGTGTACCTAGATTCACAGCTTGTAGTGTTGCAGCTGAACGGGCACTATTCGGTAAGAAAACCGTCCATTTTACGATTGTATTTGCGTATTCGATTACTGGAAAGGAATTTTGAATATATTACATATCATCATATACCCAGGCATTTGAATACATTAACAGATGCAGTAGCAAATTTGGTGTTAGATAGACATTTGCGCAATTTATAAATCATCATCACATGTAAAGAAGACTCATACAGAAATAGATATGTATATATATAGATATCAAAATGTTTACATAGAAGTGTGTCACATAAAACTCAAAAAATATACATAAGTGTCTTAATACATCCGGAGACACTGTGTCTCTCAAAAAATAGGTGTGGCTAAATCCTAGAGACTAATCGGCATGGTGCTCATGATAGCACGTTACTGCACGCACTAGCCGCCTCAGGATTCGGTGGAGCCGGTTTGGGACTCCCACCGTATGGCGCTGGTACTCCATCGGTACATCTGATAGTCGGGCATAGTCTGGGATCCCATGGACGATTCCCTCGAGGTTCTGAACCAGTGCCTCTCCTCCGGTACCTTCCCCCTGGATCTCAGGGGCGAGTTGTGTCCTCCGGAAGATAGGAGACATCCCGGCTGGTCTCTCAGGTCCTACATCTGCATGCATATATAATTGTGTTAAGACAAGTGTGTATTAATAAAAAAAACATATAAACATAAAATCAAAATATGAGGTCTTACCCAGCTCTTCGTCCCAGTGGTCTCCTTCTGGTAGCGGGAGATCCGGGTCCCCTGTAAAGTCAGTTCCCGCATAAGGCCAATCTTCCACAACGATCAGTTGGCGCCGTATCCATCTGAAGAACTCGGGCTTCCAGGACATCTGTTGCCCGCCTCCAGATCTGGGCATCAGTGCTGCCCAGCGAGCCATTCTCGGCTCTCGTGGTACTGGACTCGCCACAGGGGCCTCTTGGCCCTGGAAGGTTGGTATGCGTTCCAGAATGAACGATACCAAGATGGAACCCTACCCAAACTGCTTCAGTTTGCCCTTTTTGCACTTTGTGAGCTGCCTTTTCATGTTGATGGTGACAGCTGTTGCCCAGTCATACAGTCGGGGACCCATGCACTCTGAGGCCAGTAAGAGTTGAGTCTTTGTAGCCTCGTGCGGTGCCTACGATCCAGCAGCCCGCGTAATGGTGTGGAGTACAACTCTCAGTGCTAGGTCGGGGATGGTCGAGATGTACACCTTCTTACTCCCTGTTCCTGTTTGTGCCCCACGGCACACCCGCGCCATTACTTCTTCCATCTTCTCCCCTGATGGTCTGCTCCCAGTCAGTACAGGGATTGGACCCCTACGGGATAATCCAGTAACGAAATAAATGTCAGCGACCTCCAATTCCAACACCTGGTCTCGTATTCTGAATACTTGGTCATTTTCATCCCAGAGGTTGATCAGATATTGGAGGAGCTCAGGCTGAGCTCGTAAGCATGGCGTGAGGAAGAAATTTTTTAAGCCACAGTCTCTCAGAGCATTCATACATGCTTGGCTTTGCATGGCCTCTTCGTCCTCATCTCCGTGTTCCCGTTCCTTCCATTCAATTGCCATTCTGACTGTTTATCTGCATTCACATGGTTCCAAGCCTTTAATTAGATCTTCTGTGAGCCTCAAAATTCAAGAAATTTGGCATAAGCACTGGGATTTTAGGCGGAAATTTGGGTTCCGCCGCTGGCGCGACTATTTTGCTGAAAGTCGCGCCATGTGGCGCGGCTCCTTTGATAAAAAGAGCTCAGTGGCGCGGGTCCGTGCCCGATACCCGCGCCACTTAGCCCGGCCCTAAAATTTCAAAGGTGCCTTTACAGAGCTGATTTTTAAGGGAAATTCATTAAAAAATGCATGGAAAGAAAGAGAAAAGGAACCCCTCTTACCTGTCACAGACGAGACGCTGAATGGTTGCCTGGATTGGTCGCAATCGCCGTCAGAAGATTCTGCTCCAAATGGACCACTGTTGCTCTCCACAAGGTAAATAGTAAAAAGTAATTTCATTTTTACCATTGGACATATTTATAACTTTTCGACGTTAAAATGAGTTTTAAAAGTTATTTCTTGTCAAATATTTGCATGCATTATGTCGAAAATGGATTTTACGCTTGTTGGGTATGTGCAGTGACAGGTTTTTGCGACTTAAAAGGTGGAAACGAGTTGTATTTTATACTTTTTCGGACTCGGTAAATACACGAAAAAGTCACTCTGGAGTCATCTTTCAGCTCTTTTCTGACTCTCTAAATATGAAAATATTGCCGAGGCCCTTGTTGTTTCGATCTCGTTAAAATGGACACGAATCGACATTCACCCAGTATAAGTTTAACCCTTTTTCGGGCTGGGATGGATTGATTACGAAAAAGGAATACCCTAGCCTATCGCGACTAGGAGGTTTTCCGGGATATTGTTTTCTACCTTTTCGGATCTGGGGAACTATTTACGAAAAGGGACCTGTGGAGTTTTCTTTTCCGCTGTCTTTTCAAACTCTCTAAACATGAAAAGGCGCCGAGTTTTTCCTTTGTCAGACTCGTTAAACCCTGATGACATTGGATTTCGTCGAAATGACATTCTCCGAGTTTCTCCTTCCTAGGACTCGTTAAATGCACTAGGATGGATTCGCCCGAAGGGCGGACTTATATCACAAGCATATGCTATCCCCTTCAAGCTTGTTATCAAAAATAATTGGGGTACTCGCCAGAAATGGTAGGGGAAAAATGGAACCATCGTCGTTGTCGTCGGCAGTATGTCGCTCTTGAACATGGCACTTGTCTGCATTCGTGTCGGGTTGGGGATATCTCATCTCGTTGTTTCACTTTGCTTCCATGGGTTTGGGTAATCTCTTTTGACCTCTCATCTGTTCACTGCCTCGTCGCCATGACCTTTGATCTGTTGATGTCAAATACTGCCAAGTCCATTGTCGTGCCGTTTATATGTTCAAGAGAAGCTGGCCTCTGCGAATATCAACCTTCCTCTGTTTCTCATATGATCCTGATTCACAACAAAACATTATGTTCCTCTGTCTCGTGTCGATGATGTGGGAATCATTATGGCCCACCTTCGATCAAGGTCACTTCCTGTCGACTTCAACTCATTATCCGGGAAGTTGGTCTAGAGACTCCTGATGGTACCTTGGAGCCTGCATGCCTCAATGGCAGGTTCGTCGCATTCGACGTGAGGTTTTCATCATTGGCCTCCGATCGAATGATTCTGCGGGTGTTCGACATCAGCTCATCTATTCACACGCCGTAGATTGTGCCTGTAGTACCTTGAGGACCATCGTCATTATTGGTGGTTTCTCTCGCGTCTGTTAACAGCTTTCATCATTGGCTGGTAATCAGACGATGTTCTTGCATGTTCGACATCGGCTCACACATTCGCATGCTAGAACTTGTACTTGTTTGGGTCGAGATGGAGCGCAAGACCCTGGATTGTGTCTGTTGTAATCCAGGCTGCGATTGTGGATTATTGTCATTATGTACATGACTCAATGATTGGATGGCTGTGACCATACCTGAGTCTATTTGATCTTAGTTGGATGGCTGCGCCCATACCCTAGATCCGGATTATAGCATACTCTGTTCGGATGGCTGCGTCCATACCATATATATACATCATGTACTTGAGATATCAGTTGTATCTTTCTGTGCGGGTTTTCCGACGTCGGGCCTTCAGTTGGACATGTTCTCGTAAAGCATTTCACCCCTCTCTCTCTCGGGCCTCATGCTTTAGGGGGCATCTGTTACACAGTAATTTGTCACCATCCCTACCATTCCCCATCCCGCACAATGGAGGACCCATTATGTGACCTGTGAACACTGTCATGCCTTGAAAACATCATCAATGCATCCCTCTGAGTATGAGCTTCATTTCCCCTTGAGACATCTCCTTGCAAAACTTATGAAAAACAACTCTTTTTGCATTGGCGCGGGTAGGCAGTTCAGTGCTCGCGCCAATCAGGGAAATCCTGTAAAGAGGTCGCGCCACTTGGCGCTCTGTCATAGAGCAGCAATCGCGCCACCCATTTTAGGGACTGTTTTTTAAATATGGATGGCGGAAGTTGAGTTCAAACGAACTCACAACCATTGCCTATCTTGAGTTGGGAGGTTTGGTTGCGGGAGTTCTATGGAAGGGAAGTGGTTTTGCCACCTTCTATGGAACCTTCCTTGTTGATAGGGCCAATCCCATAATAATAGGGATCCCAACTCCCTCCTTCCCCATCTATAAAAGCTTGCTCGGATCCATGGCAAGCTAGTCTGGAAGTGCTGAAGCTTTGCATCTCCCTATTCCCAAGTGCCTTTGTGCTGTAAAGAATCCCTTCTTTCCCTTAAGGCCCATTCAAGCGAGGAGACCATTGTTACGAGACTATGGAGAGGTTTCCCTTTCCTTGGCGAGCTTTGCGAGACGTGGACAACCGGAGACCCGTTCGAAGGAAGCTGCGACGTCAGAACTTGGTTGTAACTTCTATTCGTTTATCACTTTAATAGATGACTATGATTATGGTTCCACTCCTTTTTCTATCATGTTAATGCAAGTAATATCTTTTCTGACCGATGTTTAGTTACGTATGCTGGTTCCTATGCATGTATCTGTTCGTTTCTTCTGTGTGCAGGTGTTCATCCACGGAGATCGTGGAAGGATTGTGATCTGCCAGGGCTGAAGGACGGGGACATCTTCAGGTAGGCTCTTATCCCAAGTCTTTCATTCGTAACTAGGAGCTTGCGTCATAGCATTGTTTGTTTGTTGCTAGACCCCTGCTGGGCTAGTAGGGATCGCCTCTGTCCGCAGAGGGGATTTACCTCCTCAACAATTATATATTGTGGTTTTGAGAAAAAACATACCCGATGAAAGCAGCAACAATGCTGACGAGAGGAGCAACAACGCGGATGGGAGGAGCAACAATGCTAAAGGGAGGAGAAAAAACGCGCGAATAGAAGCGACACTGACAGAAATTCGCGGGAATAATGAAACCGGTAAACGAACAAACTTCGCGGGAGATTTATTTATAGGAATTAGTTCGGATGAACTATTTTAAAAGTAAAAGTTCGGTCGAACTCACAGTTCGACCGAACTTTTGTTGGAAGTTTGGCCGAACTTTTGTTGTCGGTTTTCCAATCTCTGGAAAAAATTTTGTTTGCCCACGCCGTCAATGTGCCGTCAATCTAAACAGAATCATGAGTTTGGCAGAACTTTATAAAATGTTCGGCGGAACTATTCTTAAAAGTTTTCGTATTTGGGATTCTCACAAAATGGTAACCCATCTTCATGTTTCCGCTACTATATTTAACATAAACTTTCTAATTTTTCTAATAAATAACATATACAAAACTCATATATAAAAAAAAACATAAACTCTTTATTTTTTAAATAAAATAAGATGCACTTTTCACCAACATCTATACCATGGTTTTGGAGCTCAACATCAATTACGTACCAAATTTATATCACATTATTATATTTGGTTATGTTTTTTATATTTTAATCTAATGGTAAATGGATTGTAAGTTTATCTTTTTCTTTTTTCTTTCTTTTTTTCAAAATATCAAAATCTTAATACAATTGTCAGATGTTTATAGTTTAACTGAGCCCTTTATAAGTGGTTTGAATCTTTCATAAGGAAAATCATATATGTTAATCACCTATGGGCAATGAAGTTTAAGAAAAATATAACTGCTCGAAATAAACGAGCCTATATATTACAAATTTTCCTATATAATTACTACATGAATATATAACAAAAATCACGAATCTAAAGATGTGACAGGAGTGAGATCTTTGGCACTAGAACGTGGAGGAGCTTGTTAGAGTCCTATGTTCCATAGTAATCAAGAGTTGTAAATATTCCAGGTTAATCAGAGTCAAAAGTCAAATTTTGGTCTATTCTAGAAAAATTTGCCAAGTCATAAGGCAAAGAGTATGAGTCACTGTATAGGTGTCATTGCTACTCCCACTCCAAAAATGAATATCATTTCATCATGGTAGGTCATCACAATATTTCATGAGTTTTTTGATTAATCATGGTCATTCAACCCTATCAATCATACTTGCACCTTCTTTACTCAGAGATTAAGTCAAAATTCTGTTGCTAGGGTTTTTGTTGTGCTTTCCCTTTTCCATGGTTCATAACTTCATTAAGGAGTCAAAGGGCTTGGTTTTAAGCTTATACCTCCTTCGTCATCCTTCACTAATCATTTCCCATCAATCCCCTCATCAAAATCCTTCCATTTCCTTATTTTCCCCAAAACCCTAGAAATATGTTGTGCTTTTACCCTAGGTCTGTGTTTTGACCTTTAGCCACCCTTTTTCTCACTCATTTTGAGAAATTACACTTTCATTGTGTTCCTAAAACCTCATGTGCTTTGAGTGTTTTTGGTTCCTCATGTGCTTCAATAGGAAGAATATAAATTTGATTTTCACAAGAATCAAGGAAAACAACTTCTTGTTCATTATTTCCTTGCAAAAGTAGATGATCATCGCCATAAGATGGTTCACTCTTAAGTTTTCCATACATGCAATTTTAGAATTCTAACTTGGACCAATTTCTTCCTAACTGTTAGGATGCAGATCTGTTTCATCTTCAAGCAAAGAAGGAGTTGTTGTGTGCTGTGAATGATCCATTGTATCAAGGCAGTTAACCTATGTTATTTTTTGTTGGGAAGAAAAATCATAAAGGGCCTCTATGATCTCATAATCCAAACACTCTTCATCACCAAAAGCCTTTTCAAGGTATTGAATGAAATCTTCATAGGATTCACAACAATCTTCAAACAACAAGAATGAATGATGAGATTCTCCATAAAACTCAAAGAATGTTGTGTGGAATTCTTTAAGAGAGAATAAGCTATCTGGCTTCAACCCTTCATACCATGATCTTGCTTTCCCTTCCAGGGTAGCCATAAAAAATTTCATCAAACAATCCTCATTAAACCTAATCCCAAGCTTATGTGTATGCCAATGAAATTTTATTAGATGCAGAATAGCCTCATCCTCGTTTCCATCTATGAATTTGGGCAGATAAGTTTTCCAATCTATGCAAGGCATTCGATTTGGAAAACCAAGAATGTGAGCACGATTCATAGGAGTATACCTTCTAGCAATTGAATACATCTCGAGAACAATAGATGAACTAAGTAATCCTTTAGGCTACTGATTCTTCTGCCAGTGGAATCACCAATAAAACCATGATTTCAAGATCCTACTTCTAGTGGAGTCTTTTAATCAGGTTGGAGTCTCCAGGCGAATGATTTCAACCTTCATGTGTTTGATCACTATCCACCATCAGTAATCAAATATGATCCTTTTCATTCACACCCAGGGAGAATGTGACCTTTCGCTCCCCGTCAACAGCGCTAAAATGTTAGGACTCCTTAGTTTCCCAAGGGTGAGAAAGGAAACGAAAGAGGTTGTTAGCGCTCAAATCTACCTCAGGCTAAAATGAGGTAAAACTCGAGGCTACATCAAACCACGCTCAGCCTCGTAGCTAGCCCTACGAGGACAGGAGAGGGCTCTCTCCGTCAATCTCGATAAAATGAACAATAGGGTGCGAGATGAATTTAGAAAAGAACTGATTTTAGGCTAGTAAAGAGATAGGTAAGTTTGATTTTGATTTTTTGGGTTTTCGCTGGAGAAATGGGAAAACAAATTTTGGGTCCGGGGATAAGGTCAGACCTTTGCAGATTTCGAGTTGGGGCGAGGTAGGTGAATGTCTTGATGCTTTTGATTGGATATACGGACAGATCAGACCGACGAGGAGCTGAAGAGGGCAAAGAAGAACTTGGATCCTCTCCAAACGGTCGAAAACATATAGAACTAAATGAATTCAAAGGCAGAGCACGGTAAACAATGGATTCAACCTCATCTACTCATTCAATTTAGTTCAGAAGCATATGAAAGGAATGGCATACATTAAACATGAAGAAATTACAGTAAACATAGAGAAAACACCATCAAGAACAAAACACCACAAGGATCCCAACAAGTGCCGCAAAACCTCTGATCTTTCCTTAGCCAAAATATGAAAAAATATGTACAATGGTGCCAAAAGTCTCCCAAGAATCCAACCTCTCCAACCTCTGAAAATGATTGATAAATTACATCATATAGATCACTCTAACCCCTTCCCATGCCTCTAGGGGTCGAATTCCTTCTTCAGGGATCAGTTTCAACAAATTCTAAACAAGGAACTAGAATCTAGGCATCTAAACAACTTGCCTCTAAAAGAGTGGAAACTGATTCATTTACATGATTTTCACTTTTTTGAGAGTGAATCTTCTAGAATAGGTAAAAATGAGCCAAATTTACATGCCAACCATCAACTTACATCATGAAAACCCAAAAATTTCATCCACAAGCAAAACTGATCCAAACTGGCCGAAAATCTGAGCTGGAAGTTGAAAATTCAGCCAAAAATTTAAGTGGGTCGCACCCCTGAGCCAAGTGGGTCGCGTGCCTTTCAGCCCGATTTTGAAGTACTTCCCGGCATCCAAATTGAGCTCATGATAGCTCGTTGGAAAGCCCTGGATGTTGGCTATCCAACCCAAGTGGAATTTCCCAATTTGGAGCTCATGTGACCCTCCAAAACCTCATTCTCCCAGAAGTACTTCCTGCTGGTGCAAAAGGTGGCAGCAAGGTGGTTTTCATGGTGTTTTTGAGCTTTTTGACCATCCAGAATCTGATGAAATGCTTTGGAAATGCCTGAGGATGCATAACTTATCATGACAAATCCAAAAATGCAAATATTTCCTTCAGCAAGTGTCCCAAAAAAAAGTGAGCATATGAGTGCGAGACCCGCTTAACTGAAAAACCTGTTTTTGAGACCAAAATTTCAAAATGACAAAAATTTCTCCGAATTTGCTCAAATTCGGAGTGAAGACCCTCCATCATGTATCTTGCCCAGCCAACGAAGCCTCGGCCAAAATCCAGAGTGGATCAGGCCTTTTCCGCCGTTTTAGTGCTCTCCTGGTGCATGCAGTTCCTGTGGTGAAAACACTGTCTCGGTTGTATGTGTCGGTCTCTATCATGGTGTCACAATGTGTATGAAAGTATACTGATATGGTTATGATGAAAACAAGAGTTTGGTGTATACTCCAATGTCAAATGTGTCACATATATGTCAAGGTGCTATGGGAAAAGTACTGTCACAAGGAATTTGAATGGAAAATAGCCACTCTTTGACTACATGGGGATTTGACACATGAATAGGAATGAGTGTAGTGTAGGTCAATAGAAATAGCCCTTGCAACGTTTGAAAATGTCAATGGAGGATGTGGACAAGTGAAAATGGGACTATGTCATAACATGAATGATGAATAGTGTGAAAATGACAATGGCAATAACAATGAGAGCAGTGATGTAATGGCAATGAGAGAGCATGAGGCTGAGGTAAATAATGAGCAGGGACACCACAAACAGTAGAGGCATGAGCATATATATCAACAACACAACCTTGGAAATCCTTCACAAGACTATCAACATGTCTCTCAAAACCCTAAGAAATGAATTTGCAATGAACATAGGTTTCACGTTTCTCCACATCAAACATTTGTTTCTCCACTTTCAAAACACCATAATCATGTCCAAAAATCACTGAGCAATGTTTAAAAACCTACTTGCAAGTTGTTGGAGTCGACTTGAATCAAAACTGGGCGCAAAACACAATTTTCTGGGTTCTGATTTAAGTGGGTCGCACGCTGGTTTAAGTGGGTCGCACCCCCCAAGTGGGTCTCACCCGTTCAACTTTACACTGGCTGTGGCGCTCAAGTGGGTCGCGCCCCTCAAGTGGGTCTCACCCGTTTCAAGTGGGTCGCACGCACTTTTCTATGAGCAGCTACATAGTGCATTTTGTAGGAAGCTTTTGGAGGCCTTCCCGGTGTCCAAATTGGGTGTGTGATAGCTTGTTGGAAAGCACTTGGAGTCTACTTTCCAAAACAAGTGGAATTATGAAATTTGGATTTCATTTACCCTGTCAAAAATCAAATCTCCCAACACTAGTCAAAATGAGCAGAATGAGGCTGCCTCAAGGCAGAGCGCTGTTGCAGTCAACTTTTGAAGGCCTTCCTCAACTCCAAATTGAGCTCATGATAGCTCATTGGAAAGGTATTTCTGTCTAGTTATCCTTTGACTCATCAAGAAAGTCATTTAGCCAACCATGCTAGGAGAAATCTTGATTTTCCCAAGGTCACTTCAGAGGTGCATTCAATTCTCCTGAGGCAACGGTATGTTTGAAATTTCTCTAAAACCATGATACCTGTGTAAACAATGAAAGAGGTTTTTCTCCCTTGGGATGTTGTGGACAAAAACCTCTCTCAGTTTTCCAAAATTCATCTTTGATTGCTCTGAAACATCTTTTGAGTGAAACTTATCCTGATGTGTGAAACAAGGGATTTTGTCGAAATGAAGTAAAATGAAGGGGATAAGGGGCTTCTAAATTCTTGGGGAAATTTTGGGAAGTATGGAGGGATGTTAGGAAGCAGGGGAAAGTGGAATCTCAGAGATTGAGTGAGGGGAAGGGGTCCAAAAGGGCAAAACACAGGCCTAGCCTAGAAAATTGCCAAGTTGTGGCAAGAAACTAGGGTTTGTGCAAAAATGAGGAATTTTGGGGATCTAAGTGATGGGAAGTGTTTAATAAGGTGCATTAATGATAGGGGAAGGTGTATGAGCATCAGGATACAAGTTTTTCTAATGATTTGACCATCCAAGAGAAATTACCTCCAAAACCCTAGGAGAGGGAAATGGACCTTACCAAGGCACAACTGAAGCATGAACAAGCTGTAAAATGACCCAATGGAACTTGACATGATGATGAAAACCCTCTGAATGATGGCACACTCAGCTGAATGGTGACATGGACCGACATTTGGACAAATTTGACAGGAGTAAAAGCAACCCCTAGACCTAATGCCTAGTGACCAAATTTTGCTTTGAAGACTCATTGAAATGACAAAATTTGACCTTGACACCTTAAAATCACTTTGTAAGAGCATGTTTGATCACTGAAGGAAGGCTACAAAGGATGACACTAATAAATATGTGTAACCACACACCAACTTTTGACTCGGTATCTAGCCCTACCAAATCAGAGAGGCCTCTCTCAAAGTAAACTTGATATAGGGTTTAGTGCATAAATATAGGGTTTAGTGCAGAAATTTAACACTTGGGAAGCAAAACCACAATTTCTAAACAAACCCTAAGAGGAGATTTGTTTCATTAATTTGTCTTGAGAAACAATGTTAATGAAGGTATGAAACGCATCAACTTACCTTTGAAAAGGTTTGGAGAATGAAAAAACTGATGTGAAGCTTTGGAAAATCAATTTGATTGCCAAAATATGAGTTTTGGACCACTCTTCCCTGTGCACGGCGAAGGCCACTTGTGCACATTGCAACCTTTCTATGCACAGCGTGCTCCTCCAGAAGCACAACGCAGTCTCTGTAAGCGCAACGAACTGAGGTTTTTGCTAATGTGAGGTAAAAAACACAAATTTCGTGCCACTGTGAAAGGATAGCTTGATGCTAGGAGAACATAAGAGTGCAAATGAATCTTCCTTATGTCTTTTTGGCTCTTTTATAAACTTGAAATGACTCCCTTTGAGTGAGAATGGGCCCCACATATCATTTTTGTAGCATGACTTTCATTTTTTAAACTTTGTAACTTTAGAATTTTGTAACCTTTGACTGTTATGGCTTCTTGAAACATTGAATCTTTTTCAAAATTTGAACTGCAGCTTTAGGAACATGAAGTACTTATTACATATAGAAATATAAAATTACATTTTTGAAATCAAAAATTATTGAACAAACTTGCCTATCACCACTCCTCCAATTGCTGGATTTTATGAATGAAATGACAATTTTGGTGACCTTGAAACCCTAATGACCCAATGGAGACACTGAACTGAATGAAATCATGATGGAGATGAGTGAAATGATGATGATAATCTCTGAATGATGATACACTCAGCTGAGTGATGACATGGACCAGCATGTGAAAATTTTGGAAGGAGTGGAAAATAGTCCTAGACCTAATACCAAATTACCAAATTTTTGCTTGAAGATCTAATGAAATGACAATAATTTGACTATGGGACCCTAACAAGACATGATAGGAGCCCATTTGATCATCGGTGACAGACTTTATAGACTGACACTAACAGGAGGGAAGCTTGAGCATAGAAGGCTGGAATAAAGAAGAGAAGTCAAGAGACAGGGAAACAACAAGAGGCCATCAAGCCCACTAGAGTTTTAGATGTTGGATTTGGCTCCACAACACATGTATCTAGGCACCACAAAGAGCTACCAACCAACTGACACTACTACCAATTAAAGTGACATAAAAAATAATATAAGTCAAACCAAGAGTCTCAGATTTTACCCCAAAACTCACGTCCTATGTTGTTAGAGGTTGCGAAATCTGCCGACATGAAGGTGGAGAGTCGACCACTATCTATTTCCAGTCTAGGTCCAGAGGGTGATGCTGCAGCCATAGTGCTACACTATCAACATAAGCACCTACTTTTGTTGAGAAGTTATCCTGCTTGATCCTTAATCCCCTAGCCTTCTAGACACCATAAACCATCACAGTACAAACACAGAACTAGAATACCACATCTTTGAGGTCAAGGACAAACAAATTCCATGGCGAAAGTGATTTGTATATGAAAGCTTGAGGTCTTATGGTAAAATTTGCAAGTGAAAATATTAGGTTTTTAACCTCTTATGTTAAATTCATTAACACATAAACATGCTTTAAAACTCAATTTTTGCAAAAAATAAGAAAACATCAATACCATAACAGTAAACACAAAACAACAAGTGATGAAGGATTTCACCTCTCTTAGGCTACATATCCTAGTCTAGCTTCCAATGGTTGGGCCTCTTTCATTATGCTCAAAAAGTGTGTTTACATCAAGTTATAGTGCTCAAATGGCTTAAAAAATGTCTCCAATGGCTCCAGAACAGTAAAAAAACCCCTAACTGAGCTCTTTCTGCTCCAAAAAAGGTAAAAAATGGAATAAGTTGTGCTCCAATGAAGTTTTTTCACTATTTTCCCTACAATTCACAATTGCCTGCAATTAGTTCTACAAATTTTGCCTTTCACGACCACATGGGGCGAAAATTTCACCTCGTGCCGATGAGAATTGTCGCCTCCTTAATCGTGCTGGTTAGCCCATTGTCTGACTAAATTTGTGCCACTTGTCCTCAATTATCTTTGACTCTCGAATTATGTACGTTTTCCTGTCGGGCCAAACTTCAAATTGATTGTGGTTTAATGGTGGTTTGAAGATCTGCGGTTACAGGTTGCGGGAACCCAGCCCATGGCATGTTCTGCTCCCTGCCTTAAGGTTTAGCCTGGCATCAATTTTTAACTGTCTGCACATGTGAACGTTGGACGGTCCTGCAATCGGTTCCGAAACCTGTTAACAAACCGCGCTGCACAAAACTTTGGATATGGCTATGTCATATGGTTCGGTGGTTTAACTTTATGGTTTTCTCCGCCTGTGATATATATGTCACCTCTGAAATTTGGTTATATTTAATAAAAAATTTGGGATGGGGTTAGCCCTTGACCCTTGTCCATGGACCGGGGTCGGGGGTTAACCCCGGTCCCCTCCTCCAATGCCAAATTAATTAAATTTTAAATAACGTTGGAGGACTATAGTAGTTAAGAATAACTATAGTTGAGATGGTTAGAGGTCTGTGTTTCTTGGTGGAGGTCCTGCGCTCGGACCCTGGGAGGCCCGCTCTGGCCCTTAACATAATTTTGGTCGACCATGAGGAGGCCACGTGGCAACCCTAGTTGGCCCATGTGGCACTTTCTCATTGGACCACCTCAACCACATATAAACCAATAGAATTCAACCAAATTCAAACCACTAAAAATCTTCCAAGTGTCGACTAGCTACTGGCCAATGGAGTACAAGTCACCTGCCCAGTCATGGTCCAATAAACAGTATAGAGTGTCGACTGTGCACCCCTATACAACCAAAAAAAAAAAGTGTTTTTTCCCAAAACGGACAGAACACGATATCAGGAGCATCCGAAGTCGGATTTGAGTGAAACGAGTTGCGACGGATTCAGGATGACGAGATCTATGCATTAGCACCGGTTTAGAGCCAATCTGAGAACTTTTAAATTTAAACATTTTCTTAATATTATGGATCATTCCTCCCTAATGGAAGCTTTTGGACCCCAAAATATCACTTTCAGTTAACAAACATATGAGGGTACATTTCCCTCACCCTTCCAATCTCAATCCATTTGTCTTTGCTTGAATTTGTTCCCTTGAGCCCCACACGAAGGTACTCCATGTTCCCTCGTTTTGAAGTCCTTGTTTTTCTATCAAGGATAGTGTATTTCTACAATTATTCAAGATATTCAGGAGATAAATCTTCAATTGAAGGAATCTGAACATCCTCTCCTTGATCTTCAATCAAAGGAGGCTCATACAATCTTAAATTTTCAACATTAACTACTACATAAATTTACATGTATGAAGGAAAATCCAACGTGAAGGCATTATTACACATCTTTTCCAGAATTCTGAATGGACCATATCGAATTGGTTTTAGCTTTTTACCTTCTCCTTGGAGTCTCTCTTTGCTAATGTGAAGCCAAACTTCATCACCGACTTGGAAACTGTGATCTACAAGATGCTTATCATTTCTTGTCTTGTACTTGACTTAACTCTTCTCCAATTGTTCTGGAATTGTTGGATGTACCAATTGAACTTGTTCAATGAATCTTTTAGCTTTGTCTATGTCACTATGACCATCAATAGCAACATCTTTCCTAAATATAAAATCTAAAGGAGAATTGGGAAAGTATCGAAAGCATGCCTCAAATGGCGATGTTTGAGTCGATGAATGCTTGGCCCAGTTGTAAGCATGTTAAATATAGTGAAAATGTTCATACCGCAACTTAGGATGCTTGCTACAGTACCCACGAAGAAGATGTATCACAATTATGCTCACCACCTCTGTTTTGCCATCTGTTTGTGGATGAAATGTTGTACTCTTTTCGATTTGGTGTCCATGAGTCCCCACAAGCTTGACCAAAATTTCCTGACAAATCGAGAATCTTGATCACTAACAATGGATGTGGGCAACCCAAAATGCACCCATGGCATAGTCGGTTGCATCAGTCTGTATCTCAAATGACTGTCTCAAGTCAGGAAGTGCAAGTACATGAGCTAAACTGATATTTTCCTTCAATGCATGAAATGTTTTTCGTTGTTTACCTCTCCACTGAAAAAAATGCTTCACACTTGTCAATGCACGCAATGGAGTTGCGACAGAAGGGAAGTTAGAAATAAACTTTCTCCAATATTGGGCTGCTCCCAAAAAACTTCTAACCTCTATCACTGTTTTGGGCCTTGGCCAATTCAAAATGGCATCAACCTTAGAGGGATATATTTTCAACTCACCTCCTTCAACAATATGACCCAAGTATAGTAAAGAAGTTTTTCCAAATTTACATTTCGACATCTTTAAAAAAAAATGTTATTTCTTCAAGACATCTAATAATTTCTTGACATGCATGACATGTTCTTCACGGGACTTGCTGAAAATGAATATGTCATCTAAATATACTATCAGAAAGTCATTTAGAAAAGGCCTCAATACATCATTCATCACACACATGAAAGTAGCAGAAGCATTACAAAGCCCAAAGGGCATAACCAACCATTCAAACAAAATTTTCTTTGTTTTGAATGTTGTCTTCCATGTGTCTCCTTCAACGATTTTAAATTGATGATAGCCCACTCCTCAAGTCCAACTTAGTGAAATACACATCATCTTTCAATTGGTCAAGTAAATCATCAATTCTAGGAAGTGGGTAGCAGTTATTTACCGTAATATTGTTCAATGCATGTAAGTCCAGACACATGTGCCATGTTCCATCTTTCTTTGGCACCAAAACAATAGGTGAACCACATGACAAAGTACTTGGTTGAATGATCCCCTTGTCAAGGAACTCTTGGATTTTTTTTTAATTTCTACATTTTCCATCACTGACATCCTATACATGCCAATGTTAGGAAGAGGACAATCTTGCTGCAATTGGATTTAATGTTGGATTCCTCTTTTGGGAGGAAATCCCTTAGGCTCTTGAAACATATCATCATATTAGTTAAAAACCTCAACCAAATCAGATTTCAACTTTGAATCACAATCTTGAAAAGCTTCACTGTCAACATCAATCTTGGGTTTGATCATAAGAAGCACAAAAATCTGGCTAGAGTTAACAAGTCTCTTCATTTGTCCGACATTCACAAGTGAAAGGTTTAGTTCCTTGCGATGTGCTCTAACAATGTACTCAATACCATCTTTGAACAAGTGATATTTCTGTTCATGGAGATAAAAGATAGCTTTCCTGTCATAAAGATATGGGCTTCCCAGAACAATGCCACATATGTATAATGGTACTACATCAAGCTCTACCTCATCAATGAAGTATGCAGTAATGGCGAATTTTAGTTTGCATTTTCTAGTTACTTGCAACTTTGACTTTTCACACACCCAACCTAAAGGATATGGTTTTATGATGTGGAATGGTTTACAAATTCAACTTTTTGACAATGTTTTCAGAAATGAGATTTGCTTGAGAGACGTTATAAAATAGAGTGCCAATCTTGTTATGTTTTGAGATGATTCTAATATGGAAAAGTTATATTCTCTCTTTTTCATTTTGAGTTTCATTGTGACTATTTGAAGAACTAGTGTTAGCAATGGATTCCTTACCTTTCAATCCCATAGTTGTGATATTTGTTTCATCTCCTGAATCAAATCATAAATCATGTTATGTAGCTGCAAGTATCTTTTTCTTTCCTTTGTTGTTAAAATTTTTGGGTCTCATCTCAGGATGAAGTTTCCAACAATGTTCTTCATCGTGACCATCCTTTTAACAATACTTGCATGTTAGTTTTTCTCCCTCTTTCTTGATGGAAGCATTCTTCTTCCCTTTTCCTTTGAACTTACCCTTTCCTTTGTCTCTACCTTTAAATGGCTTTTTGTTGCCCTCTTGTGGAATATTTTTCCCTGTTGCTTCTAAATATGTTGCCTGTACACAAACCTCATCTAAACTTTTAGGGTTAAACATGAGAATGGCATGTTTCAAATAGTTATACAAACCTCCAATGTATTTCAGCAAAGTAGCTCGAGATGACAAATCTACACCCAATATCAATTCTCTTCTTCTAAACTCTTGAGTATAGCTTTGCATACTTTAAACCTTTAATTGCCTAAAGTTTTACCAATTCATGATAGATTTTTTCATGTATGCTAATGGATAGAACTGTCTTCTCAATGCAACAACAAAATCATTGCAAGAGGTTAAGACCTTGCCATGTTTCTTCATGTCCTCTTGAGTTTTGGCTTCCCACCAAATAAGTGTTGCACTTTCCAACCTTAATGAAGCAAGCTGAATCTTGGTCTCATCATCCTTTATCCTTTGTTTCCTGCAATACACTTCAAGTTGACGAACCCAATTATCTAATCTCTCAACATTTACCTCTTCATTATACATAGGCAATTCAAATTTTATGTCAAGTTTCAACATTGGAGTTTTATCATGTCCCTTTGGAGAATGTGGAAGTGTTTGTGAAGGGGTTGATGTGGAAGATGATGATGGTGAAGATGGTGGTGAGGATGGAGGTGAAGAGAAAGGTGGTGTAAAATGTGGGTTGTCACCATTCTCTCCATTACCTTTTGGTGTCTTGTCCCCATCTCCTCTATCTCCTCTGAATACTTATCTCCGTTTTGAGGATTGGAGCTCTCACCTTGCAACCTTGTGTTTCTCTCCTCATAGAGAAATTTCACCATTTGTGTCATATCAAAGAATTATTTTCTGAAATCCTTTTCATACTTTGACATATTTTCATGCTCTCCTTCATGTGCCACGACTGCTGAAGCTTCAGGCACAATTCGAGGTGAAATTTGTGGTGGAAATTGTGGAAATTATGCTCTCCTTGTCCTTGACCTAACTTGAGGACTTGCAACCACAAGCTTTCCTTCTCCTCTCTTGAGCTTCAACCTTGTAAGCATCATAAACACTTGCAAACAAATTAAACCCTCAAAGCAACAAAGAACCAAATCTCTGATACCAAACTGATCTATATATGAAAGCTTGAGGTCTTATGGTAAAATTTGCAAGTGAAAAGATCAAGGTTTTTAACCTCTTATGTTAAATTCATTAACACATAAACATGCTTTAAAACTCGGTTTTTGCAGAAAATAAGAGGACATCAATACCATAACAGTAAACACAAAACAACAAGTGATGAAGGAGTTCACCCCTCCTCGGCTACATCTCCTAGTCCAACTTCCAATGGTCGACCCTCTTTCATTATGATAAAAAAGTGTGTTTACATCAAGTTATAGTGCTTAGATGGCTTAAAGAATGTCTCCAATGGCTCTAGAACAATAAAAAATCCCTAGCAGGGCTCTTTCTGCTCCAAAAAAGGTCAAAAAATGAATGAGTTATGCTCCATTGAAGTTTTTTCACTATATGTCCTACAATTCGCACTTGCCTGCAATTGGTTCCACAAATTTTTCCTTTCGCAATCACGTGGGGCAAAAATTTCACCTCGCGCCAGCGAGATTCTCGTCATCCCGGGTGCGAATTATTTCCTCCTTAATCACGTCGATTAGCCCATTGCCTGGCTAAATGTCCGTCATTTGTCCTCCTTAATCGTCGTTGATTCTGGAATTCAGTACGTTTTCCCACCAGACCAAACTTAAGATTGACTGTGGTTTAATGGTGGTTTGAAGATCTGCAATTCGGGGTTGCGGGAACCCTGCCCATGGAAGGTTCTGCTCCTCGCCTTAACGTTTAGCCTGGCATCAATCGTTAATCGTCTGCGCATGTGAACGCCCGACGCTCCTGTAACTGGTTCCAAAACCTGTTAAAAAACCCCGTTGCACAAAACTTTGGATATGGCTATGTCATATGGTTCGATGGTTTGAATTTAATGTTTGCTCCGCCTGTGATATATATGTTGCCTCTGAAATTTGGTTATATTTAATACAATGTTCAGGCCGGGGTTAGCCCTTGACCTTGGTCCTTGGATTGGGGTCAAGGGTTAACCCCGACCCCCTCCCCCAATGCCAACCAATTAAAGTTTAAATTGCACTGAGGGACTATAGTAGTTAAGAACTACTGTAGCTGAGATGGTCAGAGGTCTTTGTTGCTTGGTGGAGGTCCCACGCTTGAACCCCGAGAGACCCGCTCTGGCCCTTAACATAATTTTGATCGCCCATGAGGAGGCCACATGGCAGCCCCTGGTTGGCCCACGTGGCACTCTGTCATTGGACCACCTAAACCACATATAAACAAATAGAATTCAGCGAAATTCGAACCACTAAAAATCTGCCACTAAAAATATAAAAATGCTGACCAGCTATTAGCCAATGGAGTACAAGTTACCTTCTTATTCATGGTCGAGTCAGCAGTACAGACTGCTAACTATGCACCCATGTTCAACCAAATCAATTGTTTTTTTGTTTGTTTCCCAAGACAGATAAAATTTGATATCGGGAGCATCCAATGTCGGATTTGAGTGAAACGAGTTGCGCCAGATTCAGGACGACGAGATCTACGCATTAGCACTAGTTTCAAGCCAACATGAGAACTTTGAAATTTGAGCATTTTCTTGATCCTCTGGATCAGAAAGGATCATAAGGAAAGTCTAAAAAAACTCAACAATATTTTTATGCACAGGCTCCCTTACGCAGTAAGGACTAAGATATCCCACCTGTGGCAGGGGAGGGGCAAAATAACACCAAAAAAACCTCAATGATGCGACTTTAGAAACAAATATGAATCTAGAGAGGGAACTTACCATATCCATAACTCCACAAACGAAGGTTCACATGCTTCTGTATGTTGGGGGTGACCATGCCTCCCCCTTCTTAAATGCCTTGTGAGGTGGTTAGGCAATGGGCATGTCCCCCAAGCACTTGGTCATCTTTGATTCCCACCCCCATAAGATAATTTCTTTTTTTTTTACCAGAAAGAGTATTTGTATTATATAATTATGAGTATAGTTCACAACAATTATATAAGGTATTATAGAGTTAATTCATCAAAATTTTATAATTGTTTTCTCCTTTCCAATAGGAATACATGATTTTCCTGAGGAGAATATATCTAAGTCACAAAAAGAGGGGTTTTGTAGGTGGATACCTTACAAAAATGCCCCAATAAAACACAAAATTTACAACACATAACACTACTAGGGAGTTTTTTAATAGATTTCATCCACCGTGAGGGAATTATAGAAGGCGTGATTTGGCCATTAGCATTTAGTTCACCTATCTTCAATTTACACCCCTAGTTAGCATACATGTTTGCTTCTCTGTTGAAGTCTCTTAGGACATGTAAATATGCTTTGGATGGGATATCTTCCACAATTTTCCTGATTCTTTTCATGATGTTTTCCATAATTTTCTCCTTTGGGAGGGAGCCTTTGAGCAGACGATGTAGGATTAGGAGAGAATCTCCCATAAATGAGTTATGTCCACCTAAAGTTCTTTGCCTTACAAAAGTCATTCGTAGAGACCATATATCTCTGCTATATTGTCACATGACCAAGACCCCATTAGTACTCAAAACACTTTTCCCTCCTTGGGGCCATAGAGTACCCCTCCCCACCCTGCCACCCCTCTTAAATTAAAGTTTTTTTAAAGATGTTTTTCGTGTATTTTTTTGCAAATCCCCAAAGTTACATTTCCTCATAATTTATAAGTTATTTAACCAAAAAAAATGTGTGGATAAATATTCTTATTTAAAAATTTATTGAATAAAGGTTAATGAGGATCTTTATAAGATTGAGTGCATGTTAAAAGGGTTGATAAACACTAAATTGCTAAGGCCCTCATTGATTGTTTCTTAGGGTGAAATTTGAAATTTCAAGATCAAATAAAGTGATTGAAAAACATGGTTCGTGAAAAAGGGGCTATTAATGATGAGTTGACTTAGGATTTTTCTATTCATTAAAAGGGTCGACAAGGATTTTATTCACTGTTTGAAAGGGATTAATTCTCATTTTATTATTAGTAATTCATTTATGAGAGAGAGAGATAGAGAGAGAGAGAGAGAGAGAGAGAGAGAGAGAGAGTAACACTTGTTAAAGAGATATAAAATATATTGATAGAAAATGAATGATACAGGGAAAATCACCTATGCCTACAAAGAACCTGGAAATAATGCTTAATGCTCTACTCTTACTTATTGCCCTCACTTCCCTTTATGATGGGTGCACATCCAGGGGAAATTCATTAGGCAATTCCCTTTATTCCAAGGATGGTAACCAGGGTAAACCGATCATTTACGATTTTAGTGACGTAACCCAATGGGTATATCAAGTGAGGCCCACGATATCCATAAAGGTTGTTGGCCTAATAACTTGATCTCGTGACCTCTTGCTTGTAACTCATAACACTCATTCATTAAACCTAACCCATTGGGTTACTCTAACTTATTAATTGTATACACTTTCATAAAGCTCATTGTGAAATAAACAATAGTAAAATCACATTGATTTATGTGAATGATATTAGTCCTTAAATACAACTTCTTCTACAATATCAACTTTGCTTAATGCATTATGTTACTCATCAAAGTTCATGGTTCATTGTGGTTTATTATTATTATTATTATTATTATTATCCAATTTTAAGGTGACGGCCAAGCGAGACACCCAATTGGTGTATGAGACCCCCCTTGTTTGTGGAACAAGGGACCCACCTCCGCGCAATGATTTGACTGCTAAGTCTCTACCCCCTCTGGTTTTGAACATATAACCTCTTAAGAGGAAACACATATTCTTAACCATTCGGCCCACTTAAATTATATCTAAACTCCATAGTTTTATTGTTTTTATTATAAATAAATGAATTTATTCTTCTTTACCTTCACCAATAGAAAGTAGAAATAGGATAATAATAACTCTATCCCATTTAAATATATCAAATATCCAAAAATAATAATAACTCTAACCCATTTAAATATATCAAATATGCAAAAATAAAAAAGAAAAAAAA
Source organism: Pinus albicaulis (assembly GCA_034641835.2). Taxonomy (NCBI): domain Eukaryota; kingdom Viridiplantae; phylum Streptophyta; class Pinopsida; order Pinales; family Pinaceae; genus Pinus; species Pinus albicaulis. Next base: position 56,855 of record JAXQQM020078305.1, read on the forward strand.
CATCATATTTAAAATGATTTTTTAATAAATAAAAAAATTAATGAAAATTTGAATTTGAATTTAGAATACAAAAATTACCTCCCATCCATCTGGTCAAACCAGATCATTAAATATTTTTAATCATTAAAAAACATCTTGAAAATGTCCCCCTCCTCACAAAAAGGTTAGACTCTCACCAGACCTGCCACACCCAATTGAGAGTGGATTTTGAAGGGGATCTTTTGCCTTTTTCAAATTGAACGAGGAGAGGATGAAGCCAAGAGACAACTGGCTTCCACATGTGGGCCGTCCATACGAGCTGAAGCAGGTAAGAATGCTATCCAATTACCGGAGGAGATCCAGCGGAGACACGGGCAGTGCGGTGGTAACTGACACGTGGCAAGACTTGTGGGCCATCCACACACTACCCTCATGGAAAACACCAGTGGGTTTAAGATAAATACCCCTTTATACGTCTTTCACTTTTCAAAGCCCTTGCTTCCCCTGTACTGCCCTTCATTGTCTTGCGCTGCTGCTATCACAGAAAATCCAGTCACAGTTCCTGGTTCTGCCATTTTAGTGTGTGTCTTCATTGCAGTGGCCGTTTCTTTGAAGATCCAGGTGATGATATCAGGGTTTTGATACTATTCTGTTTTTAAGAGATTCAAGCTTGAGATGATTATAGTTGCGATACATTTGGGTTTAAGATTAAGAGCGATCTGTGTTATTGTTTTATCAGTAATGTTCAATTAGGATGGATCTGTGTCAGTAATGTCTGTATTTTGTGTTTGATTGCAGAGGTGAAGTTTGGGTTTTTACTATCTGTGCACAAATGGCGGCAGCGGCGATGGTGGAGTCATCGCGGGAGGAGAATGTATACATGGCGAAGCTGGCTGAGCAGGCGGAGCGCTACGAGGAAATGGTGGAGTTCATGGAGAAAGTGACCAAAGGCGTGGAGGTGGAGGAGCTCACCGTGGAGGAGCGCAACCTGCTATCTGTCGCCTACAAGAATTTGATTGGTGCCCGCAGGGCTTCCTGGAGAATCATCTCCTCCATCGAGCAGGAGGAGGAGAGCAGGGGCAATGAGGAGCACCTGGTCACCATCAGGGAGTACAGGGCCAAGGTGGAAGCAGAGCTCTGCAAGTTCTGTGAGGACATTCTCCCCCTCCTCGACTCCCACCCCATCTCTTCTTCCACTGCCGCAGAATCCAAGGTCTTCTATCTGAAGATGAAGGGTGATTACCATCGATACATTGCTGAGTTTAAGACAGGCGCCGAGAGGAAGGAGGCTGCTGAGAACACTGTGCTTGCTTACAAGTCTGCGCAGGTATGCCACTGGAAAACCCACTTTGTTTTATGTGCATTGATTCTAAACCTGGGTCTTTTCATGCGCATTCATAATATACCCGGGTTTGATATGCACCTAGTTGTTACAAAACCCTCCTATTTGAACATTGGTTCTAAACCCAGTTCCGGTATGCTTCTCATTTTAAACCTGGAGTTTGCATATGCCATTATTATAAAGGAGAAAATATGCATCATACAGTTTGGCGACCTCAAGTTGCGTGGTCGGACCCGTTCTCGTTCAGATATGATTGTGCTAATGTCAATATTCAATGCACCCAATGGAGTCTAGATTCAATATACCGTTACACATCGATGTTCCAAACCTAGGTCTGATATGCATCTCATACTAAACTTGAGGTTGCATATGCCATTTTCTGTCATATAGTTTTGCGGCCTCAAGGTGCTCTGGAACTTGGACCTCGTTTAGATGGGTCTGTGCTAATGTCAATATTTAATGCACCCAATGCACTGCCTAGATTCAATGCACTGTTACACATCAGTGTTCCAAACCTGGGTCTAGTGTGCACCTTAATGCTGAGAGGTTGAGATTTATATGCATCATATCTACAACCCCATTACGCATGATTACTGGGTCTGAGCTGATGCACATATCAACGTACTGTCTAGATTCAATAAACTTTCGCATAATGGCAGACACTTGAAGTGTTGGTGGATTAGCCAGACCCCACATTGCATGACTCTTTTGTAGTTATATGGTTGTCTACTAAGTTAATGTGTGTTGTTATGCAGGATATTGCCGCGGCAGAACTGGCTCCAACGCATCCTATTAGGCTAGGGCTGGCTCTTAACTTCTCTGTATTTTACTATGAGATTTTGAATTCGCCAGACAGAGCCTGTAATCTCGCAAAACAGGTGCACTTCATGCCCTCTAGCTCTCTTCTATTTGTCGGCTTTTGTTTTGTGGATTAATGGATTTGTTTTGTCGTTGTCATTTGACCTTTTGCATGCAATGGAATGCGTAGATTCTGCTTACTCTTTTACTTTATTTGTAAGGTTTTCATCGGTGGAATTAATGGATCTGCTGTTGTTATTGTTTCTAAAATTTTGCTTGAAGTAAAATGGGCTAGATTCTGTTTTATCAAAGTGGGTTTGGATTAATAGTGTTAACTATGGTATGGTTTTCTGCTAAGAGACTAATGGCATTGAGATTTAATTGGTGATAATAACTGAGATCAATGTTTTGGGTTAACTGCATGAACATAGTATAACCGTCAGTTCTTTCATATCCGAGCATGTAATCAACAAATTGATTTTCTGTGCACTCCTGGTCTCGTGTGTCTCATTAATAATTTGAACTATACAACTATGAGCAAGACATGTGAGGATGTATATTTGTAAGCAAGGTTGTTTGATAGTGTTTTGGAAGTGCTTAAAGAAATGTGCCCTAGGTTCTACTCTGCAAAGAACAGACCTTCTTTGGCCCAGGTGTCATTTATGAATTTGTTTTCTGAAGGGTTTAGCCTGATAAAACCTCAGTTATGAGCTTGCTGCTTTTGAGGACCAATCTAACCCCAGACGTGCACCTGGCCCTGTCCCTTAGAAACTCATTTCATACCAATGAGGACCACAGTGATGATGGTGGATGGCTTGGTATTCTGTCAACCTCATCAATGAACCCCTCTTGTAACATGACAGGTGCTTCCGATTAGGTTACAGTGCTTTTCAGTTTTTCGGGTCCATTTTGCTGCCTCACTTTTGTTTGATATTTAAACTTCAAAGCTCTTTTTTGTTCAATGTTTATCTGAGTTCAGAATCAGTACCAGGATATGCTCAAGTGCACAGTAGACTGTAGTTTGTTATTGGTTACAGAATCCAGATGTTTTAACCTTTTCTCAAGAAGACAATGATGAGTGTCTTTATCTGTGTTCAGAATCAGTACAAGGATATGCTAAAGTACACAATAGACTGTAGTAGTTTGCTATAGTTTACAGAATCCAGATGTTTTAATTTTTTCTCTTCAAGCAGACATGGTGAACATGGCCTTAAAAACCTCAGTTTATGCAGGGATCTTGTTTATTTTTTGGCTCTCCTTTCTAATAACTAAAGGAGAAATCTTTGACAATGCAGGCACTTGATGTGGCAAGTGCGGAGTTTGATTCTTGCGAGTACGAGATGCAGCTCCTTCATGATACATGCAGGTTTGTATCTGAAGTTTACCTGTTCAGTTATTATTATTAGTATTTTGAAGAGTTGGGCATGTTATATCTTTTGAATTTTGTGTTTCCTTTGTTAGGAGGACGGGGAGGAAGAGATCAAGACGGGGAGGAAGAGATCAAAGAGACATCTAAGCGTGAGGACGGGGAGGAACAATAGTGAAATGTGATAATGTAATAGTATATTAGGATTAGATTACCAGGCTTTCCTGCATTGTTTCATAAAGGAGGCCCATGTGCACGATTGTGTTTATTAGATCACATGCTCTGCAGCATTTAGTTGCTGTGGGTAGCATATTCTTAGTCATCTTTTGTTGGCTGCGCTTATGTTGGCATTTTATATTCATGTATTTGCGAATGGTTGGAGACAGTGGCTTGGTACTGTAATATCAGATTGGTGGCGTCTATCAACAAATCTGTAGGACCATTCTGCTTTTGTGTTAGATCATATTTTTTATTGTCTTGATTTCGCATCTCACTGTTGGTATCAAGGAACATTTTTTTCAATCTATCTTGAAAAGAGCTTCGTTTATCTGTCTTTTGTAGTGTTTCTTCTTAATTTGTAATTTACAATTTCGGCCTATGTTGAAAGGAAATATTGTTCTTCAGCACCGATCAGCTGAAGCCTGTTGATTATGTTTTGCTGTCTTACCATATAAGGGCTTGTGTTTCTTCACACCCTACAATATTAGGATCCTGATAATGCAGCTGGTCAAGAATGTATTGTAATTTGTTTTGTAATTTTCCATAAATTTGCTGAAGCTATTGAACTAGTATTCTTCCTAAAATGCTGAAGCTATTTAACTAGTAATCTTCTGTTGAGAATTTACTTTCCAAAAAACTCCAATTTGATCCACATTTAAAAGGATACCTTTCTTGGTGTAACCTAATTGGTTGAAAGCAAAGTTCATGGATATGACTGGGCTGTTAACTGTTTGATAGTGACTAAGTGAGCTGATTTGTATGCTGAAGCTATTTAACTAGTAATCTTCTGTTGAGAAATTACTGCTTTCCAAATAACTCCAATCTGATCCACATTTAAAAGGATACCTCTCTTGGTGTAACCTAATTGGTTGAAAACAAAGTTCATGGATGTGACTGGGCTGTTAACTGTTTCATAGTGACTAAGTGAGCTGATTTGTCGTGAGAAGGCAATATTTATTTATTACTCAGTATTGTGAGAAGGCAATATTTATTTATTACTCAGTATCGTGAGAAGGCAATATTTATTTATTACTCAGTAAAGAGCTTTTCTTATAGTGACCTCTTTCTGTTTACGATTCAACCATAGGCAGGTAAAGTGAGCATATGTTTACCATTCAACCATAGGCAGGTAAAGTGAGCATATTATTATCAGAATTGGAGGTATGACATTATCTGGGGCTATCAGAATTGGAGGCATGGCATTATCTGGGGAAGTGCCCTAATATTTCATTGTACTTATCAAGCTTTGATAAATCATTCAGATTTGTGTTTTATTCTTAATCCAAAAGACAAGACATAGATTTGTGTTTTATTCTTAATCCAAAAGACATGCTGGTCACCTACGCACAATGTATAGAGGTCACAGCCTACGCATGTACACCTTTCAATTGAGTGTTGGTGTTTGTGTTGCATATTTTGGAAGTTTTCCTTGCCATAATGTTGCTGGAAAGGAGAGAATACATGGGTAAAGAAATCTTTATTCAAATCCCTTTTGGACTTGATGGGGTGACGAGTATGATAATGTTCTCATGTAAAACTTTTCCGTGTTTATTTTCAAAAAGGTCTTTTTATAGTCGGATGTATATCAAATGTGATTTAGTTTGAGGAAATCTGCGATTTCATCAAAAATAGATTTGAACTCGACGTAAATATTAAATTTCTACGTTTCTCATTGGACTTCATGATGTATCATGGCAACAGTGTAATTCATTGATATTGATTCCGAATCATGAACTAAACTAGGCTTGGGATAAGAAATGAAGCAAACGAATGTGTGGGCAGTTGTTGAAAGCGAGTTTGCGTGTATTTTCAGGTCAAACTTTGGCCTGTGAGTACTTGCAGAGATTTTCATTTGTCTGCAAGGTTAGTTGAAGTTCAACTTGTGGGCTTGATGAAATCTTGGTGGGTCCCCAAACGGGAAAAAAACATTTGCCATCATGTTCAGTGATTTAATGGTTTTTATTTGCCATCATGTTCAGTGATTTAATGGTTTTTGCAATTTTTTTTAGTCGCCCTAATAAAACATGAATTTCAGTAACTAGGGTTTCTGACAACTAGCGAGGGTAGTAAACGAAGAATGTTATGGTAGTCCCCATTAGGTCATTGGGTTAAGGGTATGAGCCACTTGTAAGGAATAATAACTGACTGTCTCGCAAGTGACATTATGAAGGAAAGCAAATTGAATGTGTGAGTTTTACACTTATAACCATGTTCTTTTCTTGCATAAAAGATAAGCGCTCTAATGTGCGTATATGTTGTCCTTTTTTTTCACATGTGTTTTAGTAGGTTCGATATAAATAAAAGTTTTAGGATTTTTATATCAAATATATATATTCTCATTTTTGATAATATCTACCCTCTTGTACATCTTTCCCCTGCTCACCTTCACCTTTTCTCTCATAATATCTTCCCCATCTCCACCTTCTTTGTGATAGCTGAGGATATTTTGGTTAATGTTTTTCCTCACCTTACTTCACTTCAATTCAATCTTCGTGAAAATAAAGGATGAGAAGAGATTATACAAAACCACCATTTATAGGGAAGTGATGTTATACAAAACATTCATTATATACAGATGATCAAATGTAAATAAAAATACTTGTTCTTCTATTAAAAAACTTGAAAAACTGCACAAACATCAACACATGTCTCTGTAAATACCTTTATTTTTTATTATTATATAAAACAACTTAAAAAACTGCATTAAAACAAGTGCACATCTGTGGGTTATTATTATATAAAACAACTTAAAAAACTGCATTAAAACAAGTGCACATCTGTGGGTTTGTTACGGTGAAGAGAACTATCGCCTGTTTCAGTCAAAACTACGATGGAGTTTCAATACAGCAGAGACCAAAATATGAGAAGCTCAGCTTACCATATCTATTGTCATAATTAAAAGTTAATGCCACCACCTTAAATGAATCAGTTATGAGCTTCTCCTCAATCCTTGTTATTTTCATTAAAAAATATCCCGATTTTATCTGTGACAAAGAGCCATCACGTTGAATATAAGAGAATTTCTAAACTACGAGATTATTGTTGCAGTCGGTAAATGATTTTTTTAGAAAGGTTCTTATTTTATGCCCGTTGGTAATGGGGATTCTGACGAGGGTTATAAAAAATTTAGAAACCACGTGTCAGACAAATTCAGTGAAACTAGTCTAAAAATAACAGACTTTTTTAGAAATAGTATATTATAGCAGTATGTGAAATGTGCAATGTTTCAGAGAGGACATTCAAATATTTATCTGGAATAGAAAAAAGCTTTAAAGTACATGCAGAAATATACACAGTAATAGTTTAATGATTTTTATTTTTATTTTTATTTTTTTATTCTTAAAATTTCCCTTTTGTATTTTGTTGTTTAAATTTATGGTTGTAGTTTTAGAATCACTAGATTTATGTTGGGGGTAAAAATAATTTTCATAAATCTTGCATTATAAATTTGGGCAAATTAGTTACCAAATTAATGTACAGTGACTTTTTTGTTTGTGGGGACAAGACACTTGTTTCTGTATAGCTATTTGATTGAGATGTATATACTCTTACCTCTTTTGGGACTTGGACATGCAATGTATGAGACCTTTTTGTTTGTGGGTCCAGACACTTGTCTCTGCATAGCAATTTGATTGTTAAAATTTATAGAGATGTATGTACCAAACCCCTTTTGGGACTTGGACATGCAATCTATTAGGAGGAAAAGCATACTTCTAACCATTAGGCCCATTGCTATATAGGGTTTGATGCATATACCCTATTGTTATGAGCAATGTTTGTTAATTTTTTTCCCAAGTTGTTTGCCATTCTTAAGACTTGTAACCATTGTTGTCTCCTATTGCCATGTGTGTTACTAGACAAATAATATTTGGCATCATGTAATAACCATTGTATGGTCTTGTAATTGAATATTACTATATAGGGTTTGATGCATATACCCTATTGTTATGAGCTATGTTTGTTAAATTTTTTTCCCAATTTGTTTGCCATTCTTAAGACTTGTAACCATTGTTGTCTCCTATTGCCATGTGTGTTACTAGACAAATAATATTTGGCATTATGTAATAACCATTGTATAATAACATTATTTGTTATGATTTATTTTTTAATTTTAGAAGATCACTCAATGGCTCCAAATATGATAGAAGATGCAATCGAGATGGCTACAAGATGATAGAAGATGCAATCCAGTGAAGTTGGAGGTACACCCCAAGCGTGAAGTTGGAGGTACACCCCAAGCATGCTAAATTTCCTTGAGCAATTGGATTGTGGATAGTGGGATGATGGGGGCTGCATATGAGTTCTTAGGAGCAATTACACACGAATCACTCTCTTGGTATGAAATCCAAGCACCACAATTTCAATGGTGAATGTGGGGGAGGACAACAAATGGATCATATTCAAAGCATTAAAGTTCCTTTGGTTACTCTGGGAATCTTGTCTTCATTTTGGAGTCTCTACCTCTATTGGGTCACATAGATTTTTTGTAGGAGGGGACTTGTATTCACTTCATGGTTTTTCTAATAGAAGTAAAGCCTTCCCTAGATATTGCAATGATTGGCAAATGGGGTAGAATGTAGAATTCAAAGATTATGGGTTAATCAAATCTTGCCACCTTCCACAAGGGATTTGACATGCTTTCAACCTACCTTGGCTCATTGATGAGCATATTGACAACACTAAGGAATCAAATTCACGAATGCAGAATGTGACTAATTGGATTTAAACAATAGATGGAGATTTTCCACTAACATAATAAGGAGACTTTGGAACCATTGTGGCACTTGTGTCATTAGCCAAATCTACTCATGTTGCACCAACTGACTTGCCTGAATTGGGTAGCCTCCACGGAAAAATAGCTTTATTTGAATTGGGAGCCTCCATGGAAAAATAAAGATATTTTAGATGATCAATGTAGTTGCTTTCTTTTTATAATTTTGTACATGCCAACTCAATGCCATTAAACTTTGAGCATTTTCTGTAGTCTATGTACATTTAAGTATTTTTGGATGTACGAAACAAATCACTGGACTAGGATATTAGTTAATTTTAAATATGCTCTAGAAAACATTGGTAGATTCTGTTACGTAAAAAATAGATGTAATTTTGTTATGTTACATAAAATATACTAATATAATTTCAACTGTCATTATTTAAAAAACAATGTAATCTTCTACATGAAGAAAAAAATATATAAATTGAAAGTTAATCAATGTAAACAAATCATGAAAACGCAAAAAATACATGCATTAGAGTTATTTCAATAAACACAAATGACTTGTATTACAATTTTCACCATATAATTAAAAAATAAAAAATAAAATAAATAATAATAATAATAATAATAATAATAATATATTTTCTTGTGCATGAAGACACAAAAATACATATACATATATTATAGTTATTTCAATGAAAACATGCCTAATTATATGCAAGTATATGGAGGAATATTATATCCAACTGTTAGCATATATTAAAAGTTGAAAATATAAAATAGAAATTAATAGACAGGTTTAACCTACAAAATTTTATAAAATAAATGAACAAAAATAAGTAATAATATTTATTCTTAAAAAACTTATTGTTCATGTCAAAGGATCTTTGTTTGAGTGGTTTGGTGAATATTTTGTTTTCTCAACTAAGATCAAGTTTATGGAGGAATATTATATCCTACTAGTAGCATTTATTAAAAGTTGAACATAGCATTTTTTTTCACTTCATAAATTTAATTATAACTTAGTTATAAAAACCATGAAGGATGTGTAAATATATGATTTTTTATTTTTTTTGTAACTTATTGCAATACTAATAAATATAACAAACTAAAAATAATAACTAAAAACATTATAAAATAATTTAAAATAAGACTACATATTTAACAAGAAAACTATCACATGGGTGAGAATGTGAAGTTGGGATACATTTTTTGCTTTTTGAGAAAAAAAATTCATTTTATTTATTTATTTATTTTTGTTTTTCAACTTTCTGCAAGTCAACAATTTTTCTGTTTTTGCTTTTTGAGAAAAAAAATTCATTTTATTTATTTATTTATTTTTGTTTTTCAACTTTCTGCAAGTCAACAATTTTTCTGTTTAGAATTTTATTTTGCGATAAAAATTAAAGTTGTCAGAAATTTTATTAGCTTTCTATTACTTATTTTTTGGAATTTTTTTATACACATTTGATATGTCAACTTAACGTTTATTTGAGTGTGTTTTTTAACAATCAAAGAATTCATAAAAAGTCATGTTAATATGCGGTGGTGTATTCTTTGAAAACTGTGTGTTTTTGAGAAATAAAATGTGTTACAACAATTTAGACACAGTCTACTTCGGTTTTGTTATATTTGCGAAACCAATTAGTGGATATCATAATTACTAGAATTTTTTGAACTAATACAATATGAGAAAACTGCATATTTTGAATATGTTTCGGGACATGTGAAAATTTTCAACATATAAGTTATAAACTAAAAAACTAAAAACTACTCATTATAGATGATGGACCAATGTTGCACCATACTTTTTTCAATTTTTTTACAATGCATTTTGGAAGATACAAAATATTGATTTCACTGAATCGTAATGACCTTTAGAAATGGTTGGCACTTGTTTTATTACAAATTAATTAAAATTAGTAAATATTTATGAAATTCCATAAAAGTTATATTTCCTGAAAGTAGATTGAATTCTGCAAATGGGTCTGACAATTAATTCAAAAAGTTTTATGGAGTTTAATCAGTCCAAAGTTGAAGAAATGTGTTCAGAGCTCGGCTTTGCGTAATTGCAGACGTGTTAGTTTGGTCGAATTGTTTTTTGCCCCGATGACCCGTCAAGTCTAATGACACAAAAGTTCGACCGAATTGTTTTTTGCCTTGATGACCTGTCAAGTCTAACGACATAAAAGTTTGGCCAAAATTTGAATTGACTTTTCGTCGGCCAGAAAATTCAACGAAGTCCCTAAAAAAAAAATTTCGTGGCAATATAAATTAATGTAAACGCACTTGCATAGTTTCGCACATTTATTTATTTGGTTTGATTTTACAAAAGAATTTTTTGGGTTTGACATTTTGACATAACATTCAAAGGACATTTCTTGGAGGTATGTGATATATCTTTTGGATGTTTTTTGGGTTTTATTTTTTTTGAAGATATTTTGTTTTTAGAGGTTTTGGGCTTAATTTTCATTGGTTTTTTTTAAAAGGTATTTTGTTTTTAAAAGTTTCGGGCTTAATTTTCATTGATTTTTTTTAAGGTATTTTGTTTTTAGAAGTTTTGGGCTTAATTTTAATTGTTTTTAGAGGTTGTGGGTTTAATTTTCAAAAGACTTTTTTTTTGGATGTATTTTGTTTTTAGAGGTTTTTGGGCTTAATTTTCAAGAGACATGTTTTGGACTTAATTTCGAAAAGACTCTTTTTAGCTTAATATTCAAAGGACATTTTTTGGAGGTATTTTTTAAAGTGATATTTTTTTAGAGGCTTTTTGGAAGTATATTTTAAAGCGCTATTTTTTAAGAAGTTGGGCTTAATTTTCAATGGACATTTTTTGGAGGTATTTTTTAAAGTGACATTTTTTTAGAGTATGTGTTTTGAATTGAAGTAAATATTTTATAATGATTTTTAAAATGAGTTTTTGGCTAACTTTTTAAATGAATTTTTTTTGCAGGACTAAGAAAATATTTTGAGCTTCATTTCATTTTTATAAGAAATTTTTTTTTTTCTTGGATTTTTTTAAAGTGTTTTGGATTGATGTATGTATTTTTTGCAAAATTTTTAAAATGATTTTTTATTTTTATTTTTATTTTTTAGTTTTATAAATTAAATTAAATCTTTTGTGATATTTTTTTTAATTGAGTTTTTGTCTAAATTTTTGAAGAAAGTTTTTTGAACTTCATACTCTTATCATGGGAAATCGAAGGAATTGCACAAGAAAATATGACCGAACAAGAGACCCTGAGGAATGTAGAGAACAGGGAAGAGAATCTTGCAAAAGAAAGAGAGAAGCACTTTCAAATATTGAAAGGGAAAATCAACCTCAACTAGAAGTTGAAGCAGGTATGTAAATGTAAATATTATGAATTTGATATTTTAAATTTTCCTAGTGTAAAATGTGAAGCTTAATTTTTATTTGATGAACTAATTTGAAAAATATTTTACAATGTAAACAGAGAGAGATATTCCTCAAAACATTGATGATGAGATACAAAATTTTGAAAGAGAAAGTGAAAGAGATATTGAACCAATGATTGAAGATGGTGAAAATATTGAAAGAAATTCAAGTGAAGAAATTGAATCACAAGGTATGTAAATATATATGTGTTGAACACATGCACGTATTATTGAAATTATACATATTTATTAATTTAGTTATTTATTGAATATGTAAACTTATTATGTACTATTAATTCGAATATGTCAAGATGAAATCCATGTCGACGATGAAATGTTAGAAAATATTGACACTCACACATATGGAGATAAAAGAGCTGGCCATGTTATACGATATCGTGTTAATCACATTTTTGATACGTACTTCATAAAGGAAAATGTGGCAGTTCAAGCTCAATTGTTGAAAGGTCTCCTACCATTAAGGAAATTAAAAGAAGCTATGACTTTATTGGGTATTCGAAAATCAATAAAAGATAAAAAAAAGAAGGAAAATGTGTTACAAAATATAAATAGTGCTATAAATTCAATTAGAAGATGTAGACATAAAAATGTTTCAGTTTCACGTAGAGCAATACATATGGCAGTGGTTTCATCAAGTAATAAAGAGAATTGCTTGATAAAATCTATGGCACGAGCATTAAGAACCTCACGAAAAAATTTGCACAAACATCGAAAATTTCGGTTGCAAATAGATGTAAATGATGAACTCGCTTGTTGGAGAGCTATTTGTAGGCAACCATACAAAAATAGACTTGGAGAAAATGTTAAAAAAACAATATATGAATATTAGAAGAAAAATTCACGTGTTTCGCCAAATGCAAGGGATGTGATGCGAAGAAGAATAACACGAAATTAATACGAAACACATCCAAAAAATTTCTTGGACACTATTCAGATAGAGTTGTTCAACAAGTTCAAAGAAGAGAATCATGAAATTGATGTCTCAATCAGTGCTTTTGTGCAACAAAAACCATGATATGTAAAACCTATCACTGTACGCGACATTTGTTGTTGTTGTTATCATGTGGAATTTCAGTTATATTATGATACATTTCTTAATTTTGGTAGAACATTTTGGAAAGATTCGTCTCCTCCTTCCACTATTCGTGATTTCATATCTCAAATTGTATGTGGAAAAGAAAGCGATGAATTATTTTACGAAAATAAATGTGTTGGTGGTAACAAATGCAATGATTTTGGAAATTTGACTAAATTTCAAAAAAAATATCGTATTGATATACATGATCAATCATTGTCCAACATGAAAGTGAAATGGAAGAGATATGAATATATCCATACATCGATTCAAGGTTCAAATAGAGCTAAAAGAGTTGAATTACAAGAAGAAATCTTTGTGATAGATTTTTTGAGAAAGTTTGAGGTAGAAATTTATAAATACACCAAGCATTCCCATAGAGCTTGATGGCAGGACTTGCAATTCAAAAAATCCCGTGAATTTTTTCTATTAGGGGCTATTTTGTTAGTAATTGATTTTGAAGAAAACTACACATTTGTTCCACAAAAAGAAATTCAAAGTGAATACTATCATTTTGACCAAGTCTCCATGCTCGTCCATATTCTATATAGACATGCTGAACAAAACGTTGATCATATAGAAAACACTAGTGAAAATCGACATGTTATTAAAGAATATCACTTTTATATCAGTGACGATCGTACACATGATACTTATTTTGTACAATACTGTTTTGGAAAGATTTATGACTCATTGAAAAGTTGCGGAATAAAATTCAATAAACATTGGATATGGTTAGATGGATGCGTAGGTCAATTCAAATCTTCACGATCATTCTTTTGGTTGTGTTGTCTTCATAAGAAAACCTGCATTAAACATTGTTGGAATTTCTTTGAGATTAGTCATGGAGAAGGAGAACATGCTGGTGCAGGGGCATGCATAAAACGAGCATTTCGAAGATATCAAGTGTACCTCTCTGCAAACCGACTTGTGGACGCTAAAGAAGTTGTTCAATGGTGCATCATTGCACTAAAACATGAGACTAACCGATCAAAGGAAGTGCAAAGGTACATTCAATTTAATTTTTATTGGATATCCAATTTTTTTTTTAAAGAGGCGAAACGGATATTGTTTTTATATATAGATGGAATCAGACTGGGCCGGAGCCAAAGCAGCCTTCATTACAATTTTTTTGCTGTTTCTGTTACAATCTCTTTCTCTTATCATGGAATACAACTTTGGACTGGCGCTTTGTTATTTGTGCTGAGTTCTCCCTGAGCTAGTGTGCAACCAAGGTTGGCATATTTGTCAGCTTCCTTGTTTGATTCTCTGAGAATATGATAACATTTGAAAGTGGTGAACTCTTGAATTATGATCCGGAGCCTTTGGAGGTTCTTGTTTAGAACAACGTCGTTGAACTTGCTTTCCATATGTATTTTTTTAATCAAGACTTCAGAGTCTCCAAATACTTGGATTTCTTTTATGCCTCTTTCTTTGGCTATTTGACAGGCTTTTAGCAGACTCAGGATTTCGGCTTGGTTATTGGTCCGCTGTCCTAGGCCCCAGCTGTATGTCTCTTTGATGGATCCGTCGTGAGAGAGGAGAAGGCCTCCAGCACCGACTGTACCGGGGTTTCCTTTAGATGCTCCGTCAAAGAAGATCGCGTTGTTATCCCTTGCTTTCGCCACCAGCTCTGAAATTATTCATCTTTTCCTCTTAATCTCCACTCTGGATTTTGTTGTGGTCTCACTGCACTTTGATTTCTGTTTCTATATACATATGTTCCAAGCCATTTTCTTTTAGCAGGAAGTAGTGTGGATTCATCTTTTAGCTGTTGGTTGCTCAGGGTTTCAAGGAGTAGGCCTTTTGCTTTGGCTGCTACTGTAGTTGGATTCCAGCTTGCATTTTTAAAGATCTGTTCATTCCTAGCTAACCACAGTTTCCAGCAAACGTATTTTGGGATCGTGGTCCACACCTTGGCCCATAATGTATTGCTGTTGATGCTCGTGGGATATCGATCTTTCCATGTCCTGAAGAGTTCGACTACTGTCAGATTTGCTGGTGTCGCGCTATTCAGACCATGAAGGATTAGCTCCCAAACTTTTGTTGCAAATGAACAAGCTACGAATAGATGATCGATTGTTTCGTCATTTTGTTTGCAGAGGGCGCATCTATGCGGCCCTATTATGTTTCTCTTCATGAGATTTTCTCCTGTTAATATCTTCCTCTGCATAACTGTCCAGAAGAAAAAATTAATTTTAGGGAGCGCCATCGCATCCCACACTTGCTTCCAGAAGATTGGGGATTGCTTGCTATTGCGCTAAGGTTGCTGTGCATCGTAACCTTTTGCAGTGGTATATATACCTAAGGACCCCCATCCCCAGCTGTCGACTGCGTTCAAGTGCACGGGAGCTGCGTTTTGCAGGTCATCTTTAAGAAGTTTTACTTGCTGGTTTAGTTGGCTTGGGATGTCGTTGAACTTCCACGACTTCCAACTACCCTGTGCGTCCCACTCTGAGATGTCTGATAGGCGATTTATGCCTCTGTCTTTTAGCAGGGAGCGCAGGTCAGAGTACTCTGCCTTTTGATCCAGCGGATTGTTCCCCATTAAATTGTCGGTCCAGAGCTTGGATTTACTTCCATTTCCAGGTGTTCTATATAAGTGCTTACAGAAGACAGGTATGCTTCGTTTGCAGAGTTCCCAGAGTTTAGTTCCACGTTTCCTGTCTGCGATTTCTAATTTTCTTAACGATGCTCCAGGCAAATATTTGTGTCTGAGCGTTCTGCAGGCTGAATGATTGGGGTCAGTGAACATGTGCCAAAGTATTTTGCATCCAAGGGCGATGTTTACTTGCTCAACATCTCTTATCTGCAACCCTCCATCTCTGAGTGGGCGTTTTACAGTGTCCCATTTCACCAAGTGAAATTTTCGCTGGTTTCCCCTTCCTCCATGCCATAAGAAGTCTCTCAAAAGCTTATTTAATTGACCTATGATTGATTTAGGGGCCATCAAGAACGATGCCTGGTATATTGGGAGGGTAGTGAGCAATGTTTTTATTAGGATGAGTTTGCCTCCATGGGTGAGCCACTGCCCACCCCATGATTCGATTTTTGTCTTGATTTTGGTCAGGACTTCCTCCCACAGAACTCTCTTGTTGATGCCCAGGGTGAGTGGCAGCCCAAGGTATTTGATTTTGTCCCATTTTGAATATCCTTTGAACCCCAATATATTTGCTACATTCTGTGTTTCTGCTTCTTCAGCATTCCAGCTGTAGACAACACTCTTTCTTTCGTTTACCAAGGCCCCTGAGACTTTGCAGTATGCCTGTAATGTGGACTTGTATGCATTGGCTATTCTGCGGGAGGCCCCACCTAGCATGAGTGTGTCATCAGCAAAAAGGGCGTGGTTGATGGGATCCAGTTCTTTCCTTATTCGCAGACCTGGAGCATCTCCATTTGTTTTGTCAAGCTCAAGCTTTCTGCTCAATGTGTCCGCCAGAAGTATATACAGGTAGGGAGAGAGGGGGCATCCTTGCCTTAGTCCTCTCATTGCTTGAAAGAAGCTGGCTGGCCTCCCATTTACCAGTGGGGCAATCCATGGCCTGCTGGTGCAGGCTTTTATTAGTTCTACGAACTCTTCCGAGAAACCAAAACTTCGGAGAACTTTGTATAGGAATGTCAAGTTGACTCTATCAAATGCATTGGCCATGTCAAGTTTGACCAGCATTCCTTTCTCTTTTCTTGTGTTGCTGGAGTGTATAGTTTCCTGAACTTGGATGACGTTATCCAGAATATGTCTTCCTTTGACGAAGCCTCCTTGTGATGGGGAGATTAGATTACCTAGCAGAGGTTTCATTCTATTAGCTATAATCTTCGCTATTATTTTATATGAAGCATTACATAATGAGATTGGCCTGAACCTTTCAAAGGATTCCGGATTGGTTTCCTTTGGAATTAATGCTAGGAAGGTTGAGTTTGTGTTGCCTCCCAACTTTTCTTTCTGCAGGAAATCTCTGATCATTCTAATTAAATCTGCTTTTATTATATCCTAGCATATTCTATAAAAGTGAATTGTGAATCCGTTCGGCCCGGGCGCTTTGTCGGGTTCCATGGCCCAGATTATTTTGCTGATTTCTTCCTCCGTGACCTGCTTCAAAAGGGCTTTGTTATCCTCCTTGGATACCAATGGTGGGATATTTTTGAGGAACTCTTCATTTTCTTCCTTATTGCCTTCATTTCCTTTGCTATACAGTCTTTGGAAGTGAGTGCTTGCCGCCACTTTGATTTGATCTATTCCTTTGCAAAGCAACCCATCAGAGGTTTGTATTTCTGAAATATGGTTTCGAGAGAGGCGTGCTCTGCATTGCCGGTGAAAATAAGAGTGTTTCTGTCCCCGGATTCCAGCCATAGACTCCGAGACTTTAGTCTCCAGTATTCTTCTTTTGTCCTGAATGAGCGGAAGGTATTACATTGGGCTTCCTGTTCCTTGTATAGTTCTGCTGTTGTTATTTCTGCAGAGTCCATTTCTATTTGTAGATTTCCCAGATGTTGTACTGCTTCCTTCCTTTGGCTGCTAGGTGTGCATATGGGAGTCCTGCTCCATTCTTTCAAGGCCTTCTTGTTGTGTTTTAACCTTTGTTCCCAAACATAGCTGTGGGAGCCTGTTACAGAAGTTGACCATGCCTTTCTGACTATCTCTTGGAATCCACTTCTTTCTCTCCAAAGCGGGCTGAATCTGAATGGGATTGGGCCCAAATTCTCTTCCTCCTCCATCGAGAGAAGGATGGGTTTATGGTCTGAGGTGAGTTTTGGGAGGATATCTGTGGAGATGATCCTTCTTTCCTGGAGTAAAGTGCTTTGTACTAGATATCTATCAAGCCTTGCTGAGATGTGATCTGCTCCTGTCCTGTTGTTTGTCCAAGTGAAAAGCCCTTTCTTTGGTTTGATATCCAGTAATTCCCATTGTAGTGTTATGTCTTCTACTACATGTAGCATTTGATCCCTGCTACTTCTTCCGCCTCTTTTTTCTTTCCCTTTCATCACTATATTGAGGTCTCCAGCTATGATTATGTTGTTTGGTGATTGAAGTTCCAAAAATTCATTTAAGTTTTGCCAACAAGTTTTTTTATCTGCATATGTTACCGGTACATAAAGGTTGAATAAGGCAATAGTTAACTTACTTGTTATGTGTTTCAATTCAGTGAAGATCCAGTGCTGAGTAATGTGTGTGTTGAGTAGCTTGAATTGATCCTCCTTCCATAGGGTGGCTATGCCGCCTGCGGTGCCTCTTGCGCTCACTATTTTGCCTGAATTCTTTTGCCATTTCTTTTTGCTGATTTCTAGAAGAGTGTCCCCTTCGATTTTTGTCTCTTGGAGCATTAGGATGTCTGCTGGTTCCGCTTTCATAAGATCTCTAACTGCTTCTATTTTTGACGGATTCCCCAATCCTCTGCAGTTCCAAGAGATGATTCTCATTATTTACTAATGGGGGTGGTGCTTGTTCCTCCTTTTGGAGGCCTTGTTCTTGTGCTTCTTCCGATTGACATTTCTATTGTGGCCTGGTTTCCTTGAGTTTTTTGTCTCTCTGCCTCTTCCTCCCTTACTTCTCTGCGTGACTTCCTTCCTGCTCTTTTGGCAGGCCTCTCCATGGTCTCTTCCTCTGAGGAGCTTAGTGGATCTATTATTTTCTTCCTGGCTATGTCTGCATATGAGGGAGAGGAGGTAATTTCTGGAGTTGCTGCCTTTTTCCCTTCGGCCTCTTTGCTCTTTCCACTGGGGGAAGTCTGATCTTGTTCCATGCTGTTGATGTTCGACTCTTTTGCTTCTACTTCCTTGTTGGGGTCTGTGTTCTGTACTTCTGCTGCTATTGTGGGATTGGCTTTCCCAGATCCAGGATCCTGGGGATCTTGCAGGGTTTTGTTTTCTTTTGTATTGGTCTTGTCTCTGTTTTTCGATGTTCCTGATTTCTGCACTTTTGTCCATTGCTCCGCTTTTGCATTTTCCTGTTCCTCTGTGTTCTTTTTTTTGCAATATCTTGCGAAATGACCGTAGCCGTGACAGTACCGGCATTTGAATGGTAACTGCTCATAGTCTAGCTCCTGGATGTGTGTCCAGTCTGCTATAGTTAATTTTATCGCTTCCGGGAGCCCTACTTCCAGATCTACCTCTACGCAGATCCGTGCGCAGGAGTACTGATATTTCCTCACTGCTTGATCTATGTACTTTCCCAACGAGTTGCCTATGGTTTGCAGCGACTTTTGGTTCCAGCAGTGTAACGGAAGGTGGGGGAGACGGACCCAAACTGGGACAGCCGATGGGACGTCCTGAGCCGGGTCGAAATCAGGGGTCCATTTGTTTAGGTACAATCCTTGTGGCCCCATGAAGTATGGTCCGTTGCGGAAGATGAGATTTTTGTCTTCTGCACTTTCGAATACAAAGACGAAGTAGCCTTTTCCTACGAAATGACTTTTAATCCCTTCGGAGATTAGTGGAGCCCAGTTTCTTTGTACCCATTCCTGAACTGCTTTGGGTGAAGGCCAGAGGCCTGTGAATTGGCCAATTAACCCTCTGTCGGCTAGATTGAGAGCTGATCTGCATGTCTCTTCAATTGGTAGCTCAACTGAAGGCATGCAATCCAATTTTTTAACAAATTTCTGTTGCATCTCTGTCAATTTTCTTTTGTTAGCTCCTGCTGTTAGTTTTTGAAATGCCACGAGTTCTGGCATGGGTAAAATGGTATCAGCTTCCCTTCCGGGGTCCATGTCTGCTTGCATGCAGGCTCTGGAAGCGCATGCAGCAGTGATCAACGCATGCAGATGCTGAATTACCAGCGCTCAGATCGGATCGAGGTCCTTTCGGATTTTTCCATTATAATCGATGGTGATCCTGCAAATCTGTTCTGTCTGTGGGGTCTGCGCTGGGTGTCTCAGAGCCGAGCCAACCTTTGTCTACAGCAGTCGCTTGTTGCAGAGAAAATTCGTCCTCAATGGTCTATGCTTTTGTATTTTCAAATCATCCAAACACATCGAAGGTGATCCTGCAAATCTGACCTGTCTGTGGATCTGCGCTGGGTGTCTCAGTCAATTTAATTTTTATTGGATATCCAATTTTAACTAGTGTACATTTATCACAATGATTATATTTGATGGTATTTTGATATCATATTTACATTCTTCTTTGAATTTTACATATAGTTTTTTTTTGGCATATTGGGGTCGAAGATGTAGATAGATCGATTGGAAATGAAGTTGAAACAATAAAAGTGACTTGAAAATTGCATTCAATTAAAACAAAGTTGTCTACAAATGTGTTTGCATTGGATAAAATAAAATATTTTTGTTTTTGTCATGTTTGCATAGACAACACATAATCCAATGATGTTTGTGAAAACAAAATGTATGTAAAAGATTGGAAACATACAAAGCTAAATATAAAGGGGAAAATGTCCGTTCCAATGTTTGAAGAAATGTAATCAGAGGAGACTACAATATCATCTGATGGTGATCAAGTTTCTGATCTTGTTAGAAAAGGTAACATTTGAATTGCTTTCAAATGATAGAGATCTAAAAATAGATACTAAAATTATTTTAAAGTTATTTTTTCATGTTAATTATGATCTAAATTTAAATACATAAGTTTGTTTTATTGTGTAGGAGATGTTTTTGCTGTAATTGCACCTACTATCAACGATGAAAATGTGAAGTATTATTTGATGCTTTGCATTGAACGAAAGATGAAATTATTAGAAAACTATAACGATCACGAGTTTCCATATGATAGAGGCTCTATTATACTGAAAGGTTATTTTTTCAAACAAACTAATCAAAGTGGGGATTTTGTTTACTTTGAAGACTATGAATCCGATGTCATAAGTTGTCAATATAGTCTCTTAGTGTGTGCAGCACACAAAGTTGATAGAGGTTCAACCAAAGAAAAAAAATAAAATTAAGAAATGGGAAATGTCAAAATCCGATCATGAACGGACCATTGAAGATGACATTCCATTGGAGTTTTTTTGATTGAACTGCCCAACAATTTCTTCTCTTTGGATTCATGTTTTAGAACTTCTAGAACTCAACTAAAAATTGAATTGCCTTGTTATGTTATCTGTGCAAGTATTTGCACATGTACATTTTTTGGTATATGCACACTAGTATCAACTGAAAGTAGCTTTTCTATGTGCATTAATGAAAAATGTTGCACGTACTAGATATATATGTTCTAGAATGTAATTAAATGAAAGTAGCTTTTCTATGTGCATTGATGAAAAATGTTGCACGTATTGGATATTTATGTTCTAGAATGAAATTAACTGAAAGTAGCTTTTCTATGTGTATTGATAAAAAATGTTGCACGTACTGGATATATATGTTATAAAATGAAATTAACTGAAAGTATTTTTCTATGTGCATTGATGAAAAATGTTGCACGTATTGGATATATATATGTTCTAGAATGCAATTAACTGAAAGTAGCTTTTCTATGTGCATTGATGAAAAATGTTGCAAGTACTGAATATATATGTTCTAGAATGCAATTAACTGAAAGTATATTTTCTATGTGCACTGAAGAAAAAAGTTGCACGTACTAGATATATATGTTCTAGAATGCAATTAACCGAAAGTAGCTTTTCTATTTGCATTAATGAAAAATGTTGCAAGTACTAGATATATATGTTGTAGAATGCAATTAACGGAAAGTAGCTTTTCTATGTGCATTGATGAAAAATGTTGCACGTACTGGATATATATGTTCTAGAATGCAATTAACTGAAAGTAGCTTTTCTATGTGCATTGATGAAAATTGTTGCACGTATTGGATATATATATGTTCTAGAATGCAATTAACTGAAAGTAGTTTTTCTATGTGCATTGATGAAAAATGTTGCACGTACTGGATATATATGTTCTAGAATGCAATAAACTGAAAGTAGCTTTTCTATGTGCATTGATGAAAAATGTTGCACGTACTGGATATATATGTTCTAGAATGAAATTAACTGAAAGTAGTTTTTCTATGTGCATTGATGAAAAATGTTGCACGAACTGGATATATATGTTCTAGAACACAATTAAATGAAAGTAGCTTTTCTATACATGCATTGATGAAAAATGTTGCACGAACTGGATATATATGTTCTAGAACACAATTAAATGAAAGTAGCTTTTCTATACATGCATTGATGAAAAATGTTGCACTTACTAGATATATATACATTATAGAATGCAATTTTAAAATTTTATGATTGTTTGACACATCTAACAAGACCTAGAATCTTATGATTGTTTATATATATATATATACACACACACACACATACAAACATGTCGATATGTATTGTACTTCATACTTCAATCGTTTTAACATATATATTCAAAAATGTACTTAAATCATTTCTACATGTACATATATTCACGTGAACTTTTTTTTGTTTGGAAAACGACAACTTGAATTTAAAAAACAAAACATTATATCATAGTCACATGCCAAATGTAGTTCAACCATTCAAAACTTGAGTTTTAAAAACAAAACATTATATCACAACATTACTTCACATGCCAAATGTAGTTCAACTATCTAATAAAAACAAAACATTATATCGTGCAATCACATGCCAAATGTAGTTCAACCATCCAAAACTTGAGTTTTAAAAACAAAACATTATATCACAACATTACTTCACATGGAAAATGTAGTTCAACCATCCAAAAATTGAGTTTTGAAAACAAAACATTATATCACAACATTACTAAACATGCCAAATGTAGTTCAACTTTCCAATAAAAACAAAACATTAAATATTACAATCACATGCCAAATGTAGTTCAACCATCCAAAACTTGAGTTTTAAAAACAAAACAAATTATATCACAACATTACTTCACATGCCAAATGTAGTTTAACCATCCAATAAAAACAAAACATTATATCATGCCAAATGTAGTTCAACTATCCAATAAAAACAAAACATTATATCGTGCAATCACATGGCAAATGTAGTTCAACCATCCAAAACTTGTGTTTTAAAAACAAAACAAATTATAACACAACATTACTTCACATGCCAAATGTAGTTCAACCATCCAAAACTTGAGTTTTAAAAACAAAACATTATAAATCACAACATTACTTCACATGCCAAATGTAGTTCAATTATCCAATAAAAAAAGCTTTATATCACATTCACATGTACCAAATGCAGTTCACATAATATGTGTCCAAAATTTGTATCTCACAAGTATCAAGTATCAAATATCAAGTTATATATGACTACATCTAGATAAGACTATATATAAAAAGTAAATTTAAGACTAAATCGATTGAAAATATAATGTTGCACGTGCATGTGCATCATCCATCAAATATAGATGGATGTAGTGTCTCTCCCAGCAAAGTCACGATTCTTGAGCTATCCTGCAAAGCACAGGGAACCTGTACACAATCTGTACAAACATTAAAATTTAATGTTTTAAAATTGAATCAGAATATATATAACTTTATGTAAAAAAAAAATCATGCAATACCTCATGAGGTTCCCTCTCCATTTGTTGCTCGTCTACTAAAACTCCCCCTACTGGAACATCTTCAACAGTAAATTGTACAATATACATGTATATATATATATATATATATATATATATTTCAAATGAAAATGCATATATAAACTTATTTTCAATAATATTAAAAAAAAAGTTAGACAACTTTTTCAAATGGTTGAAATGGTGTGGATGTTCCTATCTCCATCATACACTCCATCACTAGAGTCCGTGGAGAAAAGAAATCCTCTCTAGGAACCTAAAATTCAAAAAATTTAAAAGTATAAAATAACTCAAGTTCTAGATCTCAATTTATAATAAAACTTTTGAATTTCAATTTATAACTTATAACTTTAAAACATATATTTAAATGAAAAATTGAATACTTGTGCTGGTGGATTTGACACATCTCCTAAGAGAGGCTCTAAAAGAAAATATCCAAAAATCTAAAATTCAAAATATTTAAAATAACTCAAGATCTAGATCTCAATTTATAATAAAACTTTTGAACTTGAATTTATAACTTATAACTTAAAAACATATATATTTAAGTGAAAAATTGAATACTTGTGCTGGTGGATTTGGCACATCTCCTAAGAGTGGCTTAGAAAGAAAATCTCTAAAAACTTAAAATTCAAAAAATTTAAAAAATACTCAAGATATATATATCTCATTTTTTAATGGAACTTTTTGAGCTGAAATATATAACTTAAAAACATATTTAAAAGTGAAAATTTTTTCATACTTATGATGGTGGATTTGGCACATCTCCCAAGGAAGAAGAAGGTACCACCATCCCCAAAACATTGGACAGGATCAGAATCTGTTAAAACTTTTTATTATATATATACATGTACATGTGTGCACAATTATTTATTTTAAAAATATCTCATCATGTTTCGATATATAATAATAGATAAAAAATAATTGTATATCATCATGTTCACTTAAAAAAAACTAACATTTGGCAACATATCTTGATGGTGAGAACCATCTTGATTGTGTGATTGATGGTGAGACCCATCTTGATTGTTTGAATTGGAGGCTCCGACCTTGATATTAACATTTTCTTCATTGACAACTGCAAATGGTGTTAACATATAATGATACATTTGTTTTAGATTAATGTATACAAATAAATGTATGTATATATGCATTTATTACAAATTGTACATGTGTTAAAATAATTACCCTAACCATTAACACTACCATTCCCGTGCCCTCTTTCTCATGAAAAATTAGGTCCTGCCAATTATTGTGACAATTCTTTGTATATGTTCTGAGATCTTCAAAACTCGTGTTGTTAATTTATTCATCTGTATAATACACAAAATTAGCACGTGCATTCTCACGTGCTCTTTGTCGATTTAGACAAATATCGACTCCACCCAATCCATTGCGAACATTGTCAATGATGGAATCCCTTTCTTCTCGACTAATTTGAGAAGTGACATCCATCTCTGACCGCAAAGTTTTGACACGAAGAGGTCGACTAACCAATGGTGGCTCAGGGCGAGGCAACTCAACATCACGCCTAGCGTCCCTACAGTCACACAATTGACCTTTCCCAGGACCAAAAAATTCAGAGGGAAGGTCATTGTAATTAGGTTTCATTTGCAAAAGGAATTCTGCATAAAATAATTTTTCAAAATAAAGCGAAACCTCGTCGTTCCATGGGAGTCTTCCATAGGCCACAAAGTGTCTATCATACAAATAGCGAGCTATATGAGGGTGCTTGAAATATTGCACCTTCAACATCTTTCTTTTCAACCCTTCTTTGAAATTAAATGTAGACTTGGCCATTTCTGTTGTAACTCTTTGTTTAACAACTTCCCATGTATTGAGACCCATCACCATTTCATTTATTTTTCTCATCACTTCTATAAAAGTATCAGTGGTTGGCCTAAGCTTTAGGTACACATCTACTAGTTCGCTTAAAGAGATAGTAGCTATTTCCAAGCTTTTCTGACTTTTAACAGGGAGAGTCAAAGCCACGAGATCTCTCTTCAATTTTGCATGAATACGTTGACACCTTTGTAAGGTGCATTATTGCATGTTTGATTCCCAAGGTATATTGGAAATGTCAGACGGATAAGTCGTGGTTGGTGTACAATCTTCTTATTGAATGACGCGTTCTGTACTACGTATTTTTCGAGCAACATTTGGAGCAACATTTTCAGCTTCTGCATCAATATATAAAATTTTGTATATTAAAAAAACACATGTAAACAAATTTGTACAAATTGAATGAAAATAATATTCAAATTGATGACCACCTCGATATGGTTGGTTAACATCTTGCCCACCTTGAGACTGATGAGAACCAGAACGTCCACCGATTGGTTGAGAACCAACACAATCATCTGTTGATTGGCCTCTAGGGGAATACATATTGCCACCTTCACGCAATTCATCAACACCTATTGATGGCCCTCCAAGGGAATGTGTACCACCACCAACTTCATGAGACCGTGAGAGAAGCTTCATAAAAAAATATGAATTTATAATCAATTCAAAAATACATTTATACATATAAATACATGTACATATTCATTGATTAAATTGCGTGAATCATACCACGATTGTGTGAACCATGGCCATGCTCCATTGATGGAGTAGACACCTTTGTCCTCCTACCTCCTAAAAAATAAAAAATGAAACTTATTAGCAACTAATTTAACTCACAAAATTGATAAAAAATCAATTCCATATGTACACACATGTATGTATATGTATGAAGATTTAAGATTATATTTAAATGTACCATGAACATCCCTCGATTCCTGATCCCCCCTCTCTCGTAGAGATATGGGATTCTGTTGATCTTCGCCTTTCATCCTCCATGATATATATATGTAGATATATCTATAGTGGACATTTACTTTCTTTTTTTAAATTACTATTTAAAATAAATTCAAAATAAATTTCAATAAATTAATGTAATTAGTGTACACAAATTATGTAAAACACAATTTTCAAAGCACTAATTGATGTGTGAAACTCAATTTAAGCAAAAAATTTATAAAAATGTTAAGTTCACCAAATTGTGCTTTACATAGTGGGAGCACCCTTGGTATATAATTAAAAACATGGTGGGGGCACATTTGGCATATAATTGAAAAAAACACATGGTCATTAAAATAGAAGCGTGAAACTCCATTTAAACAAAAAATTGTTGAAGTTCACACATTTTAATTTTATAAAAATGTGAGTTCACTACTTGTTGCAATTGTGAAGTTCACCAAGTTGCGCTTTACATGGTGGGAGCACACTTGGTATATAATTAAAAAAACATATGGTCATTAAAAAAGACGCATTTATAAGTACAAGACACACATATCCAAGATATGTTACAATGTCCATCAATAATTTTGAAGGAGAGCGTCTCAACACTAATTCATATTTGAGAGATGAATCTTGAATTTTTGAAGAAGAGCGTCTCAAAAGTAATTCATATTTGACAAATGAATCTTACATTGGCATTGCCCCGTATAATTCTAATTCATATATTAATTCATCTTTGATAGATGAATCCTGAATTGGCATTGCCCCACGCAATAGATCAACAAACATCTTATTAACATTTGTACAATGTCTTATACTAAAAAAATGAAATTGGATAACAATATTGTTTGCTTTTCCATGCAGTTGTTTTAGCCTCTCCTTCTTAACTTGGTACACACCTTTCATCTGGTTGCACACAAGTTCAAAATTGGTGAAAACTACAATTCCATTTGATCCTTACTCCTTAGCTGTTCCCAAGCCTTCTATCAATAAAATATAATATGCCTCGTTGTTTGTTGTTCTTCCCGGTATATTAATTTTCCTTTGGAGGACCTTACTAGTTGTAATATTGCAAAGAAAATATGTAATCACTGCTTTCCCTGGATTGGGATATCAAGAAACATCTATGCATAATGTCAAATTTTCAACCATAATTAGTGGGGTTTTTTTTTTTTTTTAATTTTTTTTTTATATCCCTGAAAAAAACAAATTCAATAAAATACATTAAATTAACATTTATTGCAAATGCATGGGAGAAATGACACGTGAATGATATAAATGAAATGTGCATAGTTTATCTTAAAGTTTGACTTAAAGTTTATGGAAGAATTCACATCTAGAAATGAGATGTGTTAAAGATTGCTTTGCCTAGAGTATTTATGACACATGTACATGGTTCGGGCATGGTTTGCCTTAAATTTTATGGAAGAAATCACATCTAGAAATGACATGCCTTAAGAAAGGATGAGATCCAAAGGCTACCTGGCCCTTTACAGACTCCTTTAGAACTTTTAGAAGTTAAGACTTAACAAACAAACTAAAATCATATGGAAGTTCAACCACTTTAGGTTAAGTTTTTAGGCCTTAAAGCTTGCCTTGAATTAATGGGGGAAAGCCTTGATTTTGGGGGATCCTATCCTATGGAAGTTCAACTACTTTCGTTCATTTTTTAGGCCTTAAAGTTTGCTTGAAGTAATGGGAGAAAGCCTTGAGAAATGACACATGCTTTAAATTTTGCCTAAGAGTTTATGGGCGAAATGACACATGTACACAATTTTCCTTAAAGTGGTAGTGGTTTATGGATATTAAAATGAAGAAATTCTATTTAGATCTATTCTAGAGATTGACTGTAGGGTCATTAACTGGATATGTCACCTTTCAGAAAAGATGAGATCCAGAGGCTATCTGGCCCTTTACAGAATCTGCCTTTAGAACTTGTAGAAGTTAACACACAACAAACAAATTAAAATCCTATGGAAGTTCAACCATGTTAGGTTCAGTTTTTAGGCCTTAAAGTTTTCCTTGAATTAATGGGAGAAAGCCTTGAGTTTGGGGGATCCTATCCTATGGAAGTTCAACTACTTTAGGTTCAGTTTTTAGGCCTTAAAGTTTGCTTTGAATTAATGGGGGAAAGCCTTGAGAAATGACACATGCTTTAAAGTTAATGGGAGAAAGCCTTGAGAAATGACACATGATTTAAAGTTTTCCTAAGAGTTTATGGGAGAAATGACACATGTACATGGTTTTCCTTAAAGTGGTAGTGGTTTATGGATATTAAAATGAAGAACTTCTATTTAGATCTATTCCAGAGATTGAATGTAGGGGAATTTACTAGATATGTCACCTTTCAGAAAAGATGAGATCCAAAGGCTACCTGGCCCTTTACAAACTTTGCCTTTAGAACTTGTAGAATTTAACACTCAACAGACAGACTAAAATCCTATGGAAGTTCAAACAAACTAAAATCCAATGGAAGTTTAAACAAACTAGGTTCAGTTTTTAGGCCTTAAATTTTGTCTTGAATTAATGGGAGAAAGCCTTGAGTTTGGGGGATCCTATCCTATGGAAGTTCAGCTACTTTAGGTTCAGTTTTTAAACCTTAAAGTTTGCCTTGAATTAATATGAGAAAGCCTTGAGAAATGACATGTGATTTAAATTTAATGAGAGAAATCCAATGGCACATGATTTAAAGTTTGCCTAAGAGTTTATGGTAGAAATGACACATGTACACAGTTTTCCTTAAAGTGGTAGTGGTTTATGGATATTAAAATGAAGAAATTCTATTTGGATCTGTTCCAAAGCTTGAATGTAGAGGAATTTACTAGATATGTCACCTTTCAGAAAATATGAGATCCAGAGGCTACCTGGCCCTTTACAGACTTTGCCTTTAGAAGTTATATAAGTTGACACTCAACAGACAGAATAAAATCCTATGGAAGTTCAAACAAACTAAAACCCAATGGAAGTTCAAACAAACTAGGTTCAATTTTTAGGCCTTAAAGTTTTCCTTGAATTAATGGGAGAAAGCCTTGAGTTTGGGGGATCCTATCCTATGGAAGTTCAACTGCTTTATGTTCAGTGTTTAGCCCTTAAAGTTTGCCTTGAATTAATGGGAGAAAGCCTTCAGAAATAACACATGCTTTAAAGTTAATGGGAGAAAGCCAATGACACATGCTTTAAAGTTTGCCTAAGAGTTTATGGGAGAAATGAAACATGTACGGTGTTATCACTCTGTTGACAGGAAAAAAGTGCCTGGCCAATAGTAGGGGATCTCCTCTATATAAAGTCCCAACTAGACTCTAGACTGTTTGTGATACGGATCTCGTTCGGGGTGTGGGTCTGGCAACCGCTGAATACACCTTTTCTCAGACGGAAGATGCACCTTGCAGACTTGATGATACACAGTTATTTGAATGATATGAAACAAATGGTCGATGAGTTCTCTTGTAAATGAAACATTGTAAATAGAAAAGCGAGTTTCGAAGCATGCAACCAAAGGAAATGTTAGCAAAACATCATTAGGGTCATGCTCATAAATGCTGCTTGACCACAAAAGAAACAGTTCTCTATGGTTGAAACAACCTTCAATTCCTTAAGCGTTTTCTGAAAGATGGAGCGACATTCATAATGAAGTCATTAAACATATCTTAATGAAATATTCACATACCATTAACACATCCAGAAAGCTTAAACGTAAAAATGACATATGAATAGAAAACACAGGCTAGTCAGTTATAAAAGATAACAAATACATAAGACCTAATATTCACAATGCTAGCACACATAAGTCCTCATCTGATCCAGTAGTGGAATCAAAAAATTCATTTTTATTCATTCTCGGAAATATGGATTCAATGCAATATAATTATCTCTTCTCCTTTTGGAGTCCCAAAAAAAGGTTCCATTATATTTTACCCGGAGGGAGTACTTATAGAAAAAAATGGTGACCTTTGGGAAACCCCGTCCTTTCATCTTCCTGACCGTTGGCATGGTATGCGACCCAAGTGATGTTGCGACCTGCGACTGGTCGCTGCCTATGACCTGTGACCTCTGTAACTGTTCCCTTTTAAGGTAGCATCCTTGTGATGGAAAGCTCTGGAACTTCTACTTGCCGCTACTCCCTGAGATAAGTCTGCCAGTCCCCGTAGTCTGCGGCCACTGGAGTGACTTGACGTGTGTCCTCCCTTAATATGTGAAAACATTCGAGAGCGTCCAGAACCAAAGTGCACTTCTTCACAGAGATTTGATTGGAAAGGGAAGCTAGCTTGGTGTAGATTTAGACTAGTGTGATGATGAACTAATAAATGTTCTCCTTTGAGGCCGGAAGATCTTTGGAAGAAGCTGCTTGTCTGATGGGCTCCAGGAATGCTTGGATTTCTTGGGCTAATTATTCCTCTGTGTATCCAATCCCCCCAAGGAAGGTATGTGATGTACTCCCGCCATCGAATCGATGCCACTAATGAGATGTTCATAGTCAGAAATCACTTTCTCCACATCCTCTACGAGCTTGTCCTTGGATTGTACCTTCATTCCTATCTGTACTTTGTCGTTCTGTGTGTAGATCCAACCTTTCCTTGGTAAGGTTTCGAGAGCTTGTGGGTACCTTTCGAACCATTCAAACATACTGTCTAGTGCCACAACGACTTCCTTTAGTTGTGCGGTATTCTTCTTAGTCTCTGCCTGAGCCTTCAGTAGTGGGGAAACTGTCTGTTTAATGGCGACCATTTCTTCATAAACTTGTTTCATGACGGTTTCCAAAGTGACCAACTCCCCTTGGATAGCGGTTGGTAACACATTGGCTTAAGTAGTCGTGAATCAGAGCCTTTGATTTTCTACCTCGAGTGCCTCCCTTTCCTGAGCTACCCTTTGCTCGGTGGCTCGGAGTCTATTTTGCAGGGACAATATCTCCCTGCTCATTCTGCTGACATTTTCCTCCGTAGATGCTGCAAAAGAAGTCCATGCTAATGTTATCATGATTGGATTACTCCTAGTATCCAATACTATGTCCTTTTCAATTGTCACCGCGAGGGGCTCGGCTGGATTCCGAGCGAGGCACTTTCTTCTCTCTTGCCTAATCTTACGTGTGAACTGGTCGTATGATAGCCTCGTCAGGTCCAACACATCATCATCTTGTTCTTCTGGGACACCCAGTTCTAAGAGCGGGAGATGCACGCTCATCATGGGAGTTGTCGGGGGTACCTCAATATGAGGTAGCTTTTCCTGTTCCCCGGACTTTGGGGGTGGTGTCTTGCTTCCTTCTACTCCCTTGGAAGAGCCTTCTTGTGATTTCTGACTTTCTTCTTCCTTTCTCTTCCTTTTGGCCTCTTCTTTATCTTGTTCTTCCTTTAACCTGCACTCAGCCTCCTTATCCTATTTTTCCTTTTCTTCTTCCTTCCTTTTACGTTCTTCTTCCTCTTTCCCTTTATGCTCTTCTTCCTCCTTCCTTTTGCGTTCTTCTTCCTCCTTCCTTTTGTGTTCTTCTGCCTATTTTTTCTTTCGTTCCTCTTTCTGCTGTTTCTTTTGCTGCTCTCCATCCTTCTAGTGTGCCAAGGCATCTTGGGTCTTCATGAGTTCTACCTCTCTCATTTTCTTCTCAGCCTCCTGCTGTGCTTTAGCCTCTTCATCATTCTTCTCCTATTTTTCATTAGAAAGACCACTATCTATAGTATTCTTTGGTTTATTGGATTTAGAAGATGAAGCTCCTCCTACCGGATCCTTCCTTTTAGCATGTCTACGCTCTCTTCTAAAGTTTGGTCATCCTGACCATCTCGATCTTCACTCAGGTCGACTGATTCTTCCGGAGAGGCTGCCCTATCTTTGTTGTACCAGTTTCTAACTTGCTCCTCAACAGGGCATTCCATGTGCTGGTACTTCCAATTGAACTTGGCTCGTTTGCAGTGTGTAGGGATGATCCTTTCAGGATCATATGATCTATGGATGAAGGTTACAAAATGAAAGCCTTTAATGTATTTTTCCTCGACTTCTACTTCCTTGAAATCTTTAATGGTATATGCGCCAATAATAAGCGGGAGGGTATGCCATGGCTTCTTCTTACCTTTGCTGAGGACCTTGGAGAATCCGCTCGAAATCTGGTAGCACACCTCTTATAGCAATAGTTTATCGGTGACATATCTGGGTAATGCACGAGGCGCCCTGAATGATTCGAAGACCCTGATAAAGGTACTATCTATGATAGGAAACCAATTAGAAACCTTAGTAACTATTTCCATAGCCCACCTGGACATGCAAGGGACATCTCTACCAAAGAGCTTTCCGTAGAGCACGGGGATGAAGTTTTGCGAGATAGACTCTATATATTGCTTGTATCTAGAAGCCCAGAATACATTCAAGTCTTTGTGAATGGGTCCACCGTGCTTCACATCCCAATTATGCGACCACCCTTCAAAGTGACATCTTGCGCATACTGCATCCAACAGGTAAGAGACCATGTAGAACTCTGACGCACATCCTTCTTCTAGTGCCTGTGCTGCTGATATATTTTCTATGAGAGCCGACACTACCAGGTAACCGCAGTTGAATCGGGTGCCATAGGATGTGATTGTGTACATGAGAGGGACCCAAGCTCCATTGAAGGTAGTGGCGTCTTTTCGGCCATACATTCTGCACATCATTGCTGCCACAAGCTTGTAGACCTTCCTGAGGCCATCTGTCATATACTCCTGATCCTTTTTGGTCTTAAATTTCTCGGGGTCCTCCCACCAGCCCTTTAGGGTTTCTGGCACTGGTACTTCATGCGTAGCGGCCCAATCGGCGCTGAAAGACTCCTCTTTGGTGGGGAGTTCATAATAGACTTCTGTGTCTTTCCCATTCAGGTTGGCAAAGGCTTTCCCCGAGTGGTCGCAGATGACCCAGACCTTGGAGTCAAATTTCTGAAGGATCCATTCAATGACTTCCATGCATGGGAATATTTGCAGATGAGCGCCCACATAATGAAGTTTGGATATTTTAACTTGAATATAAACTTTCCAATCTGTGAGGTCTTCTGGGAATTCCGTCTTCGTGAATTCCTGATATACTTGGTACCAAGACATCCTATCTCCTTTCCCAAAGATATAGGTGGTGTCTCCAAATATAGAGGGTGGGGAAGGAGGCATGTCCTCTTGTGATATTTCTATTTTGGGGCTTTTGTTTCTCTTTCGAACTGTTGGAGGCCCCATATTGCTTGAGGCCGAAGAGATGGAAACACACTCGAGTTCGGCTTCGATATCACCTGACATGTTCAAGAAACAATCCCACGATAAGATGAACATCATGATAACAAATATGACATGACTGCCTAGACTTCTAAATGTTTTTACTGCCCAGGCTAGGTCACTGCGACCTCTGTTGGTTGCTATTGGTGAGACTTAGGAGGTTTGTGACTCAACGACCTTGTGACTAGGTCGCAAGGTCACACTGGTGTGAAGTTTTCCGAAAACTGCGACCCTGCAACCTGGCGACTTATGACTACGTCTCAAGGTCGCAAGGTCGCACTAGCATGAAGTTTCCGAAAACTGCCACCTTGCGACTTGGCGACTTGCGACTAGGTCACAAGGTCGCGAGGTCACAAAGTCACTAATTGAGTGATTAATCAATGATTAATGACCTAGCGACTCCGTGACTTAGTGACCAAGTCGTGGGGTCGCTGGGTAGCTAGGTTGTAGGGTCACATTAGGGCTTTCTAAGAGAAATTGGAGCGATTGCGACCCGCGGGGAATGACGTGCGAGGAGGGAAAAAAATCCAAGGGAGATGGGAAAACCAGCATTGAAGGTCTTCCCAAGCAGCCAAGGAGGGGTGATTGAAGCAAACTGATGCAAGGTAAGGCTCAGAGGAGGAGGCAGAAAGGGATGGGCATGAGAGGGTTAAAAACCCTAATTAGAGAGCTCTTGAGGACTTGGTTTGCAAATAAATGAAGCTAAGGGGAATTAATAGGCTAGGGTAGGGGTAGGTGAGGCAACATATAAGCAAAACAGGAAACAATAGGAGGATTAGGCAACTTACCCAGAAAAAAACACGATCCAGTCGGCTTGTTAGAGGCGTTATTTGCTCTGTCACGCAGGTTGAATGCGACCTACACGACCCTTTTATTTATAGAGGGGTCGCATGCGCGATCATTTAATGCAGGTTTCTAAGTCACAAATAGGGGCCGGTTGAGGAAGGATGTAACCTTGCGACCCTGCAACCAGGTCGCACGGTCGCATAGTCGCGAATGCGAAAAATTAGGATAGGATGCGGCCTTGCGACCTTGCGACCCCGCAACCTGAAGGTCGCTAGGTCGCATAGTCATGAATGTGAAGTTTTATTCCAGGATGCGACCTTGCGACCTTGCGACCCCGTGACCTGGAGGTCGCTAGGTTGCATAGTTGCAAGGGTGAAGATTTTATCGGTTTTGCGACTCTGCAACTATGTGACTAGTTTCAAAGAAAACAAGTCATGAAACAACCTTTGAGGGCATAATGCTTGAAAAGGGACTCTCTCAAGGCTTAACGCTGAGGGTGCATAAGACTTACCTTTATTGGAGAGATCAAGGGCTTCAAAATTTTAAGATGGGACTAAATTTTGGAGGGTGTTGTAGTGGCTACAACACACTCATAAATTTGTGAAAAATTTCTTGATAGGGTCATAAAGGTCACTCACCAAATGGATAAGGTCTCCTAAGCCATTTAAATGTGGTATAGGAATTTTTTTTTGCATTTTTAGCCTATCCTAAGTTTTAGGATCACCTTCATTTATGCCATTTCATGTCAAATCATTCCTCATATGGTGTCAGTTTTCATTTCCCATGCATTCAAAATCAAAAGGGTGCATATGTCAGTTTTTCAAATTTTCGTAGCGTTTTACACATGAAACAACATATTTCGCTACGAAACTGCCTAATATTTTCGTAGCGAATCTGTCAGAGGCTTAACTAATTTCGCTACGAAAATCCGTTTTTTAACCTGTCTTGTCAGATTTGTATGAGGTGTCATTTTATGATTAGAGGAGTTAGGGTGGAGGTCATTCAAGTTTTTATGATAAATTCAAATGTACATAGCCATGTTTGATGTCATCATTACCTTTTTTGGCTTGTATGTGTCATGATTGAAGCTTGAGTTGTTAGTTAAACCATAAAACCTTACCTCAATTAGCCTTTTGTCATATTGTGATTTATCCTTGCATGTGAGTTGATTTCTGGAGAGCTGCTTCATTGAGCCAAGCAGGGGGCTAGCAAGTTCGAATTCTGCAGGTGTCATCAACAAGCGAGGAAGTGAAGAATATAAAGTATCCATGATTGCTAGAAGGAAAAAAAATAAGGGTGGCCATTGTCACAGGTATGAGCCTATGTGTAATATTCCCACTTTAGCACACATCTAAAGGGAATATTAAATTTTGCTGTTTACACATATGAAGTAAATAAATGAGTAAGGAGGCCCATAAATTGCAGGAGAATGAATAAAATCCCTCATAATAGGAAAAGGGATATTCAGAAGAGCTGGATTTCATACCCTCAAGTATGAAAGTGGACATTTGCATGAGGACAAGGTCAAGTTTGACCAAGTCAACAGCGCTGGGATAAGAGGTGGAGACCACTTGGAGAGACAACGCAGTGTGAATGGGAGGAAGTTTCCTTGGTGGAGGAAACCCTAAGGAGTGGGACCCATGGGGAGAGAGTTCTCACTTGTTTAAAAGGAGGGCAAGGTAGCCATTGTTTCTTATGTTATGTATTATTGATTTCTTGGTCTGTTCAGACTTTGTGCAGTCTCTGCTATTTAGCAGAATTGCAGTGCTGCTTAACAAAATGATCTCCTGTTTAGGAATCCTTCTCCTTCAAAGAGAGGCCTATTGAAGGATCCTGTACTTCATTCTCCACATTCTGGCTCAAGGCCAAGCCACCTCCTTCAGCTATAGCGTTATTTCTGCTCGAGTATAACGTTGTGTTGCAGGGTGTTGCAGTGGAGGTCCTCAACACCATTTCCGGAGCTGATTTTTAGAGGAGGGAGCTTCCATTCCTTTGGAAGGTTAGTGAGGAAGGTTTTAGAGCTTATTTCTGATCTTGGCATTAGGCCAACTCATTCCCTTGCTCCTACAACACAATATCCACCAGAGACTGCGTTATTTCCAGTGATCATTTGCAGTAGGGGATTTGCAGATTGTTGAGAGGGTGATATCTTCAGTGATAGGATCAACCTTTCACTTGGAAGATCCATTGGAGGAGGTATTTTATCTGATGCAAAATATTCAGATTTATCCATCCATTTCCAGTTTCTGAGTTGCAGCTGCTACCCTGCAACTCCGACATTTTGCAAATTTTGTATATTTCAGCCAATCCTTCCAGGATTGACTTGAGGTAGTATTTGGGAGCTGAGATCTTCACCCCCAATGTTGTATGGGCCATAAATTTGTATATCTATGTATTTGACATATGTTAGCATGAAGTTGCTCTTATAAAACTGTGAAGTCATAGCTTGTTCACACTTGTGTAGCAGTGTTTTTCCATGGTTTATGTACTTGTTTCTTGAGGCTGATCATTGCCTATCTTGAGTAACACTTTCCTCAAGATCTTGTATACATTTGTTGCTGCTATAACTTAATAAGATGGCTATGGATCTTTCTCACATTCTATGATTTGATTTATCACTGCTACTCCATTGTTGTGTTTGCATATTACTGGGTTTCCACATTTGGAATATCTTAAGATATTCCCAATAGTGTAGACTTTCCCTATTTTGGGATATTACAGTGGTATCAAAGCATAATATTGGCTTAGCCTATGGATCTTAGCCATGATGCTATCAGGAAAAAAGAAGAGGAAGACTCCATTATGTGGAGGAGGAAAGGAAGATAGGCTTACAAAACTTCTTCCAAGATTTGTACAGAGCATTCATGAAGATTTCAAGAAGGTAAGAAGGGATATGTGTACAAAATCTCCAAGAGGGTTTGAGACTGAGTCAAAATATAGATTTTCTTATGGGGAGTGTGAGCATTTAACCACACCCTATGATACACAGCGCAGTCACATGTCCAGTTTTTCCATGAGAGAAAGGGAGGAAGAAGGGATGCCTAAGAGGGGAACTCTTAGTGGTTTCCTGCATGAATATGAATCTCAAACTCAGAATTTTAGAGATCATATCACTTTCCTAGAGTTTTGCAAGGTCAAGGTGAGGAGGATCAAGCAACATAATGTGGATAGATTTCTTTTGTCTACCTTTGATGGTTCACCTACATGTTCAACCAGGGCTTGGGTGGAAGAGCTAGACACATTCTTGCAGCAACATCAAATTTCTGAAGATGAAGCCATCAAAGTAGCAGTGCTGTATTTTGGAGGTAAGGCCCATGCATGGTGGATATTTGAGTCTCTCAATTTAAATAATGCAAATAATTCATCCTATGTAAGGTTCATTGAAACTTTGGTGGAAAGATTTGGTAGGAAGAATTCTGAAACACATGTGGAGAAGATAAACAAATTTAAACAAACAAAATCTTTGCATGTGATGGAGGAAACCATAGACTCAAAATTTTTTCAGAAAACCATGAAAGAGGCTGATATCTTGCATTATACTTTGCTGGAGACAAGGCCTTCATCTTGTATTTTGGCACAAGAAGGCATGGAGGTCACTTTTCTAAAAGAGGATCCAATCATTGGGAGGTTGCCCATTCATGATGAGGAGGCTAAGGGCAACAAATCTGTTAGATATGGAGGTGATCTAGCACCTCATGCAGAGGGAGGAGGAGATTTTTCTCCAACTAGAGGGATTCTTGTATCATTGCAAGAAATTCCCCATGATCTCACATGTGGAGATCAAGGCACAAATCACGATTCACATGTTCCATTGATGATAGGGTGTGAACCTATGGAGATACAAGGAGGAGATAGAGAGGATGACCAGCATCTGATGAGGAGCATACACCTCTGTATATTTCATGAGGTTGATGCACCTAAGAGGGAGACTGGATTGCGCAGTGAGAGCAGGGACAAGTCTATCCATACATATATGCAGTCTACTCTTGATGGGGTTGTCTCATTGCATGGAGACATTTCACCAAGGAGACCACCATATCAGTAGATGATGAGAGATGCTTCACATTTTGAAGCACCATTCATTGATTTCAGAGGTGTGGAAATATTGGGAGGTCATTGTACAGTGTTGAGAGTCTTGGGTAGACTCAAGGTGGAGAGAGGCATTCTCTCAACATCATCTTTACCCACTCTCATTTCAGATTCTGCGCTATGGCAGAAGCATCAGGGGAAGGATAGCAACCTTCCAACTTGCATCTTTGGCATGTGAGATGTCAAAGGAGAGGATGACCATATGACAGATATTCTTCATGAGAGATCATCAACGCTGTCACTATGGAGGATAGATCCATATTGGAACTCCCAACTGTTGGTGGAGTATTCCAAGGATCTTTTCACTTGCATGATATTGGATGAGAAGTTGCATGAGGAGGAATATTCAGTCAGAGATGGGGTCATCTACTATCATGGCAGGATCTTCTTATCTGGAGCTTCCAAGCTCAAGGAGAAGTTGCTACAAGCAGCTCATGAGGATTTCCTTTTTAGCCACACTTATTCTATGAGAGCATACCACACCATCATGGAGGGGTATTTTTGGAAGGGTTTTGAGGAGGAGATATATCAACATATGAGGAGATGCATGAAAAATATGGAGATGGAGGAGTTAGCACAACCAACTCTTTTTCCTTTGAGGATGAGAGGAGACTCATCTATGAGCCACTCCATTTGTATGAGCAAAACATATGGTAAGGGAATTGTTGATTTGCATGGTAATTTGTATATATGTATGCATCTCTTAACCATATATGTGAAGGAATTTTCTCAAAGGAAGAATATTATTCCTTCTAGATTTTGTGGTCTACTTAAGGCCATTATGGATGATCACTCCCTAGGAGGATTTGGGGAGGATATTTCTTGTGGAGAACATACTCACCTTGCACAATACATAATTCACTTTCTCCAGACTTGTGAGGAGATTGGGGCAGCAAGCAAATGGTGGGGAGGCCACCCATCATTTCATTTTCTATGGAAGTTGAGAGTCAAACTATGTTGGCTACATTTGAGGGACCATTTTCCTTCTCCCTTACTTCACATGGCAGCCAGCATGATTCTCATTATGGTTCCCTTGGTTGATATTGCTATTGCTTTTCTTGGGAGCATGATTGGGGGAGAGACACATTGGGTGAATGTGTCCTTTGAGGGAGAGAACTCCCACACTTTTTGCACTACATGTTCTAAGGGGAGCATGGGAGATGGTATGGCCACCACAACAACACATTTGTTTCCTTATGGGGTGAGCCATATGATGGATGTGATGCCATATGATGATGATTTCCAACTCATCATATATGGGAATATTTGGGTCAGCATGATTCATAACATTGGAGAGGAGGTCTTTGAGGATCCCATTTCCTTCTTGCCACTTGAGGGCAACATTATTGCAACCCAGGATTAGCAGACACTTTACACTTATCTTAAGTGGAGAGGAGGATAGCGTGGGGTAGACTATTCTGTCTACCAAGATCAGATTTTCAGCCCACCTACATTGCCGGAGCTAAAGGTGGAGGAGCATTTTCAGGAGTTGCCATGTTGGGAGGTAACTCACTTTGTATGGATGATTGCTTGGGGATGAGAGCTTCATATGGGGATGGTAGATCCCAACTTAGATCAGACCTCATGCCTCAAGAAGGCCCCTTAGTTTTATCTTTGTAGTTGCTTGAGGGAAAGCAACATTTGGGAAGGGAGGACTGTAATATTCCCACTTTAGCACACAGCTAAAGGGAATATTAAATTTTGCTGTTTACACATAGGAAGTAAATAAATGGGTAAGGAGGCCCATAAATTGCAGGAGAATGAATAAAATCCCTCATAATAGGAAAAGGGATATTCAGAAGAGATGGATTTCATACCCTCAAGTATGAAAGGGGACATTTTCATGAGGACAAGGTCAAGTTTGACCAAGTCAACAATGTTGGGATAAGAGGTGGAGACCACTTGGAGAGACAACACAGTGTGAATGGGAGGAAGTTTACTTGGTGGAGGAAACCCTAAGGAGTGGTACCCATGGGGAGAGAGTTCTCACTTGTTTAAAAGGAGGGCAAGGCAACCATTGTTTCTCGTGTTATGTATTATTGATTTCTTGGTCTATTCAAACTTTGTGCAGTCTCTGCTGTTTATCAGAATTGCAGTGCTTCTTAGCTCAAGGATCTCTTGTTCAGGAATCCTTCTCCTTCCAAGAGAGGCATCTTGAAGGATCCTGTACTTCATTCTCCACATTCCGGCTCAAGGCCAAGCCACCTCCTTCAGCTACAACGTTATTTTTGCTCAAGTATAATGTTGTGTTACAGGGTGTTGCAGTGGAGGTCCTCAACACCATTTCCGGAGCTGATTTTCAGAGGAGGGAGCTTCCATTCCTTTGGAAGGTTAGTGAGGAAGGTTTCAGAGCTTATTGAAGATCTTTGCATTGGGCCAACTCATTCCCTTGCTCCTACAACACAATATCCACCAGAGACTGCGTTATTTCCAGTGATTATTTGCAGTAGGGGTTTTGCAAATTGTTGAGAGGGTGATATCTTCAGTGATATGATCATCCTTTCACTTGGAATATCCATTGGAGGAGGTATTTTATCTGATGCTGCTACTCTGCAACTCCGGCATTTTGCAGATTTTGTATATTTCAGCCAATCCTTCCAGGATTGACTTGAGGTAGTCTTTGGGAGCTGAGATATTCACCCCCAATGTTGTATGGGCCATACATTTGTGTATCTATGTATTTGATATATGTTAGCATGCAGTTGCTCTTATAAAACTGTGCAGTCATAACTTTAGCACACTTGTGTAGCAGTGTTTTTCCATGGTTTATGTACTTGTTTCTCGAGGCTAATCATTGCCTATCTTGAGTAACACTTTCCTCAAGATCTTGTATACATTTGTTGCTGCTATAACTTAATAAGATGGCTATGGATATTTCTCACATTCTATGAGTTGATTTATCACTGCTATTCCATTTTTGTGTTTGCATATTGTTGGGTCTCCACATTTGGAATATCTTAAGATATTCCCAATAGTGTAGATTTTCGCTATTTTGGGATATTACACCATGGATATGAATTTACTCAATGAAGACCCTACTGCCATGGAGGTTTTTAGAAGGACTGGCTGCTTGCAGTTTTGTTAGAGGTTGCAGGGGTTTCATTTACAGGTTTCAAAGGATTTTTCCACCAGCTTCATAGGAAAAACATCAAAGGTTGGAATTCTAAACCTTACAGTGACACCAGAGAGCATCTCATCAGCTAGAGGAGTCCCCAGATGAGGTGAAAAATGGTTTAAAGGTATCAAATTCACAATGCAGGATTGCAAAGAGTTCATCAAGCAAGAACACAATGAAATTTATTTGACAAATTCTATCCCTAGGAGTTTCATGAAGGAGAATTATGCAAAGATGTTGTTGGTCATTCAGAAGTACTTCACCTGTGAAGGAAGGTTTGGTCTACTCCTATCATCTCAGACTTCTTATGCATTTTTTAGGTAAGAGGTCACTTGACCCACCTTTCTATTTATACAGAAGTCTAGGGAAAATGTCAGATAAGGTTCAAATCAAAACAGAGGGCAATGAAACTTATCTTTTTCATCATGGTCTAATTAAGATGTTAGTGTTAGAGGAATTGAGGAGGTTAGAAATATATTGGAATTCCTTTTTTTTTCATGAGTGGTTATGAAATTTATGTGGTTACTCCTAAGAAAGCCTCCAAATCTAGAAGTTCTTCATCACCAACTGTGGCAAAGGAAATTGAAGAAGAAAATAGATCATCTCCTCTAGAACTAGTCAACATGGAAGCAAAACCTTTGCAGGAGACTGACACACCTCAAACAACACCTGCAAAACAGAAGCAGAAAGTCAGAAAACAAGGAAACAAGAGAGTCACTAGAAGCCATACATTAGCTAAAGGAAATTTGGAGGATATCATGCATGAAATTGAAATTGAAGAGTCACCCATTGTGAAAGCTGAATACATTGAAGATGGAGGAAGAAAGCTGAAGAAAGGTAAGGCTACTAAAAAAATAGGTTTTGCAGGTGATGATGCTGGTTTCATTTTTCAACCTAGGAAGCCAATGACCAGACATGCAAGGAAGGTCATGGAAATAAAAGAGACTGAGAAAATCAATGAAGCTGCCTAGCCAACAAGCATCATAGATTTGTCTTCACTAGCAAAGGAGGAACTGGTTATCAAGCAAAGAAAGGGCAAAGAGAAAATGATTGAAAAATAAAAAATAGAAACCCTCAAAGAGAAGTTGAAGGAAGCAGGTAAAGAGATATTGGTTTTAAAGCTAGAGGCAAAGAAACACAAAGATGAGAAGGTTCAATTTGAAAAAATGAGGAAAATATGGGAAGAACAAGTCACAAGTGTTTCAAAAACCTTGGACAATACAGAAAAATTGATAAAATGGACTCAACCACTAAGAGGAGAGGTCAAACAAATCAAAATGATAAAATTGCACTTACAATCCAAAAAAAGAGCATTAAAATACCAAGTGGAAGATCTTCAGGAGCAATTGGATTTAATTCAAGTGGAGTTGGAAAAGAAAGGGTCGAAGATGAAAGTGGTAGAAGAACCCATAAGCCAATTGATCGTAAATGAAGATGAAACACCACAGAAGTAAAAAATTGAGATGGAATATATTTGATGAGGTTCATAACATGCAGAGAACCCAAATTTGGCAGCTGAAGAACACATTTTCAATACAATTATAAAAACAACAATTTTTGGTTTTTTGGGCAGTTTTGTAGCGTACCTCAGGCTTGAGGCTAGAAAAACGCTACGAAAATTCCTGTAGGTGTGTTTTTTCCTTAAAACTCAGTTTTTTCAAGTATTATGAAGGGATATTGATGGTTTGCAAGGTGTATTGGCATAAAAAAGGTAGTGGAACAACAAAGGTGTCAAAAAGATAGATGGAAAAGCAAGTTTTCATACGCTACTAAGACTCGCTATGAAACTGCCTAAACTGCCCTGTTTCATAGTGAGGAGATTTTGAAGAGTTTTGAGCATCTTAATAGCACATTAGCCAGCTGGAGACCTCCAACATGTCAGGGGACCATATTAGCAGAGACTTATTTGTCAAAGGAAGTGTCACACAACCAGCTCATCAGTCAAAACAATGTTTAAAGTGAAGGTCATCCATCCCTAAAATGTAGGATAATGTTCCACAGATCTAGGGGTGTTTTGAAGATGTAAAGTGGCGGTGAATTATCCCTCGAAAATGTGACATAAATTATGTAACTATTTCACTATTAGGAGAACCGAATGTATAAATAGGAGACAGAGTTCTATTAGGAGTTTGTTTTCTTTAAGGATAGCTGTCCTTTTTCTGTTTTCAAGTTACTAGTTTTAGTTATGATAGGTGTTAGAGTAGAATTCAAAGATCTAGCTAACTGGGCAAATCATCTACATTGTATAGAATGTCTATTTATAGACTAAACATCGAAGAGCAAAGGGTTGGAGAATATTGCACCAAATTGCTGCTTGTATGTTTTATCCATTATCAGTAATATACAATGACATTCTACTTCCAGACCTGATATTCTCATGAGGTTTTTTATGTGTTATTTCTCTTTATCTTTATGTCTAATCACTTGCAGTGGATTTTATCTCTAATTACTCAGAATTCATAATATTATGCTATGACTTCCTTTAGGGGTGAAATTACTGTGTTTTCCTTATGTTATGTGTATGAATTATCTTTGTTAAAAACCTCTATCTTCCTCAGCTTCCATGTGAAGAACCATTGTCACTAAGAGTACTGATGTTGACTCCATAGCCCAATGGTAGCAAGCCTTCATTTTTAAACCTGAAATCATACAAAACCAAGTTAAAATTCATAGAGTTAGCCATCTAGTATTATCCTTATTAAAAATCATAAACCCCCTTTGAGAGAGCCCTCTCAAACTGAAGAGGCTAATCTTCAGTTAGAAGTGGTTTGAAAGAGTTATATTGAGTTGATTGATGAGAAACAAATCAAGATCAATTTGGTGATAACATACGGGAGAAATGACACATGTACATGGTTTGCCTTAAAGTGGTAGTGGTTTATGGATATTAAAATGAAGAACTTCTATTTAGATCTGGTAGTGGTTTATGGATATTAAAATGAAGAACTTCTATTTAGATTTTTTCCAGAGATTGACTGTAGGGACATTTACTGGATATGCCACCTTTCAGAAAAGATGAGATCCAAAGGCTACCTAGCCCTTTACAGACTCTTCCTTTAGAACTTGTATAAGTTAACACTCAACAGATAGACTAAAATCCTATGGAAGTTCAAACAAATTAAAATCCTATGGAAGTTCAGACAAACTAAAATCCTATGGAGGTTCAACCACTTTAGGTTCGGTTTTTAGGCCTTAAATTTTACCTTGAATTAACGGGAGAAAGCCTTGAGTTTGGGGGATCCTATCCTATGGAAGTTCAACTACTTTAGTTTC
This sequence comes from Pinus albicaulis, assembly GCA_034641835.2. Taxonomy (NCBI): domain Eukaryota; kingdom Viridiplantae; phylum Streptophyta; class Pinopsida; order Pinales; family Pinaceae; genus Pinus; species Pinus albicaulis. The sequence continues at coordinate 101,501 of JAXQQM020078305.1, forward strand.
AGTTTTTAGGCCTTAAAGTTTGCCGTGAATTAATGGGAGAAAGCCTTGAGAAATGACACATGCTTTAAAGTTAATGGGAAAAATCCAATGACACATGCTTTAAAGTTTGCCTAAGAGTTTATGGGAGAAATGACACATGTACATGATTTTCCTTAAAGTGGTTGTGGTTTATGGATATTAAAATGAAGAACTTCTATTTATATTTGTTCCAGAGATTGATTGTAGGAGAATTTACTGGATATGTCACCTTTTAGAAAAGATGAGATCCAAAGGCTACCTTGCCCTTTACAGACCCCGCCTTTAGAACTTGTAGAGGTTAACACTCAACAGACAGACTAAAATCCTATGGAAGTTCAAAATCCTATGGAAGTTCAACCAATTTAAGTTCAGTTTTTAGGCCTTGAAGTTTGCCTTGAATTTATGGGAGAAAGCCTTTAGTTTGTGGGAGAAATGGCATGTCCATGGTTTTCCTTAAAGTTTATGGGAGAAACCAGATCTAGAAATGACATGCCTTATAGTTTTCCTTGCCTATAGTTTAATATAGAAATGACATGTACATAGTTTGCCTTAAAGTTTTCCTTATAGTATATGGGAGAAATGACATTGCCTTATATTTTATGGGAGAAATGACATAGAAATGACACATGTATGAGAGACATGACACATGTACACGGTTTGAATTAAAGTGGTAGTGGTTTTCACTTACTTTAACAACTAGTGGTAGTGGTTGATTAAGTTATGTCAAAAGTCACACCTTTATGAGTTTATGGGAGAAATGACATGTGCATGGTTTACAAAATTATTTTATGCACTTACTAAAACAACTAGTGGTAGTGGTTGATGAAGTTATGTCAAAAGTCACAACTTTATGAGTTTGTGGGAGAAATCACATGTACACGGCTTGCCTTGAATTTTATGGGATAAATCACATCTAGAAACCTTTACTTTGATATCTATAAATAGGCTAAGAACATTAAGAACAGATTTTCAACTTACAAATTAGTTATATGTCCTTAATAAGAAGTATGATTTAGCACCTATCAAATTGTTTAATAATTTATAATAATGTCATTTTTGGCTTGTACTATAGTTCATTCCTGATATGTTCAAGAATTTTACAACTTGAACATCAACCTACACTATCATCATATCACTGTAGCCATGTCAATCTAGATTATTTATATCTTTTACATCATAAAACACTATACTTTTAACATTTTACAAGATTAGAAGCATCATGGAAGGTGTAAATTTAGGTACATTAATAAAATACATCCATGTCAATATAGGTTATTAAGATCCATTACATCATAAAACACTCCACTTCTAACATTTTACAAGATTAGAAGCATCATGGAAGGTGTAAATTTAGGTACATTAATAAAATACAACCATGTCAATCTAGATTATTAATATCCATTACATCATAAAACACTCCACTTTTAAGATTTTACAAGATTAGAAGCATCATGGAAGGTGTAAATTTAGGTACATTAATAAAATACTGCCATGTCAATCTAGATTATTAATATCCATTACATCATAAAACACTCCATGTCAATCTAGACTCATAATATCCATTACTTGTTTGTTGTTGTTTTATGTGATTAATCTGTTTTGTACTAGTTTTCAGCACATTAGCTCTTGGTTAGGATGATTCAACTTGATGCAAGAAGTTTAAGGTTCATCAATTAGGTAAATTATATTTGAGGGTGTTCTAATTAATTAGAAATAATTTGGAGACAAAATCCCAAAAATAGATGGGAAAAAATAAGATTTAAAGAAATTTAGCCTAAATACCATCAACACCCACAGAATTTGCACCCACAGAAAATTGCAAATTTGAAAAATATTTTAGAAATGAGATAGATGACCTCAAAAAATATTGAGATATATTTGAAAAATAAGACATATGACCTAAAAAAAAATTGAAAAATATTTTTAAAATGAGGCAGATGACCTCAAAAACAATAGAATTCTCTATTCAAGCAATCAAATTCCAAAAGGTATTTCTGAAATTTACAATCTGAGTTAAATTCAACCTTCAATTTAAAGATAATTTCAAAGTTTTAAGCAATAATATTTTAGAATCAGATTAACAAAATAAAATTAAAAAAAAAATCCTATCAGTATTTCAGAATTCTAAAATCAAATTAAGTTCAACCTGCAATAGAGTTGGGCTCATTTGGTATGATCTTGGTTAGGATGATTCAAAGAGTCTGGGTTATTCCTCTCTTTCAGAATTCTAAAATCAAATTAAGTTCAACTTGAAATAGAGTTGGGCTCATTTGGTATGATCTTGGTTAGGATGATTCAAAGAGTATGGGTTATTCCTCTTGAGTCTGTGAATGTTTTGGGAGCAAATTATTAGTTGTTGAATAGGTCATTCGTCTCAATTATTTTCTTGCAATTGGGTACACATTGTGTAAATGAATGCAAATACCATCAACACCCACACATTTTTCACCCACAACAAATTGGAAATTTGAAAAATATTTTAAATAAGACAGATGACCTCAAAAACAATTGAAATATATTTTAAAAATGAGACAGATGACCTAAAAAACAATTGAAATATATTTTTAAAATAAAACAGATGACCTCAAAAACAATAGAATTCTCTGTTTAAGCAATCGAATCCCCCCACATATTTTTCACCCACAACTAATTTCAAATTTGAAAAATATTTTAAATAAGATAGATGACCTCAAAAACAATTGAAATGTATTTAAAAAATGAGATAGATGACCTCAAATACAATTGAAAAATATTTTTAAAATGAAACAGATGACCTAAAAAACAATAGAATTCTTTGTTCAAGCAATCGAATTACAAAAGGTATTTCTAAAGGGTTACAAAGTATTTCGAATTCCAAAAGGTATCGACTAGGATAAAGGGTAACCGACTAGTATAAGCAAACTCGTAACACAAACATTACACTAATTACGAGCTTTGTAATCACTAATATTATATGTAACCAAAAGTTGAAATGGTTGGGATACTAATAACTGTGATTGCATAATGAATAACCCTTTTTTACAAACTCTGATATGGCTTCATTTATTACTGAATTGGAAATTTGTGAAGATTGAAGAACTAGCTTGCTACTGGCAGCTTTCTCTTTTACTGGGATTACTGATAGAGGCAGTCCTAAAGCATATCTAGGTTAGTTTTCTCAGAAAGAGAAGCAGTAGGAGATAAGATCACTTGGTCAAACCTAAATCTCCGTGGAAGAGCGCAGTTTATGAAATGTATAAGTGCGAAATTGAAGCTTTTAAATATAAAACAGATAGAATATGGTTGCAGGTCACTGGTGAAATGTCAGTCCTTTTCGGGCAACCCTTGATGGCTGGTAAACCATTTCATAGCACAGGCAAGAGTGCTACTCGAATAACCTTAGCAAAAGACTCTTTCTCTACTGAGGGAAGATAGACACTCTTAAATGAAGCACCATATTGCATATGGATCAACAACTACCCAAAAGAGAGACTCTGCCCCCACGGGATAATAATATTCTGGAAACAGATAGGGAGACAGGAGGGTGGTTTATACAAATGACCTTCTTTTTGTGAGTTGGATAATGCCTGCTTATTTGTAAAATATGAATAAATTTGGTGTATTCTATTCAACGATAGGTATTTTTGAAAACTTGAGGTTACCAAAATATATTAAATCAATTATTCACAGGGGGTGTTTTCGAAAAAGAGGTTCACATTCTAGTCTGACATTTTTTCCCTAGGTTAAAAACTGATGAAATGTAACGATTATTGATCACTCGTCCAGAAAAAATGTGTGTAAAATCTTGAACATGTATCTTTTTGTTTCCGTGTCTCCTTACAATGTAGATCTCAGTGGACAAGGACTGCCTTATAGGAGAAAGTGTATGGACCTCAATGCTCAAACAATTTTGTAGTTTTTTCCTTTTTTGTTGATTTGCATGTCCTAGGAGTCTCTTTTGTATTTTTTTTTCCTTTTCTATTGATTTGCATGTCCTAAGAGTCTCTTGAGTTTTGAGGTGTTGAACCTATTTTGATGGTAAATCGTAGATTTTGAAAATATTTCAGAATAAAGCAATAAAATTGTTCAAATTTCAAATTATTTCTATAATCTTCCATCCAAGAATAATAATGAGCTTTATTACGGATCAACAAATACCCAAATGAGAAACTCTGCCCCCATGGCAGTCAGGTTATCCATATTTTGATATTTGTAAACTAGTGAAGTTTCATGAAGTAATGAGCTTTTAGTTATTCTTATTTAATTTGTGGGCCGAGGGAGCCCCCGATTGGGTAGTACACGAAACTGACAGGTAATTAAATTATATAATACACAGAAGAAATTATAGAAGCACAAAATGCCCATGGAATTAAATCCTAAGCATATGAAAATTCGGAGACGTAGGAACCTGGAAATTTGGAGACGTCGAGGCCGCAACGAGAAGACAAGCAGGAGGCCAAGGACGTCATGAATTAAAAATTAACTACAAAATTAAAAAAAAACAACTATAAAATTAAAATAAAAAATATTCACAACGAACAAAAAATAGAAAACCAACAATAAAAAAAATTCACAACAAAAACAACACAGAAAACCAACACTGACCTGCGCCTGTGACCCTGCAACTGCGCCTGTGACCCTGCAATTGCGACCCTGCAACAATAAGAAATTGTGACCCAAGAAATAGCAAGCGCCTGTGACCCAAGCAACAACAATAAAAAATAACAAACAACGATAATAAGCCCGAAACCCATCCACGTTTTCGGGTTGGTGTATTTATAAACTAAAGTTCAGCCGGATTATTTTAAAAGTTCGGCTGGTTTTCTCATCTCCGACCAAAAATTTGTTTGCACACGCCATGAATATTCCATCAATGTAAACGGAAGAATGAGTTCGACCGAATAATTTCGAAAGTTCGGCCGAACTTTAAGACAGTTCGACCAAACTTTTATAAATATTTGACCGAACTGTTGGGAAAATGACTTTTCTGCCCGCGATTCTCACAAAAGTGTAAACCACCTTCGTGCGTTTACCCACATGTTATTAGATATACATTTGTTTGGAAAAAAATAAATCAACTAATCCTTTCATAAATAGAAAAGAAAAACATAATCCTTTCATAAATGAAAAAACAAGAAGCATAACATTCACTAAAGCACAACTCACTCACTCACTCACTGGCATTAACCATATATATTGCAGGCGAAAGGTGTTAACCTTATAGATTAGTGAAATTTTATAGTATGGATAATACATGCTCTATCCAAATTCTAAATTCCTCAGTTACTTGTAATATCAATTATTAGTGAAATCATTGGTTGCTAGTAATTCTAAATTCACTCACTCACTCACTAACACTAACTAACTAACTAACTAAATCACTCACTCACTCACTCACTCTTTCGTTGTTTTACTTTTAAAAGTGGTACAACATATAACTTTGATAAATCAGATCACATACAATTACCAACCACCAATGATTTCACTAATAATTGATATTACAAATAAATGATAAATTTAGAATTTGGATAAAGCATGTATTATCCATACTATAAACTTCCACTAATCTATATGGTTAACACATTTTGCCTACAATCTATAAGGTTAACGCCCCACTCACTAACTAACTAACTCACTCACTCACTAACTAACTTAGGCACTCACTAACTAACTCATTCACTCACTCTCACTGTTTCATTGTTTCACTTGTAAAAGTGGTACAACATATAACTTTGATAAATATGATCACATACAATTACCAACAACCAATGATTTCACTAATAATTGATATTACAAATAACTAATGAATTTATAATTTGGATAGAGCATGTATTATCCATACTATAAACTTGCACTAATCTATAAGGTTAACACCTTTCGCCTGCAATATATAAGGTTAACACCTCACTCTCACCCTCTCACTCACTCACTCATTCACTCACTCACTCACACACTCAACTAACTCACACACACACACACACTCACTCACTCACTAACTAACTAGCTCACTCACTCACTAACTAACTAAATATTGGTACATTAATTTTAAAGTGGTTTGCTTAGTTACATCAATTTGTTGAGAAGATAAATATTTTTAATAAATATAATGATGAAATAAAATTTTTTAATGCAAAGTGACAATAATAGTGTTGAATGATAGAAAATGTGAATAATAATATTGTACTCAATTACAAATAGTCTTCATTGTGATCAATATCAAACTATTTTATTATACTATTCTTATTGTCACCCTTGTTAATTTTGTCATCTTTTCATATAGGGGCGCTCTACAACCCATGAATAACAATATGTTTAGCCATGTATATTCACGCCCACTAACTCACTCACTCACTAACTAACTAAATATCTCACTTCACTCACTCACTCACTCACTAACTAAATAACTAACTCACTCTCACTAACTAACTAACTAACTCACTAACTCGCTCACTCACTCAATCACTCACTCACAAACTCACAAACTCACTCACTCACTCACTCACTCACTAACTAACTCACTCACTAACTAATTAAATAAATCGCTCACTCACACTCACACTCACACTTACACTCACACTCACACTCACACTCACTAACTAACTCACTCACTCACAAACTAACTAACTCACTCACTCACTAGCTAACTAACTAACTAACTCAATCACTAACTAACTAACTAACTCACCCACTAACTAACTCACACACTCACTCACACTCACTCACTAACTCATTCACTTACTCACACTCACTCACTAACTCACTAATTCACTAACTAACTCACTCACTTCACTCACTCACTCTCACCGTTTAACTGTTTTACTTGTAAAAGTGGTACAACATATAACTTTGATAAATTTGATCTTGATCAGATGATCATGTCCAAGTTGAAAAAAAATGCTAAAAAATGGAACTACTCAAAATTGGTTGCAACTTGAATGACCAGAAAGGCCTCATCACTGTGATTCTGGCGCTGTGAACAGGACTCAAATCCGACATCGTATGTGAAAGTTATGCATGTTTGAATTCTCTAGTATCCTTCAAAAAATCAGTTGACCAAAGTTGACTTTTCAATTTTGGAAAAATTAAAAAGATAATATTATTTGGAATATTCCAAAGAATATTCCCTGTAGACTTATCAGAATCTGCCAAGTGGCATCCTCTTATTTATTCATGGATTGACTTTTTGAGAATTGTGGCCAATCATTGGGCGCCATGTGGCCTGCCTGGAGGCCGCCATGTGGCCCCAGGCCGAAGAGGTTTTGGCATTGAAAATTTTTGTTACTCTACAGGTTTCGATCGCGGGTGGTCTGGCTGGCAACCTATAGGCCTGACCACTAGGGCTATGTGGAAGTACTTAACATGTTATGGTTCAAACTTATATTTATTGTTTGAATTTGATTTGGGCGGAGGAAAATGGGGGCCAGCCCCCACGCAACATGACCATAAGGTATGGACCAAGGGCTTATCACCGACGAGATTTATTTCAATGGTTAACGCTAACCGTTAAAAAATGTGACCACTCTTAAGAATTAAATGCGGAGGCTTCAAAACCGTTAGGTCCCACATTCCGCCGGTGGGTTAAACGGACGTCATGTGACCAATAAATTGCCAGCGTTTATTGTAACTGTTAGTGGTTCCACCCTATTTGGGGCGCGTTCCACCAATTTTTGGATTTCCGCCTTTTTAGCGCGTTAACTGGAGTTAGCCCACATTTAGTGGGGTTTTCAAGTGACATTGGGCATAAATTTGTTTTGATAATAACTTTCATAATATTGAGCCAAATTGGATGAAATTTTAGTCAATTTTGGGTTTCTTTAGAATTTTGGAGTGTTTGGGATAGGTTGTAGAGTGAAAATAGGTGTTCTTCAACCATTTTTTCTTCAAGAAAGAGGAAATGGCCACTAGGGCCATCAGGAAGATGGAGCTGTATTGGGTTGTACTTCAATGTTTGAGGTGAAACAAAAGCCATTTTTAGCTTATTTCTGTCTTCTGAAGTCAAATTCACAACTTTTTTTTCCTGTTGAAGCATATATTTCACTGTATAACCATTTTGAGCAACTTAATAGAGCAAGGACATGCCCATTGGGAGCCTTGGACCCGACAGATGTAGCCCAGGAGGGGTGAACTGCCTCATCAGTTTGCTGTGTTATGCTATGGTGAATTTATTTTGCTGTGTATTTTTGATATAATATGTTAAACAGTAAAATTAATTAACATTTCCTCACACATAAACTCAGAAACAATTGCCAAAAACACTTTGTTTAACCTGCAAGACATGGAGAATACTTTGCATGTGTAATTAAATGGAAATGGATACTTTGCACAACATATACAAATAGTTCCATTTTCAGATCATGATCACATACAATTACCAACAACCAATGATTTCACTAATAATTGATATTACAAATAACTGATGAATTTAGAATTTGGATAGAGCATGTATTATCCATACTATAAACTTCCACTAATATATAAACTCACTCACTCACTCACTTCACTCACTCACTCTCACCGTTTCACTATTTTACTTGTAAAAGTGGTACAACATATAAATTTGATAAATCCAATCACATACAATTACCAACAACTAATGGTTTCACTAATAATTGATATTACAAATAAATCATGGATTTAGAATTTGGATAGAGCATGTATTATCCATACTATAAACTTCCACTAATCTATAAGGTTAACGCCTTTCGCCTGCAATCTAGTAGTTTTGCTATCAATGTTTTCCTTGATCTCTATGATGTAATTGGGCAGGCTACTCAATGTTTCTCATTCTGACATTACCAAATCTGAGTTGGGCAGAAGAAAGAGCCTCAATTTTGCCTACTCTATCTTGTATTGATTTTAAATTATTTTTGGTCAACTTTGAAAATTAAGTGATTGATACCATTATTTTCAAATTATATATATGGTTAATGGTGATTGTGAATGGTTAAAATATTTATTATTAATTATGATCAACGGGTTTAGAGTAGATGGCAATATGAGGTTTTGTTAAAGCACTTTGTGGTGACACTGTCATTGGTTTGAAATTCCGCCGGAAAAAATCTAGCCATGCTAAGGGCTAGTGTGGCCTAGGCCGAGTGCGATCCCTAAGTGATTTTAATGTGTTATATGCCCTTGGATTACGACTACTCAAGCCATAGGCGTGCCAATTATTTCAAGATTCATATTACCTAACAAACAAAAAAAAGATATTAGTTTTATTGATTATAATATGTATTAATAACTTTGGGGGGATATAGAAGCAGGAGGGGTCATATTTTGCCTTGATGAAAATATTATTTCCCAATTATCTTGGGGCCCTGAATCAACAACAATTGATCAAGCATCGTATCTAGCTTTATGGAAGGGGTTGGAACTAGTCAACAAGCTCAAAATATCTGGGGTACCAGTTTTTGAAGATTCCAATGTAGTCATTCGACAATTAACCAAGGCTAAGAAGGTGTTTTGTTCTGAGTCCTCTCGCTTAAGCCAATGGATCCTTGCCTCCACCTCTCATTTTGAAAAATTGGGACTCTTCCATGTGTTTATACATTTGAATCCGATTTCTGATGGGTTAGCCAAAAAAGGCACGTCCATGAGCCAAGGCATAATAGAATTGGACCACAGGATGGACTTCTTCCCAATTCCTTAGTATGTTGGGTTTTACAAGATTCCTTTTGATTATATGCGAGAGAATTCCCCATCCCTCTCTCCACCCCTAGAGCTTGTTTGGAATCCCCATAAACAATCATATCATATTTAAAGTGGAAATATGGTATAAATCATGCCAAAATGAGATCCTGTTGGCCCTCAACATCTTCTTGGATCTCCTCCAAATGTGGAAGGGCCTTAGAATTTGACACCCTCCCTTTTTCAACCCTGGAATAACATGAATTTTCCTCAGTGGCTAAAGGTGACTAACAAGTGGTACCCTTCCCGTCTGTCTTTCTCTCTTGCAGTATTGTCTATTTATTTCTGTTGGGTGCAGGAATTACACTTAAGAAAACTCCTCAACACTTAATTTGTCAACCCAGGGGATCCATAAAATTAGAGACGAAGCACAGGAAATGCCAGAGATGGTATGAATCTTCCTAATATAAATCCCTACTTTCTTTAAAGGAAATATTGCAGAATCAAATTAAAAAGAGAAAAATAAAACTTGAACCATCAAAATAATCTAAGATTGGAACAAGGAAGAATGCATTTGCAAGAGGGAATTAAAGATAAAAGGCAATCACTCTAGCTAATTATTGTTTAAATACTGAGTGTGTGTTTTTCTTTAGCAGAGACACTTAGCAGTCTCATCAGATGGGCCCTTAAACCTGCTCCTTTAGAGATTTCCTTCTTTCACTAATCTGTCGTGCACTATCGCAGTCTACTTGCAGTAGTGCAGGAACAGAGATTTATGCAGAAGGTATAAATGGTGTCTTGACTAAAGGCTTTTTACTTCATGCAAGGGCTTGAACTTTTCCAGGTTCAAAGCACTCAGATCCCGTGGCAAGAAACTAGTTCTTGCACCGAATCAGAGCTTCCTGCACTTAGCATTTACTTCTTAAAATGAGTGCTTAATTATTGTAAGTGCTATTATACTGTTAAATCAAATTACACACATAAAAAGTGAATGTTTTTGATCTTAACAGAGTGCAGGAATAAAGAAACAATCAATATACATTTATCCTGTCATAAGCATTTAATGAAAGAAAGAAGATTGCGGGAAGTAGACTAAGAAGGCTTGCTGCATCACACCAACGTGCATTGGTGCGGGTTCATTTCTCCTGCTTGGACCAGGCAGGGAAAACCAATCAAATAGAATTGCAGAAAAAGGGATATCACACCAACGTGCACTGGTGTAGGGTTATTTCTCCTGCTTGGGCCAGGTGGATGAAAACCAATCTGAAATCAAGTACAGGAAAGGAAATTGCAGGAAAAGGAAATTTATCTACTTCACACAACAGATCCGCTTTCACTCATACAGGAATGCATGTGCTTAAAATTAAATCATACTTGACAGTGTAAACACAAATTACAGGAAAACGAGAAATGGGGTAAACGTGCTGGGTTGGCTGGGCCCTAGCCAACCAACGCGTTTCCCTTTTAAATAAAAACGCTGCTCAGTACCTTAATCAATTCATTAGCTCAAATACATAAACAAAATTTGTGAAACATGAGGCGGAGCTCCCTTTTTATTAATTCACTGAGGCAAGTACATACATCAATACATCGTCTAGCCTAGATTCGGGCGATAACAAAATACAACAACTTGTTACCACCTCTCTGGCTGTGTCTCTATTCTCTTATCCTATCAAAACTCCTCCTTCTAGTCCTATTTACATTCTACATTATATAGATCTTTGGCCAAAGGCCAAAATGGATCATTCAACAGATTACATAACCAAACAAAGAATTTAGCTTTTCGGCCTTCAAAATTAGACAGTTAGAAAAACTAGCCATAGCTAATCTCTAGCTTTCGTCCTTCACATATTCAGTCTTAGCTGCCTTTGGATTGATCTTGCTGTCATGGCTGAATCTGCTCAAAACGAGGCGGTGATCAAGGAGGTTCGGATCTGCTGCAAGGATTTGCTGTGTTGGCAACGGTGCAAGATCCGATCCTGCACTAGGATCAGCGGTCACAGTAAGTACTCTAACTACCAAATAAACATTGGAGATATAGATAAGTTACAAAGAGTGATTAAAAGTAAGAAATCATGTAATAAATGATTAATTAATTCTAAGTTGAATTAAAAGTATGAAAAATAAAGCTTATATGAAATATGTCCCCGTGCTTGGACTAGTGCAATATGAGGGTGCATAAAAGAGGTAAAACAAAGGTAAATGGTTATGATTTAGGAAGGGGACAATGGAAAAAAGAGAGAAAATTAGGGGGCTAACATCCTCCCATCCCTAAGCTATTGTGTGTCCTCACACAACTCTTTACCTTTGCAAAAAACCTTCAAAACTTTGAGCATTCCAACTCAATCCTGCTCTAACATACTGGCATTAGCCTGCAATGTTTCAGACTTCTTCTTTCTGATGTTCTTTAGTTTCTTTGTCACCTTTCTAATTCGCTTGAAACATTACTCAACTCGGTACTTCCAAAATCTAACTTCTCCTTTCTTTTCTGGATCTCCGCTGTTAATTCTTCTTTACTTTGTTATTTATCCTCCTACGCTTTAGCTATGAGCTGTTCTAAGTTCTACACTTGAAGCTCTAGTTCAACTATCCAAGAAGCAGGAGTTACCAAATCTTCTTCTTCTTTTGTCTCGACAAGGGCCGTGTCTTCCTCAGGGACCTCAGTATCCCTCATGGTTACATCAAGAAATTCTTCTTCTTCTATCTCGACAGGGGCAGAATCTTCTTTAGGGACCTCAGTATCCCTCGGGGTTTCATCGAACACTTTTCCTCTTCTTCTTCTTCTTCTTCTTCTTGCACTGGTGCAGAAGGGGATTCAATGTCCTGTGGGGACTGTGTTTCTTTACCTGCACTAAATTCTTCATTCTTTTTCGGGGCCTTTTTAATGAAATCGGCCAATAGAGTGTCATATTTGACCTCTACAGATTTTGCTGCATCGACCGCAAGGACTGACAGGTTGTCTTCTTTGGGGGTCTGTGCCTGTACTAGTGTCATAGAAGGAGTCTCTTCAACAGGTGCACTAGCTGTCTTCTTATTTGGAGATGGGGCCCTTTCTTTTGTTGATTTTTCAGGTCATTTCCTTTTTGCACTGGTGCAAGAAGGACTCCCCTTTACATTCTTACTCAGACCCTTGCTTGTGCTGGCGGGGTCCTCTATCTCCTTTCCAGCAGCTATCTTTTTATGTAGCTATTTTAACAACACCTCCGAGGTCATGGCTTTAACTTCTAATTGTTTTTGGACCAAAATCTTTATCAGGCCATGGTGATATAACTTCTTGTCAGCCTGGTCTTCCTGTCCGTCCTGCACACCCTTGGCCATTCTTTCCGAGCTCTTAAGCAAAAAATGGGGGAAATCAATCCTCCACTAGACGTGTCGGCCAGCTTCAAAATGCTGCAACATCCTAAAATGGTACACAAAAGTGAGGAAGTACCTTCCCTCATAGGTTACGAATTTCTGTAGGATGAAAAGGAGGTCCCGCCATTGTCCCAACATCGAACTGCGCGTAATTCCTTTCTTCCAATCTACCTTCATCTTCTTGTCGACGACGAAATGCTACCATCGCTTCCTTTATAGTTTCTGATTTTTAAACCACTGCTCACCAGTATTTTCTAAGCCTGTCGCTGCTGCTATAAATTCTTCCGTAACCTCAAACTTTGGAGGCCCAATTTTTACTCGGCCATTTTTGAAACTTCTGGAAAACTGTAGGGCCACTTCACTGTTGTGCCCGTCAAACTTTTGCAAGAATTGAAGAAAGCCCGAGTCTCGCAATAGTGCAAGACTATTGCGATACTCAACAGTCTGTTCTACCTTATTGAGAGATGAAGGTTCGCTTCGAACAAGCGGCATCGCTGCTTAATGGTTATGAACAGTCAAGAATTTACATGCAACACTGGGAAAATTGGTTCTTATAGATAGGGATCCAACCGTCCACCATCCCTTCCATCTTATCATCCATTCATTCCATTGAAATAGTCGTGGATGCACAACATCTTTGAGATCGTGCCGGATTGGTGCTTGCGGCGACATTTTAACGACTAGGTGAGGTAATCATTACGAGTGAAGGACATCTAGGATTACGGCGGAAAGGGGCAATTATATCCAAGCAACGGTTAAAAATTTCCACACTCCTTCATAATTCAAAAAATAACTTTAGCATTCATTAAAAAATGATCATGATTCTTAACTTAAAAACACCTTGTACTTTAAATAATTTTCTCCTAGTTAATATGATAGCACAAGTACTCATCGACTAAGTGAAAGGAATTCTTATAAACTTTCATGATGACCACTTTCCTATGACGTATGCTGTTAGTCATCAGTATTTTTTCTTGTTGTGATGGCTATATGCCTTGCCTAGGTTTTCTATAAACCAATTTCAAACAGTCAATTTGTCCTCCAAAAAACCCTTCAGAGAAATTTTTATCTTTTTCCTCTCTTAAAGACTGTGTTAGAGGTGGTCATCAAGTTTTCAGTCTTGATAAAACTCCCTTGTCCATAACTGTCATAAGCCTTGTATATTTGATATCCAAAATTCTCTATTTTCACAAAGCTCTCTGTCAAAGCATAAGACAAGTTGTCTTTTTCCCCTCTCACTGTTTGAATGTCCATTTGATGACTTGACTATGTCTAAGGAACCCTTCAAAAGTCATGAAAAATTTTCTAGGTGTAGGTGATGGTGTTTAGAATAGGTATCTTGAGAAAAATGTCTTTAGTCAAAAACCTGGTTCCAAATATTAGTCAGCCATCCTCTGTCTTATCTATCAAAACCAAACTTTGTTTACCCCTAGGTCATACACCATCAAAATGATCACTGTATTTTGTCTTAGCAAAGCTTGGAAGTTTAAAATTCAAGAAGAAACAAAGTAAGAAGGTCCTATGTCAGAAGAAAGTAATCAAGTGAAATTTTCAAGCATTATCATCATGATACCTCAGGAAAGGTCTCCAATGGTCAAGGACATTTTATCCATGTATCTCTGTAGTGGAAATAAGCAGTTATGAAAAAAATGGACACTTCAAGGAAAGTTTTCAAAGCTGGAACAGTTGAATGTTGGGAAATAAAAGAAATGCAGATTTCAGAGAGAAAGGGACCTATATGATTCATACCTACAAATTCAAAGCACCAAGAAAGTAAAAAATCATCCATCATGGAAAAATGGGTACAAAGGTTGGGAGTTTTCTGCATCTAGCATTTCATATCAACTCACAATGGCATTTGCACATTCTTCCCGAACATATGGGCGCAGCTCTGAAAAATAGACTTATTAAACTAGGTGTATTAGTTCTTTGGCAAAAGATTTCCTGCAGTTTTAGGCATCAAAGTGAAAGAATATAAAAAGGGAACAAATGCCTTTTTTATATCCCTATAGCCTAGAATCTGAACCATCAAAGACTCTGTCATCACAAGAAAGCTAAAGCTATTGCAAAAGAAAGTTAACCTAAGAGACACAAGTAGATATGTTGGAGTTTGAAATACCTTACCTGCTCATTATCTTCACTGTAAATTTCTACAAAGAGACTTGTCTCATACAGATTGATAAAGGATAAAGCATTTGGATTGCCTCCTTCATAAAAATTAGATGGCAATCACTTGTTTTTATGAGGCACCCCCTTCAATGATGATAAGCAGAGGGCACAAGGTTTAGTTTCCAAAGAGAGGTTTCATTCAAATCATGAGTAGGAGGCCATAAACAGCTTATGTCTAACAAGCCTCATTCAAGGATGATGAGAAAAGGGCATGACACAAACAGTTTGTGTAGGAGGCTAAAGGCTTCATTTGGAAAACAGAGACTGGGCCTAAACCACATTTTTTTTGAAATGTCTCCTTCAAATATAAGCAGAGGGAAAAAAACTAGTTTAAAAGACCTCCTTCAATATTATAAGTAGAGGGCAAACTACATTTGGCAAAAGACCCTTTTTCATAAAAAGTGGAGGGCACAATTTTATAAGTTAACACTGGGGAGTTTTGTTTTTACAAACAAAATGAAAACTTATTGTGATGTTTGCAAAGCACTTTTTTGAAATTGTTTTATAAGAAACAAGGGTAAATGAGTAAAAAGGGCAGAGGTTTGATAGAACCATTTGGAAAAAGTCAAAGGAAGGCTGCCTATTTTAAAAGGCATTGCACAAGGTACAAAGGGCCTCAAAAGACATATTTCATTTTCATATTACTGATTGGAAAGAAGGAGGGTTTATCCGATTCCTCGGAAAACCTCCGTGCAAAAATTCTTGGTTGCGACGTGCCTGTAGCCGATCGCTACGTGCCTGTAGTGCCTCACCACAGGATTTTACAAAGGACGTGACGCGCCTGTGCACTGGCGTGACACGTTTCCTCGTTTAGTCTTCACCCAACCCTCGTTTAGTCTCCGTCCGAGCTTTTTTTCAGTCTCCACCCGAGCCTCTGTTCAGTCTCCGCCCGACCCCCGTTCAGTCTCCGCCCGTCGTTCAGACTTCGTTCAAAAACACAGTTTTTTGAACTGGCTCAGTGCATTTTCTTTGTTCAGCCTCCGTTCAGACGCTACGTGCTTGGGTGTAAGGGAGTAGCACCTGCTCATTTCTTTCAAAAGGCCAAATTTTCCAGTTTTCCTCAAAGATCAGTGTTCATCACTTCAAAAGAGTTTTGGAGGTATTTATCACTATGTTTACCCCTAAAATTGCTCATAAAACATAAGGAATATTTCGAAAAACTGGATTAAAGGAGAAAGAAGTGTTAAAGGAGGAGAAAGCCTATTTTTATTTAAGATCTGTCTAGTAGATTTTGGAAAAGAACAGAAAGGTAAAAATGCCTCCAAGGAAAAGGGTTAAAAAGGGAGGTCAACACAATAGATTTGAGCCCATAACGATTCAAGAAATCACTGCCTCTCCTTCAATCTTGTCCTATTTTCAAGAGGTAGGCTGTTTTGAATTTTGCAGAAAAATACCAGAGGTCACTAGTCACCCTCATCTAACAGAGTTATTTTCCCTGAGGTTGAATGGAAAGCAAGTTCACATAGCAGGTTTAGTTTTTGAACTCACTCCTAGAGCTGTTTCTAAGGCAACCAAAATCCTTAACATAGGAGAAGAGTGGTGCAAACAATCATACCTTGACCTCAGCCACTATTAGCCTTTTCTCAAGCCAAATCAGCAAGATACATGAAGCTCCATTTTCCCTTTCTCACACTTGCTGGATGACTATGCAGCCCTCATGAAAATAGTCATGAATTTTTTCACTTGTGAAGGTAGATATTCCCAAGTATATGCCTATCACATCAGACTCCTTATGCATTTCACAAAAACTAAGTTGTTAAACCTACCTTTCTTCCTGTGCAAGAGTATAGACAAGATGTCTTCCATTGTTAGAAAAAATCCTCTAGCTTAGCAGAAAGCAAGTTTATTTCATCACTCCCTCATTAAGATCATTGTCCTTCACCAACAGAAACAAAGGGGCATCCCTTGGGAAACTTTCATCTCTCACCCTGATTTCACTTCTGCATCTTCTATGCCACTACAGATCAGGCCATTTTCATCCCAAAGGCCTCCTCATGCAGATTCCTTTCCCTCCACAACTTATGTTTCCTTATCTTCTCATGAGTGTACTCCCTAACAAAAATCATCCTCCACAGATAGCAGTGAGAAAGAAGAATGTAGTAAAAGCAAAGAGCAAGGAAGTGATGATGACAAAGAGCAAGGAAGTAATGATGACAAAGAGCAAGGAAGTAATGATGAAAAAGAACAGGGAAGGGATGGTGACAAAAATCAAGACAGTGATGAAAACAATGGTAGAGAGAAAAGAAAGGATGATGAGGCAGGTAGCCCACAACAAGAAAATTAAGACAGTGATCATGAGGAAGGTAGCCCACAGCAATAAAATGAAGACAGTGATGAAGAAAGAGGCAACCCACAGAGAGACATTGAAGATACTAAAGAGGAAGGTAGCCCACAGCAAGAATATGAAGACAATGATGAAAGAGCAAGAATTCCACAGCAAGAAAATTAAAACAGTGATCATGAGGAAGGTTGTCCACATCAGGAAAACATTGAAAACAATGAAAATGATAAAAAAAGTCATGACAACAAGAAGATAGATGAAGGAAAAGATAGTTTTGAAAAGGAAAAAATAGTAGACCTAGACATCTCCCACCAAAAATAAAAGGGGCATGATATTTCTGAGTTTACTCCTGGTGATGAGTTCATTACAAGTATCAAATTTAATGAACAAGGAAATTCCCCACAACAAAGCAACCAAGAAGTGCTAGCAGAGAATGTTTTTGTAGAAGAAGACCGCCCCAAGGCTGCAGGAGACCAAACTAAACAAGCCCAGGTATTAATTCCTCCTCTCACTCATCATCAACAAGGTCAAGAGCATGTGTTTACTTCCTCTCCAAGGCAAGGGGCCATGTTTCCTTCATCAAAAGCAGCAAAGGCTAAAAACACCAAAACATCAAGAAAGAAAGCCATTCAAACAGTGACTAGCAATGTCACTAGGTCGCTAAGGAGTAGAGGAAAATTGCCAAAGAAGAGAAAAGTAGAATTGCCCAAGAAAACCAGAGGAAAGAGAATCATCAAAGGCAAGGGCAAGGAGAAGGGTGAAGAACAAGAAAGAAATCATGAGCATCAGAGGGAGTTTGAGCTAATACAGATAGACAATGATGATGAAGATGATGAGGCCAATATTCTTAGATCCCATTTGCAAAACTAGGAGGCTCAGATTAAAGATTTGGAAAATGGCCTAGAAAGGTCAAAAGACATCATCCACTATTTACAATTTCAAAATAATCAAATGAGTGGACAGGTGGATATTTTTGAAGCGCGGGAAATCAAATATAAAAGAGAAGTGAAAAAGTCACAAGTGAGGCTAGAAGAATACATGGGTGAGTATGCGGAAGATGATGAAGAAGAAGGACGAGCAAGGAAGAAACCTAGGACCATGGGTCTTAGAAAAGCATTACAAAAGCAGAAAGAAGAGGAATCATCTCGTGAACAGCAGTACCCTCTTATGGAGCTCCTTGCCAAAGAAATTGAGAATAATAGAGAGTATTGGATTGAGAGGACAAATCAACATTTGGAAACCAAATTGGTGAAAGCTAACAAGTATTTGGGCCTACAAAGAAGAATGACTGAGCACAACAAGAAGTTGAATCAGTTTGCCCAAAAGAAACTCAAAGCTGCCCAAAGGAGGCGCCCGATGGAAAAACATGGAAAAGACCTATCCCAGCTTGGAATTCCTTCTCAAGCTTCATTTCATGTTTCTAAAAACCCTTAATGGGTTTACTCACCAAATTTGGGCATTTTTGGACACATTCTTGTTTTTTGTGAATTTTAGGCCTAAAAGCATAAAATCATGGGTGCCTTAAATTTTTCTCGGAGCCTCCTCAGCTGAAGAAAAATACATTTTTGGATTCCTTGACATCAAAGGAACATGCTCAAAAATTTTCAGGTTAAATGAAGATGTTTTGGTCTCTCAAAAAGGCCAAAAACAACCATTTTTCACCTTTCTGCCCCTAATATCAGCAGGTGCTACACTCTTGGGTTTTTTTCACTATTTATACTTTTTGACTAACTTCCAGGAATCATATTGGAAAAAATCAAGTATATTTGGAAAGTAGACATCCGTAGCTTTGCAACAAGCCATCACGGGACTCATTTCGACATCGGGAGGTCAGCCAAAACTTCACTGCAATACAAACTTTTTTCTGGCACTACATTCCTGTAGATTTTGCTGAAAAGCAGTTTTCTGAGTGATGACTAGGCCAAATGTGTGTTAAGCAAGTTTATCTTGTGTGTTAGGCCTTGAAAGTGATCCTTTTTTGCTATTTTGATCTGAAAAGATATTTTTGAAAGATATTTTGTGCCTTGGACTTTGCTAAGCCTCAAGGACAGTTTTAGATATTTGTTTTTGGCCAATGGCCTTCTAGTTGCTCTAGGTGGTTTTCCTCTTCTTTGGATTATATAACCAAGAGGATTCATTGTAACATAGAGGCAAAACTTGATATATTGAGAGCAATACATAGCATTATGAGCTTGGAAGAAATACTTGTTTTATGAAGTGGATGATGTCTTGCTTGGCTTGAAGGTGGAGGAGCATTGTGTGCAGGATTCCATGGCTTGGTGAATGGTGATGTTTATCTGATTTTGTTTATGTTTCCTTGTTTTCATTAATGTTCCATATTTCTCATTCGCTATAGATCAGAAAAGTATATTTTGAGACATGCTCATGGAAGCACCTCAAACATCCTGCATGTTATAGCCTTAATGTTTTCCTCTTCTTGATCATTTCTAAAGGATTCTTAACTGCCCTTTAGGTCCATCAAGAAATTGTTATTTGTTTCATTTATGGTCAGTATGTTTTGATATCTTGTATGATTTAAGGTATGCCCTGCTTGCTTATAGCTTCTCAAAACTCCATTTCTGAAATCTTTCTATGAAATATTGGTTGTTTTAGTTAAGTCAAAGAGGTCTAGTTCGATCTTGCCCTTTGTCCATGCTTGCAAACTTATTTCAGAGTTCCCGATAGCTCAAGATATGCTGTTTAGGAGTTCCCTCTCCATATATTGAGTTGTTTGTTTATCTTATTTTTTTCCCAACAGCTGAAGGTGATTTTCCAGAGTTAGGAGTTCTTGTGCTTCTATGTATCGCTGGATTGTTTATCTTTCATATGTATCATTTTGAGTTTTATTCATAGATATTTATGGTTTTCCCTACCTCATGAACACCTGCTTTAAAACTATATATTTTTAAGATCTCTTTGTCTTTCACGAACTTAATGTTCATTTCACTTCACTTTCACCCAAAGAATCCATTTACCTTGACCAAATCGGCCCTGCAGTAATACCTTGTCCACCATTTAGACAATATTGACTTTATCTAACCCCATAGCCCTGTTGATTTGATGAAATCACTTTCTATTTGTCCTTTTTGATAAGTTTACCTCAAAAAACCCAAAAAACAAACCAAAATATACTTAACAGCTAGCCTAAAATCAAACATACAAAGCGAACAAGTTCAAATCCTTCGCATAATAGAGAGAGCCCTCTCTGAGTCTAGGAAGGCTAGGTCCTAGGACTCAAAAGTTGGTCTGATGTTTCCCTGTCATTTGGTTTACCAATCTGCTAAATCACGGGACTCCAACATAATGGTGATCACGGTGGGACATTGAGTACATAGTTGTCTGAATACCTCATACAAGCTTAGTTAGACTTAGAAATACCGGTGAATCTGCCTCCTCATCGCCACACTGATCATACTGGCGATTGCAGAAGAAACACTAAGTACATAAACAGCCTGACAAGCCTTGGTAGACTCTTTAGTCCTTCTATAATAAAATCAGACAAACAGCCTATAATTTCCATTTAGAGTAGACTCTTTTTGTTTCAGCACCTTAGCTAAGTGAAGAATCAAATATAGCACACTCTTACGGAATAGGCTATATATAAAACTCTATAAAAAACCTCACAAAAACATCCCTATATTGGTTTCTATTAGTCATTGGTGGTGGATCTTAAAACTTTGTGTTTACAAGACAATAGCATTCACCTGGCGACTCCACTAACCTCCACTAGGCCTAATACTTCACTTAAAAAACCAAAAAAATTCCATAAGCATGCTATCATGTTGACTTACCTTTCCAATCACAAAGATCATGATGCAGCCTCTGAAAACAGTGACAAAATAAGTACTACTTAGGAATTCAGAAATTTTCATCAAAACATAAAAAATCAGCAGATTAGCCTAAAAACAAAACTATAACTGTCTCAACAGCCTAGCAAACTGTTGATATGAGTTTTAGGACACTCTTACAAGTTTTGGCATAGAAATTTTCTAGAAAAGAATTTCCCTAAAAAACACCTTTGTCGGTATTGGTGGTGGACCATAAACTTCAAAGCATCCACCTGGCAACTCCACTAGCCTTCATTTAGTTTTAAAACTTTACTAGCATCCATGAGAGGACACCATCCAAAAACAATCACAATTGTCATCCTCTCTAAATTTTGAGTTTGAAATCTAGCTTCACGAAGAATTAATATCAGATCTCATTCAGACCCAAACCCTCCTATCATAGTTGACGACCCAGAAAAGATTTTGTGGCAAATTTCTGAAACTGGTAACTTAGCTACCAATAGGACCATTCAAAAAGCAAGCTCTGTACCCGAACATCTTACATCCTTGCAAGATCCCCAATTTGACTTATGTTCAACAAAAATCCTTTTTAGAAACAAGTCACAAAGTAGAATCAACCTTGCTGATCTTGAGCCCTTAGATTTGCAACAGAGTCCTAGCACATAAGCCTCACCCACTACACCACCTAATTTCCAGCTTCTCCACCACTTCGGCTCTTTTCGCCCCAAATCTGTTCAAAATTAGTCTACAATTCCAAGTACTTCCATCCCACCCATTCAAAACACCACTGTGCAAATCACCTCATCCCATACTACAAATCCTCCTATTTTGAATCTACCAACCGCTCCCATCATGGCAGCCTGGTAGGCGCCCTTAGTATCACCATAGCCTTTGGTACCGTTGCAAAATGATTACCAATCCAGAATCCCACATTTCACCAGGGATGAGTCTACTACTGCCCAACAGCATGTAGATATGATCAATGATGCTTTTGACTATATGGAAGTAGAATATGAAACCATAAAGATGAGAATGTTTGCCCAAAGCCTAGGCGGAGAAGCCAAGAAATGGTTTAAAAACTTGGCTCCTAATAGTATACAGGACCTCCCATCACTCTATCAAACTTTTATAAACAAATGGGAAGTTAGGAAAAATCCCATCCAAATCCTTTCAGAATACAACAATATTAAAAGGAATATGGGGGAAAGTGTTGAACACTATTGCACTAGGTTCAACAGTGTCTATAATGCCCTTCCGCCTCACATGAAACCTCCACTTGGCCTAGCACTAGAAAAATTTCCCGAAGGTTTTGATCCAGATATGACATACCAATTAAGAGAAAGAGACCCTGCAACTTTAGAAGAAATGCAAAAGGTAGCTATTAGTGCCGAAGCCAACCTAGTTGAGAAGAGAGCTAGAATGAGATTGGAAAAGAAAGTCACTTACCGAGATGAGACCATACCTTCCATTTCTTCTTCAGATTCCAAAATAGGAAACCTGGTTAGAACTATGGAGAGAATGATGGAAAGAATAAATCTAAGTGAAAGGGCACCTCCTAGGGATAATCAGCCAAATCCTCAAAACAGAAACCGAAATCAGAACATTAGAAGAGACCCACGTCAAATCAAACCAAGGGAGAATGATCAACAGATCAGGCCACCTTTCCAAGAGAACTATGTTGATGAGGTAGAAAGAGATATTGAACCACTAGGTGAAATTCACTTAAACTTGATAGGTTCTGATAGCGAGGGTGAGGTTCTTCTCATAGAATAAGAACACGTTTTCTTCTCCTCAAACCAAAATGAAACAAATTATGAGGACCCTGAAGATCCTGAAATAGGATTGCAAAACGCCATAATGGAAGTTCATAGGCAATATGATCTTAGCAGTAAGAAAAACCAGGACAACTCTAGGAAAAGTAGTACAGACACTGCTGTTACAAAAGCCCCCGACACTATTCTTAAAAGAACAACAGATAATAACAAAATCATGGCTAAGAAAACTGATCAAAACAAAGACAAAACTAGCCAGGCAAGCCTTCATCCTAACTATCCTAGTACCTCTACTAAGATCCCCGAAACAACTGTATTGAACAAAACCCCAAATCAAAATCAGCAAATTAAGAATATAGAGAAATTCATGGCTGAGAAAACTGAAGCAAATATATCTAAACTACAAGTACCCTTCAGTTTTGAAGGGGAAATCGCTAAAATTAAGATCGCCATGCCTCTCACTGAACTTATTGCCCAAAGCTCATACAAATCTCAAGTGCTAAAGGTCCTAAACATAGGGAATGATGCAGATACTTTACACCTAGCTAATGATACCCCTGAGGTGTTGTTTGGACTAAAAATAGAAGGAAAATATCAAGAGGGAACCACTCTTCCTTTTTACATTAGTCTAAATATACATGACCAAATCCTACATAATGCCATGCTAGATTCTAGAGCCTCTCACAATCTCATGCCAAAAGTGGTAATGGAAAGATTAGGCCTAGAAATAATGAAACCTTATAAAGACTTATATTCTTTTGATTCAAGCAGAGTCAAGTGTTTAGGCCTGATAAAAGACCTTTGTGTCAGTTTGGCACAAATACCTACAAAACACCTGGTCATGGACATAGTGGTAGCAGACATTCCTCCCAAGTACGGAATGATTTTATCCAGATCTTGGGGGGCCAAGCTCCAAGGAAATATTCAACTAGATATTTCTTACGCCACCATTCCTGTTTTTAACCAAACAAGAAGATTGTACAGAGAATCACACATGAAGTATATGGTTAGCAATCAAGAAAGACCAAACAACATACCTCTTTATTCTGTACATTCAGACCTTAATTCTTTCATTTTACATACTGATGAGGACATTGATAAAAATATAGGTAAAATTGAAGAAAATCTAGGACCAGTGCATCAGACACACTAGCTTCTCTATGATGAGATAGATAATCAAAACTATCATGACCTGGAACAATTGTATCCCGATGAGAAAGAATTTGATGTCCTAGACATAGAAAACAAAACCTCAAAAATAGAAAACATCTTACACTCTCAAGCAAGTTTCTCAAACCATGTACAAGCCTAAAAAATACAATCAGAACATTTTCCCAATAGAGAGGCGCTAAAGAACTTACATAGAGCAAAAATATTTGGAAATCAAGGCCAAGAAAGCCTTATGTTCTTACCATATTTAAATACCTAGCCATCCCAAGACTTTACCCCTCCAAATAAAACTTTAAATATTGCAAATACTTCTGTAGATCTGGAAAAAATGTCTTATAAAGACAATATGGGGGAATATGATAAAAGCAATCTTGGAGAACCTGAGCTGATTGAACTAGCTAAAATTTTTCATTACACTAGAAATTGAGAAGTGCCAGGATACAAAAGATTCTTCAGGATAGTAGTACATGTCGAGAGAATAGCTTAGAACACCATGACACAACCATCATTTCCAAAAGTCACCCTTACAAAAGGAAACACAAAAATCTTGATCATACATTAACACTTAAGAAGAAAACATCTGGTTATAGGATATGTGTAGATTTTAGAAATACAGATGAACATTCCCTAAGCAGCACTCATATCCTTCCAAAAACAGGTCATACCACACAGAAGCTAGGAATTTCTAATCATGTGTCTTGGCATGATAATATTTCAGGATACCAACAGCTGATTCCTCTTCAAAGCCAATAGCTCAAAGATTTTTTCAAATACACTGGAAGCAGTTTCAAGTTCAAACCCAGTTTTTCAAAACTGCAAGACACCAGGGACATATTTCAGAGAACTATGTTTCCAGTACTGAACTTCTTTACTATAATATACCTTGATGATGTCATCATATATTTTAAGAATGACAAAGAATATCTGTATTACCTAAAGAAGATGTACAACAAAGGCAGGAGTGGAAATCAAAGGTATAAGGAAAAACAACAAGCAAACACAGGGTTTTTTAAAGATTCTTACAAGAACCCTTATGTTGTGCTTACAAGAGAAAATTTTCCTGATTTTTCTTTTCAAGAAATAAGTGGACCAAGAGCATCAGTGGAACCTTTTGAAGATAAGATGCGCAAATTCCATCATTATCAAGAGTTCTAGTTGATAAGTTTGTTACTCATTGTACATATTTTGTTTGAAGAAAATAGAAAATCCAAAAAAAACAGAAAAATAGAAAAAGAGGGCAGTCTTGAAACAACAATAAAGCCCCATGTTCAAAAAATAGCCATGCTGAAAGTGCGCAAGTCTAAATGCCACTATTAGTGCTCAAAAGATGTCTTGTCCAGTTATCTAGCCTAATCATAACTGAACATGTTTTAAATTGATTACTGATAAGTTAGTGAAAAAGAATGATAGTCAAAATATGCAAGCTTGAATTATCAAAGAAAGTAGATTAGGAAACAAAGATGCCGGTTCCACACGCTAAAAACAGAACCAAAGAGGAAAATAGGGATGAAAATCAAATTATGTATCTTAGCCCTGATTTTTCTAAATCTCATTTTGTACGGAAATAACATCTGTGTGCAGCTTGTCTCTATGCCACAAACACATGACAATTCAGACTGTCTAATCCTGATTTGATCATTTTTTCAATTTCATGTTCTAGTCTAGCGAATGAAATCCTGTCAAACAACTTAATCTTGACGGTTGATTTAGTATAGGTAGAGAAATGAAGGAGTTCATTAGCTTAATCTGAACTCCCAGAAGATATAAGTGTAGAAGTAGATAGTTTTTTCACTTTCAAAAATATCATGTCAAGGGTTTGCCAGTCCAAGTGCACCCCAATGAAGAAAAAAATGTCAGGCAAAGTAGCTGGGTAAGTAGAGATGAGGTTGATGCTAATCATGCTGTCAGTTTGTCAGAAAGAATCATTTTCAGGAAAAGAATCAAGAAAAGGAGAAATATGCGCCAATGGAGGAGGCACTGGTCTTCATGAGCCAGAGATTTGCAATTCTGGACACCTCCCGAAAAGGAGCTGCCCTCCCCAAATGGAGCCACTGTTAGTCATCAATATTTTTGCATGTTGTGATGACTATATGCCTTGCCTAGGTTTTCTCGAAACCAATTTCAAACAATCTATTTGTCCTCCAGAAAACCCTTCAAAGAAATTTTTATCTTTTTCCTTTCTTAAAGACTATGTTAGAGGTGGTCATCAAGTTTTTAGTCTTGATAAAACTCCCTTGTCCATAACTGTCATAAGCCTTGTATATATGATATCCAAAATTCTTTATTTTCACACAGCTCTATGTCAAAGCATAAGACAAGTTGTCTTTTTCCCCTCTCACTGTTTGAATGTCATTTGATGACCTGACTATGTCTAAGGAACCCTTCAGAAGTCATGACAAAGTGTTTAGGTTTAGGTGATGGTGTTTAGAATAGGTATCTTGAGAAAAATGTCTTTAGTCAAAAACATGGTTTCAAATATCAGTCAACCATCCTCTGTCTTATTTGGCAAAACAAAACTTTGTTTACCCCTAGGTCATACACCATCAAAATGATCACTGTATTTTTGTTGGAAATGTTGTCATTGATGGCAAAGGAGATGGAAAAGGAGACAACATAAATGCAAAGGAGATGGAAAAAGAAGACTATTGAAAGGCAAAGAGAGAAAAAGAGGCTGCAAGATGTAGAGAGGGTCGAGCAGCAGCAAAAGAAGCAAGGCAGTAAAAGAAGAGGATGCAGAGACAGAGTACAGAGTACAGTGACACAGTGAAATAGTCATAAACAAGACAGAGGATGCAAAGACATAGAATACAGAGGCAGAGCCATGAGATGAAATGGTTGAGCAGCAGAGAAAGGCTACAGAGAGTACAGTGAAACAGAGACAGAGAATACAAAGGCAGAGGTAGAGAATAACACAGGCGGAGACAAAGAATAACAAAGACATAGAATAACAGAGATGGAACAAGTAAGGGAGGAACCGAAAAGAAAAGTAACAACGGGGTTATGTGTATATGGGTTAATGCACAATCTATATATTTAAATGAAGAATGGAGGTTAAATAAGCAATTGAAGCGAAACTATAAAACACCAAAACCCGGAGTCCAGAATGAAACCATGAGGAATAATGAAGGCGGTTTTAGTGGAAGAAACAACCTGTATCGCACTGCCCTTGAGTGGTAAGCTGAATTCGCCTTTTTGAACGCGATCTATGTCGCTGATGGACACGTGTGTTTGGGTGGTATTTGAATACCACTTACATCGCGTAATTTCTGAGTGTTAAACCTCGGCCCAAAGAAAAACACGATATCAACTGTGTTTGTTCGCTTTCCAAGGCTGGGAGATCTACGGTGATTACACTTGCGCGATGAACAAAGGTTAGTGAGGCAAAGCACTGTGGGTCCAAGTCAAGCGTAGGTTGAAAATTGAAACACAAACCAAAGTTTAAAGCCGAAATCTTATGAGGATTATTCTTTATACATTCAAAGGGCGTTATAATGGTTTTTAAAGTTTGTTGATATATATTATATAAAAAATGCTGTGGGACCTACATTCATTTCTACGGGGGCCAAGTATTATACGAAGTCATGTGTATTATGTGTATTATAAAAATAATAATAATTAATTAACAGGCGGATGGTAAGTCACAATGCATTGTGGGCCCGAAGGTCGGTTTTAATTCAAAGCCATGGTATAATGTTTGAAATATGACGGAGGAGGTAATATATGTGAATACAATATTGAGAATATGAAATATCACAAAGGGTGCGCGTATAAAACCTTGTATATATGGATATAGGTTGAGGTGGGCCCAGTTGAGAAGTTGCGTTAATGGTTAGTTATTAGCAATTAGAGAAAATGTTGAATGATTGATATAAGGGTGAACAGTAGAGCGTGGGGCCCGTGAACCACCATATGATATATGTGTTGCGTTAATATATAAACCATGAGTGAATACTGTAAGCGCAGGTGTATGCAATTAAAAGAGCCGGACCCTTTTGTAGCATTAAGACTAAGGTTCAAATAAAGAACATGGCTAAGTCTATGCTGTGAGCGGAAGCAATAAACAAACTATGGAGCCCGAGAGGTTATATAAATATATATATTAGTGCTGGGTTCAAGTCTGAGCCAAAGACTTAATATAATGTTGACGGAGGATATTGTATGTGTAGTGTGGGACCCCCTACATAAAATTCCGAGAATCTTAACCCAAGAGGCAAAGTATATATATGTGTAGTGCTCTATATACAAAGGACCAAGATTACAATACAAAGCATATGTATTATTGTGCACAAGATTAAAAGAACAAAAGGTTCTATTGTTCGGGCTTAAAACAAACGAAACAGTATACGGTGGGACCCTCACGAATCACATCGGAGAAAATTATGGCAGCAGAACATGTTGACAAAATTTCCGATTGCGATAGCGGACTCGATTCATTATAAATGGTGATTCTCATATTTGTTTGAGTTCCGGCTTAAAGCACATTGGAGCAATTCATCGCATCGGAGGTGAAAGAGTAACATAAAACTGAAAGTTCCGATTGCGATTGAGCGATCAGATGATATTTGTCGGATTTGCTGAAGGATGGACAGTGGATATGAGCTGGTTGATTACATGGCGGGGCCTTTGTTAATCGCATAGAAGAACTCCAATCGCATCGGCGCAGTGAAGTGGAAGTGAACAGTGAACCATCGCATTGGAGTAAAGCAAAATATCAGAACATACAATTGAAAGTTTCGATTGCGATCAATCGCATCGGAACCATCACAAAGGTGAAATCACATCGGAGCACAAGAAAAGATCAATTAGTTGAACATAAAAGGAATTTTATTTATTAAAAGGCTCTATTATGATTACATCACTGAAAGGCATTTGCGTTATACAGAAAGGGCAATTTACATGTTAAAAACACTTTATTTTTACGTCGAGAGTTGAATTGTGTTATATAAAATGCGCAGTTACATATATGCAGCAGTTACACCATGACAGTGAACAGGAGAGAAAGCAGAGCCGAAAAAGACAGACACAGTCACCGAAAAGACAAACACACTGTGATCCAAAGCTGAATGGGTTGATTTGTAATCCATATTGTAACTGAATGTAAACATTTTTGATTGGTTTATATTGTTTGTGATGCACTGGAAAGTCTCCATAGGAAATAAAACTCGACTGTAAAATTGAAAGTTGTATAAATTGCTGAAATTTTATGAATGAGCTGGATAAAGAAGTGAGGAGGCATAAGGAAAAGAGTCAGGGCTATTCACTTTGAATTCCATGTGGAATACGAACTGTTATGAGGCAAATTGTATAAAGAATATTACATTGATATGCAGAAATAGGTTAGAGAATGCAGAGTATGAAGAATTGAGGCATAGAAGATAAGAAAAAGGAGGAGCAGAAAGAGATGCTACAGAACAGAGCTGATATCTAAGGTAAATTAGCAAATATTTTGTTTTGATTGAATGAGGAAGTTGGAGCTTCCCTATCAAGTTGAATCTTGATAGATGTCAGTTGTAGCTGACTGAGGTTGGAGCCTCCTGTAGGTTGGTGCCTGTAGAAAATCAGTGGTGAGAGGGAGTTGGAGCTTGCCTTTGCATCACAACAATAATAAGATGTGGTTTTCTCCGTTTATGGGTTTCCACTTATATCTGCTGTCTTTGTGTGTGTTTCCTATGTGTTGATATGTTCTATCCAATCTACTTAATGCTTGCTGCTCTCATAATAAGTTTGGTGTAACATTATCGTAATACTTGCTGCTACATATTAAGACTGTTCACATATTAAGTTGGTTATAAAATTAAGTTGTAAATAAGCTTGATGAAAAGTTTTAAAAAGCTCATGTATGTGTTAAACTGATTCACCCCCCCCTCTCAGTTTAACTAAGGATTCAACAATTGGTATCAGAGCCAAGTTCCTTTTGTACCGGTTTAACCACTGAAAGGAGATCCTAGGTCCCCAGGATGGCTAGTCAAGAAGGAAGCTCAACCAATAAAGCCCCTTTTTTCACCGGTGCTAATTATTCCTTCTGGAAAATTAGAATGAGAGCATACATAATGTCTCTAGGAATAGAAGTTTGGGCTGCTGTGGAATTTGGATATGCCCCAAAGGCAACTGACTCAGAGAAAGAAGCTAAAAAAGACTTTGTAGCTAATGCAAAAGCCATGAATGCAATCTTAAATGGACTATGTGAAGCTGAATTTATCAAAGTAATGCATAGCAAGACTGCCAAAGAAATGTGGGATACTCTTGAAAACATCCATGAGGGAAACAAAAAGGTGAAGACAACCAAACTTCAAGTATATAGAGCTCAGTTTGAAAATTTAAAGATGAATGATGATGAAGATATTGGCAGCTTCTTCTTAAGAGTTGCAGAAATTGTTAATAATATGAAAGCTCTTGGAGAAACCATACCAGAATGTGTAATTGTACAAAAGATTCTAAGATCTCTTCCACCCAGTTTTAACCCCAAGGTTTCTACCATAGAAGAAATAACTGATTGGGAAACCTTGACCATGAACCAGTTACTTGGAAATCTAACAGCCTATGAGATGAGACTAACACAGAAGAAGCCAAATGTGAGGGAGGCAGCCTTTAAGACAGAAAAGAAGAAAGAATAAAAGGAAGATATATGCTCTTGCTCTGATGAAGAAGAGGCCAAATTTGTCAAGAAACTGGATAGAGGCTTAGGTAAATATAAAGGTAAACTTCCATTCAAATGATTTAACTATGGAAGAGTTGGACACTATGCTGCTAAGTGTCCTCATAAGAAAACTAGGAATCAGGCTCAAGAATCAGAGAAAACTACATCAAAGAACTGGCAGAAAGGAAAGAAATTCAATAGAAAATCTTTCTATGCTCAACAAGACAACAATGCATTTGAAGACTCAGATGAACCCTCAAGTGAAGAAGGAACCTCTGAATTCATGTTGATGGCCATAGAAGAACTTGAAGGACTCCTTCTAGAAGATGAAGAAGAAGGTGAAGTTGATCTTGAGGGGGAGCTAAGAAGTTCCCTGGAGGAGATCGACAGACTCAAAATGAAGTGCATAAAATAAAAATACATTCTCCTCAAGTATGTAAGAGAAGAACAAAATTCAAAAGTCCTCACTCAGCTGAAAGTAGAGCTTGAAGAAGCCAAGAAGATAGAAGACATGCTACTTAAGCAAATCAAGGATAAAATTCAGGAACAAGAGAAGTTGGAAGAAGAAGTAGTATGCCTGAGGAAGAAATTAGAAAATTCCCAAAGGAAAGTGTCAATAAACTCTTCTTAAATGAAAAGCTATGGTAAGTTGAATGAAATTATGGATGCTCAAAGATCTCCTCTGATAAAAACTGGGATAGGCTATGAAGGAGAATCAAGTAAAGGCAAAGAAAAGGAAAACAAAAATATTATTTTTGTAAAAGAAAATAAGGATGATGAAGCAACTCAAATGATTCCTACAGAAGAAGAAACATGCAATGAAGGAGACAGAAACCAGAAGGAACCTCTAATAACAAAGAATGAATTAAATACTCAGCCAACAGAAAAAGGCTCATATACCCCTGAGTATGTCAAATTTGGAAGCCATCAAAGGAGATTCTTCCCTCCTATGAAAAATGCCACCTGTTATGCCTGCCACAAGCTGGGACATATTGCTGCATACTATCATACAAGGAGGATTAATTCAAACCAGCAAAGGATGCAAACAGTGAAGAGATTATCTCAAGCAAACAAATGGAGAAGACAACCTTTCATCAGGTATGCAAATTGTTTCTATGGATATTGTTTTTACTATAAGGAATTTGGCCATAAAATCATAGAATGCAGAAAATATGGACAAAGACTGATGTTCAAAACCTCAAGGAGGTTTATGAATCATGGAGAGTTTACTCATACTCATAATTTTGCTAAAAATATGATCAAATGCTGCGTATGCAATAAAATTGGACATATGCCTTCCAAATGTCCTCTCAGAGAATGTGGTTCATCATCTCAGAAAATGTACCAAACAAAAGGATGCATGCAGTGGAAAAAGAAGGTGAATAAATGTGACCTGGCTCTAATAGCTCAAGACCTGAAAAGCCAATGGTATTTGGACAGTGGTTGCTCAAAGCATATGACTGGAGATAGAAGCAAGTTTATAACCTTTGATGAAAAGAAATCTAGAAATGTTACTTTTGGCAATGACAAAGCAGGGAAAATCAAAGGAAAAGGCTCAGTTAGTCTAGATAATGATAGAGGAAAGGCCCAAGATGTACTATTTGTGGATGGGTTGAAAGAAAATTTGCTGAGTGTCAGTCAAATGTGTGATAAAGGCTGTGAATTTCTTTTCAGAGCACAAGACTGTGAAGTTAGATCAAGCACCACAGGAAAGACTCTGATCAAAGGTGTTCGAACAGAGAGTAATGTCTACATAGTGAAAGAAGAGAATGACGCATGCCACCTTAGCAAACTTGAGGAGTCATGGCTATGGCACAGGAGATTGGGACATCTTAACTTCGACCATATCATCAGATTGAGCAAGAAGAAAGCAGTCAGAGATATGCCAGCAATAAAGAAACCTTCAAATACCATATGTAAATCTTGCCAATTGGGCAAACAGACCCGGACATCCTTTAAGACCAAAGATGAGCTATCAACAAGTAGGCCACTTCAGCTTGTACACATGGACCTATGTGGACCTTCAAGAACTAAAACACCAAGTGGAGAATCCTACTTCATGCTGATAATAGATGATTTCTCAAGAATGACATGGGTTGCATTTCTCAAATATAAATCGGAAGCACTTGAGAAATTCAAGATATTCAAAGCGTTCGCAGAAAATCAAACTGGATGCAAGCTAAAATGCATCAGATCAGACAGAGGAGGTGAATTCACAGATTATGACTTTGCATACCTATGCAATGAACATGGGATAAAGCAACAGTTTACTATTGCAGGGACACCTCAACAGAATGGAGTGGCAGAGAGACAAAACAGGTTTGTACAACAAATTGCCAGAGCCATGATGCAATAAAGTAACATTCCCCAAACCTTCTGGGCAGAAGCAGTACACACAACAGTGCATATTCTAAACAAAGCTCATTTAATACCAAACAGTGGCAAGACTCCTTATGAACTATGGCATGGTAAACCAACATCAATCAAGCACTTTAGTCTTTAGAAGAAAGTGTTACATAAAGAATAATGATGAAAACCTGGGGAAGTTTGATGCAAGAGCAGATGAAGGAATATTTTTAGGATATGCATCCAAGAGTAAAGGTTACAGGTGCTACAACAAGACTCTTCGAAAAATTGTAGAAAGCATTGACGTAATATTTGATGAAGAACTACCAAACAAGACAAGAAGTACAGACTGCAGCAGTCCTCCAGAAGATCATGAAGAAGAGAACCAAGATGATGATGAAACAAGAAAGACAACAGAAGATGCTGAACTGAGCTCGAAAGCCCCCTCAAGATACACTCAAAAGAACCATCCAGAAGATCAAATCATTGGAGACAAGAGTGTAGGAGTCCAAACAAGAAGATAGCTAACTGAACAGACAAAAGAGGTATACCTAGCTATGTTATCACAAATAGAGCTAAAGAAGTTTGAAGAAGCCAGCAAGGACAAGTATTGGGTGAATGCTATGAATGAAGAATTGGACCAAATTGAGAAGAACAATACCTGGGAATTAGTTCCAAGACCCACTGAGAAAAATGTCATAGGCTCAAAATGGGTATTCAAGAATAAAATGAATGAACAAGGACAGGTAATCAAGAATAAGGCTAGACTTGTATGCAAGGGATATTCACAAATTGAAGGTCTTGATTACGATGAAACATTTTCCCCTGTAGCCAGAATGGAAGCTATCAGAATGTTTTTGGCCTTTGCATGCTACCATGACTTCAAGGTATATCAAATGGATGTGAAATCTGCCTTCCTAAATGGATATCTAGAAGAAGAAGTCTACATGGAACAACCAGAAGGATTCTCATTAACAGATAAAGAAGACTATGTGTGCAGACTAAAGAAGGCTCTATATGGACTGAAACAAGCTCCTCGTGCTTGGTACTCAAGGCTGGATAAGTACTTGCAAAAACAAGGCTTTAAGAGAGGAGGAGTAGACAACAATCTATACATAAAAGCCCATGAACATGAACTCCTGATTGTTGTAGTATATGTTGATGACATTATGTTTGGAAGCAAAAAAGATGAGCTAGCAAAAGGATTTGCTGAAGAGATGAAATCAGAGTTTGAGATGTCTATGATTGGAGAGCTCACCTTCTACTTAGGACTTAAAATTTAGCAAAAGAACACAGGTACATTCATCTCACAGGAAAAATACTTAAAAGAAATGTTGAAAATTTTCAAAATGGAAGACTGCAAACCTGTGTCAACTCCCATGATCATTGGATGCAAGCTATGTGCTGATGATGGATCTATTGATATAGGTCAAAGACTTTACATATCCATGATAGGAAGTCTGTTATACCTAACAACATCTAGACCAAACATTATGTTGGTAGTAGGACTTGTGGCTAGATGTCAGGAAGCACCAAAACAAAATCACCTTCTAGCAGTCAAAAGAATATTCAGATATTTACAAGGAACTGTACAGTATGGGCTATGGTATCCAAAAGGTAAGAGCTTCACTTTGAAAACATATACAAATGTAGATTGGGCCAGCTATGTGGATGACAGGAAAAGCACAATTGGAGGTGCATTCTACTTGGGAAAAAGTCTGGTGGCACAGCTAAGAAAGAAACAAACATCTATTTCTCTATCTACAGCAGAAGTAGAATACATAGCAGCAGCAACATGTTGCACACAAGTCATGTGGATGAAACAAACCCTCCAAGACATGAAGGTAAGCATTGATGAACCTATCTCTATCAAATGTGATAATACAAGTGCAATAAGTATATCAAAAAATCCTGTACTTCATTCAAAGACTAAACACATCCCAATCAAGTACCATTTCATAAGAGAACAAGTAGCACAAAAGGTAGTAAAGTTGGAATATGTGCCAACAAAAGAACAAACAACAGATATATTCACAAAACCTCTTACTAGAGAGCCATTTGAATATCTGAGAAACAAACTAGGGGTAGTGTCTTCAGATACTACTCTCTGACAGAAAAAGAAAGCTTCATTCCAGGGGGAGAACAGAAAAGAAGACATCATTCCAGGGGGAGATCAGTCGACAAAGAGAGTTACAAAAAGACCAGAGTAACTAAATAGAGCATGAAACAGGTCCACAAGATCAGAGCAACATGAACGAGATTTAAAAGCACACTGGGAAATGAGAAACCCTTTTCCATTGATGTAAAAGGTGGAGGAAAAGCAAGCAATAGAAGAAAGGGTCCTAAAAGGCAAGCAGAGGAAGTGTATTTCCATCACTGCCAAAGGGGGAGACTATTGGAAATGTTGTCATTGATGGCAAAGGAGATGGAAAAGGAGACAACATAAATGCAAAGGAGATGGAAAAAGAAGACTATTGAAAGGCAAAGAGAGAAAAAGAGGCTGCAAGATGTAGAGAGGGTCGAGCAGCAGCAAAAGAAGCAAGGCAGTAAAAGAAGAGGATGCAGAGACAGAGTACAGAGTACAGTGACACAGTGAAATAGTCATAAACAAGACAGAGGATGCAAAGACATAGAATACAGAGGCAGAGCCATGAGATGAAATGGTTGAGCAGCAGAGAAAGGCTACAGAGAGTACAGTGAAACAGAGACAGAGAATACAAAGGCAGAGGTAGAGAATAACACAGGCGGAGACAAAGAATAACAAAGACATAGAATAACAGAGATGGAACAAGTAAGGGAGGAACCGAAAAGAAAAGTAACAACGGGGTTATGTGTATATGGGTTAATGCACAATCTATATATTTAAATGAAGAATGGAGGTTAAATAAGCAATTGAAGCGAAACTATAAAACACCAAAACCCGGAGTCCAGAATGAAACCATGAGGAATAATGAAGGCGGTTTTAGTGGAAGAAACAACCTGTATCGCACTGCCCTTGAGTGGTAAGCTGAATTCGCCTTTTTGAACGCGATCTATGTCGCTGATGGACACGTGTGTTTGGGTGGTATTTGAATACCACTTACATCGCGTAATTTCTGAGTGTTAAACCTCGGCCCAAAGAAAAACACGATATCAACTGTGTTTGTTCGCTTTCCAAGGCTGGGAGATCTACGGTGATTACACTTGCGCGATGAACAAAGGTTAGTGAGGCAAAGCACTGTGGGTCCAAGTCAAGCGTAGGTTGAAAATTGAAACACAAACCAAAGTTTAAAGCCGAAATCTTATGAGGATTATTCTTTATACATTCAAAGGGCGTTATAATGGTTTTTAAAGTTTGTTGATATATATTATATAAAAAATGCTGTGGGACCTACATTCATAGATGAGGGGGCCAAGTATTATACGAATTCCTGTGTATTGTGTGTATTATAAAAGTTAATTAACAGGCGGATGGTAAGTCACAATGCATTGTGGGCCAGAAGGTCGGTTTTAATTCAAAGCCATGGTATAATGTTTGAAATAGGACGGAGGAGGTAATATATGTGAATACAGTATTGAGAATATGAAATATCACAACGGGTGCATGTATAAAACCTTGTATATATGGATATAAGTTGAGGTGGGCCCAACTGAACAGTTGCGTTAATGGTTAGTTATTAGCCATTAGAGAAAATGTTGAATGATTGATATGCGGGTGAATAGAGATAGGGACCACTTGTTTTGAAACAGGTTTTGTTTATTTAATTCATAAAGGGTGAACAATAGAGCATGGGGCCCGTGAGCCACCATATGATATATGTGTTGCGTTAATACATAAAACATGAGTGAATGCTGTAAGCATGGGTGTATGTAATTAAAAGAGCCGGACCCCTTTTGTAGCATTAAGACTAAGGTTCGAATAAAGAACATGGCTAAGTCTATGCTGTGAGCGGAAGCATTGAACAAACTATGGAGCCCGAGAGGTTATATATATATATATATTAGTGCTGGGTTTAATTCTGAGCCAAAGACTTAATATAATGTTGACGAAGGATATTATATGTGTAGTGTGGGACCCCCTACATAAAATTCCGAGAATCTTAACCCAAGTGGTAAAGTATATATATATGTGTAGTGATTTATATACAAAGGACCAAGATTACAATACAAAGCATATGTATTATTGTGCACGAGATTAAAAGGACAAAAGGTTCTATTGTTCGAGCTTAAGACAAACGAAGCAGTATACGGTGGGACCCTCACGAATCACATCGGAGAAAATTGTGGCAGCGGAACATGTTGAAAAAAGTTCCGATTGAGATAGGGGACCCGATTCATTATAAATGCTGATTCTCATATTTGTTTGAGTTCTGGCTTAAAGCGCATCAGAGCAATTCATCGCATCGGAGGTGAAAGAGTAACATACAACTAAAAGTTCCGATTGCAATTGAGTGATTGGATGATAGTTGTCAGATTTGCTGAAGGATGGACGGTGGATATGAGTTGGTTGATTACATGGTGGGGCCTTTGTTAATCGCATCAGAGAACTCCAATCGCTTCAGCGCAGTGAGGTGGAAGTGAACAGTGAACCATCGCATTAGAGTAAAGCAGAATATCAAAACATACAATTGAAATTTTTGATTGCGATCAATCGCATCGAAACCATCACAAGAGGTGAAATCGCATTGGAGCACAAGAAAAGATCGATTAGTTGAAGAGAAAAGGCATTTTATTTATTAAAAGGGTCTATTATGATTATATCATCGAAAGGCATTTGCATTATACAGAAAGGGCAGTTTATATGTTAAAACGCATTATTATTACGCCAAAAGTTGAATTGCATTATATAAAAAACGCAGTTACATATATGCCGCAGTTACACCACGACAGTGAACAGGAGAGGAAGCAGAGCCGAAAAAGACAGACACAGTCACAGAAAATACAAGCACACAGTGATCCAAAACTGAATGGGTTGATTTGTAATCCATATTGTAACTGAATGTAAACGTTTTTGATTGGTTTATATTGTTTGTGATGCACTGGCAAGTCTCCGTAGGAAATACAACTCCACTGTGAAACTGAAAGTTGTATAAATTGCTGAAAATTTATGAATGAGCTAGATAAAGAAGTGAGGAGGCAGAAGGCAAAGAGTCAGGGCTATTCACTTTGAATTCCCTGTGGAATAAGAACTGTTATGGGGCAAACTGTATAAAGCATATCACATTGATATGCAGAAAGAGGCTAGAGAATGCAGAGTATGAAGAAGTGAGGAAGAGAAGATAAGAAAAAGGAGTATAAAGAGATGCTACAGAACAGAGTTGATATCTAAGGTAAATCAACAAATATTTTATTTTGATTGAATGAGGAAGTTGGAGCTTCCCTATCAAGTTGAAGCTTGATAGATGTCAGTTGTAGCTGACTGAGGTTGGAGCCTCCTGTAGGTTGGTGCTTGCATAAAATCAGTGGTGAGAGGGAGTTGGAGCTTTCCTTTGCATCACAACAATAATAAGTTGTGGTTTTCTCCCTTTATGGGTTTCCACTTATATCTGCTGTCTCTGAGTGTGTTACCTATGTGTTGATATGTTATATCCAATCTTCTTAATGCTTGCTGCTCTCATAATAAGTTTGGTGTAACATTATCTTAATACTTGCTGCTACATATTAAGACTGTTCACATATTAAGTTGGTTATAAAATTAAGTTGTAAATAAGCTTGATGGAAAGTTTTAAAAAGCTCATGTATGTGTTAAACTGATTCACCCCCCCCTCTCAGTTTAACTAAGGATTCAACATTCACTGTATCGGTGTAATTAATATATCATATTGGCTGGAATTTGTGTTGTATTAAGGTATAAGGAAAATCCCAGCAGTCGACAGTTGTGGAATATAAAAGGGAGTCGTGAGGCCGTGGACAACACGTACGCTGCCACCTCATAAACAACGTTCTGAGGGGTGCGTTGTATGGTGGGCATCTAGATGAAGCATCGTCCATCGATTTAGAATAAGTTTCAGAATTTCATGAACCCATGCAAGACTTAGGCGTAAATCTGGAGAAATCCATATGTCCAGGTTTTCAAAGGCCAACCAGGTTGGTATGCAAAGAGATGTCAATACATACATAGGTGAAAGGCTGAGAGGCATTGCTATATTGAGGGTATACGAGATCTGCAATGCCATTGTCAATAGAAGCGAGCGATCGATACATGAAATCCCTTGCCATACTCAAAGACTGCAGAGAGTAGCTTTGTCACAACGCACACGCCTTATTGACTGCCCGTAGAGTCATTTTTCATGAAGCACTGGCATGAAATGAATACATATGCGATGCGATTACGACTGCGTTGGGATCTGATGCTCTTTGTGCATCCATGACCGTTGGAGGCCCGTAAGAGAAGGAGGAGGCTTGTTTCATCATCCAAAAATGTGACTGCATCAAGGACGCAATGGGTCGCTAGGTCGCGAAACTGGTAGAGAAAATGAGGATGCGACTGGGTTGGAGTTGCGACCCTGCGACCTATTTGAGGTCGCATCTCACCTTAGGAGCCAATCATGAGACCCCTCCAAGTCACTGAGTTGAAAAACTATGAAGCAAATGAAAAATGCGACTTGGTGGTGGTTGCGACCCTGGGACCTTCGTTAGGTCACATCTCACACTAAGAGCACAGTCGCATTATCTTTCTGGGTCACTGAGTCACAGGCTAATGGAGTGAATGTATTATGCGACTTGGGTTGAAATTGTGACTGTGTGACCTTCGTGAGGTCGCATCTCACACTAAGAGCACAGTCGCATTATCTTTCCGGGTCGATGAGTCATAGGCTAATGGAGTGAACGTATTATGTGACTTGGTTGAGGTTGCGACCCTGTGACCTTCATGAGGTCACATCTCACGATAAGAGCACAGTCACATTATCTTTCCGGGTCGTTGAGTCGCAGACTAATGGAGTGAACGTAACATGCAACTTGGGTTGAAATTGCGACTGTGCGACCTTTGATTGAAATTTATGCAAATACATTGTCGACTATGCAACAAAAGACGATCATCAACTGAACGATATGCCTCTTTTACATGGCCGGTGGCTTCTTCCTTATGGGTATTCAATTAACTCAGTCGCGTTTAGAACTTCAAGAGTTGAATATGCGTAGGATCCATCTCATCAGGGTCTCTCCTCTTATTCAGAACTGATCATTGTTCACTTTCACTACTGCAACAAGTCATTTGCATGGATTAAACATGCAAGGTTAATTCTAGTATGTGCATTGAGCCCTCAGTGAAGTGGGAGCCACAGATTCATGATTGTACCCACGTTTTATGAATTCGTTTCTATATGGTGCGATGTTCATAGAGGATTAAGGGGCATCATTTTCCATTGATGTAACCATATCCCTATGAAGTAAGAGCTATTGAAACAGTTTAAAACTACAGATCCAAATTTGGCACTCAGTCCATAACGCTGCCAACGAACATTACAACGATTGAAGAGGCGTAGGGACGGCCTGCAGAAGCCATTCTCTCTGATGACAAAGTGGCACAACACTTGACCACACAGGGGTCTAAATTTATCATTTTCACTCTTACAATTAATTAAATAAGCCTGTGGCATTATTATTATTCGATCATGAAGACGTGTAACCTATGCTATGTGATTGTAGGTGGAAGTTTTGTTTGCACAAAGAGCCAGAATATTTCCTAGTAAGGAAAGAGGTCCTTTGTAGAGCAAGTGGATTCTCATGAATCCCCAAGACACTCACTCTAAGCTCAAAGGCACCTGGTCACGTTCACAAGACAGACATGCAGGAAAAGGAACCTTGCTGTGAAGCCCAGAGATCACTGAAAGAATAATGCAAGTCATAGTTTGACCGAGGTCATAGGTTGCGGATTGCCCGAGGTCACAGGTCGCGGATTGCTCGAGGTCACAAGTCGCAAATTTCCCAGGGTCGCGGGTCGCAAATGGCCCAAGTCGCAAACCAGCCCAACAGTTGGGAAGACCAAGAGTCAAGAGGCAACTCAAGGGTCATCTCAGCCTATATGTACAACTTCGAGAAAGAGAAAAAGTTAATTTTAGCTTGACAATGAAAGCCAATATGATAGAGGAATTGATGCTAGAGAGCTAAAGGCACTCAGCTCTTGGTATCAAGTAGCAATAAGGGTAGCGAGGCTGGGGTTTTGCATCATGCTTTGAGATGAACAACCCATGTTCCAATATGGGGTTTTAACGAGTTGTAAACATGTATTTGACGTTGCAACAACATTAATAATATATTCTCCTTCTCGACACTGATTCACGTGCTTGTTTGTGGTGATAGTACTAGCTGTCTAGTACTTCATTATGTTGTACGTTTGCTTTCATGCATGTCATCAGTTATGAACTATTTCTCAATGATTGTATGTATGTTTGCTTTTGGATTAGTGTTTATTTTTCCTTGCCACAACGGTAGTCTATTGTGAACTACTTTGCAATTAAATTTTGGCATTTTTTCTCTCATATATGTTTGAATAGTTTTCGGCTCACTGATTCTAGTTACGGCATATCCCCCTTTTTATTTTTTCTTCTTAGACTTGCTTGCATCTTTGTTTATGGTTCATTATTCTTGGGTTGATTTTGCTTCGCTAATTGGTCATTTCATCCTCACCTCCGCTCCATCATATTCTCATCCGACAACCAAGAGTGAAAACTATCATGGCGGCAGTCGGGCCCACATACCGGATGGGGCT
Organism: Pinus albicaulis; assembly: GCA_034641835.2. NCBI lineage: Eukaryota > Viridiplantae > Streptophyta > Pinopsida > Pinales > Pinaceae > Pinus > Pinus albicaulis. The sequence continues at coordinate 143,334 of JAXQQM020078305.1, forward strand.
TATATCCCAAATGGTGTGAGGTCTAATTGGGACCTTTCACCGGGGAGACCCCCTTGTTGTCGGCAGTACATTTTTTCTCGTCAACAAATTGGCACTAGAAGGAGGGCTAGATGACAGGCTGAGCCCTTAGAGCCTACAGTTAGTCTCATATCTGTAATGGCTCATCCCCAAATCATTCTCTCGAGGTGTTTATCGGACTTATCTGGTTCTCGATTCTCAATCCTCGATGAACCTATGTATCACTTATCCCAGTTAAAATTCGATGGTGAAAACAAAGTTTCCATAACCGAGCACCTTTCGGATTTCTGTGAGTTTTGTGAGTGTTACGAAATTGATGATGAGGAGTTGGCTTGCGTGCTTTTCTCCCTCACTCTCGAAGGTCGCGCTGAAAAATGGTGCCATACATTGCCGGCAGCTTCCATCCATTCGTTCGAACAGCTCGCCGGTGAGTTACAACAAGCTTTTCACAGGTACAATTTTAAAAATGTATTAACAAGGTTAAATGAAATCAGAATGGAACCTCAAGAATATATAGAGGAGTTTTCTATCAAGTTTTTTAATTTTTGTCTTGAGTTCCCTGAAAGGGATGTCGATTGGACATATTTAATTGAACAATTTCAATTGGTGATTTCTGTTTCCCTAGAACAATTTCATTCGACAACTGAGCTTGATCCTAGTGACTGTTATGATGATCTTCAAGTTTCCAGTTGTTCAGATTTCGTCCCAAAATCTATCACACACTCTGTCAAATTGGAACTTGAAAAGAATATTGACCTAACATCTCTCCCTGTCAATGAAACCTATCTCGAGTCCACTGAATGTTTGCCTGGGTACGATTCTAAATCTTATTCTCATACTGATAATAAATTAAGTCTTGTCCCAGGAAAAGCTGATTTCCTTACAAAATATTTGGGCCGTGATGGGCATGCAGAATTATCGGCCTCTCCAAATGAAACTGATGTGCGTAAGGAAGGCCCTTGCGCTGTTGATATCCCTGCTTCCAAATATTTTCTTTCTTTCTTTCCTGATTTATTTCGTGATTCAGCCACTTCTGTAATTTCTTCAAGTCATTCAAAATTATCTTATACTAGTATTGACGATAATCACGAATACACGAATGATGTTTTGAAATCACATTACCAAATTGATGAATCCCTTATGTCTAATATTTTTCATCCAAAATATTTAAACAGCCAAAGGAGCGACTACCTGTTTGGGAAACTTCAAGACATTTCTTTTATTGATTCATCCCAACTGTTAACTCCTGGGAAGCCTAACGTGCCAGGTCCCCAACCTGATAAACTTGATGGATCCAGTGACCATTGCTTATCTCAAAACATATTCACTTATGCCTCTGAGGGCTGTCATTCATATCTATTTTTTGACCATATGAAGCCTCCGAAATTTGATGATCCACTTTGTGAAGATTCAAGGACCCATCAAGAAATCGAAGCAATTCAGCTTCTGCTAGCTGGTACCTCAAGTTCTTACGATCCTGATGAGACCCCTCAAACAAGTCCAACTAGGGTTCCTCAAATTAGGGTTTCTAAAATGACGGTTCCCATGTATCACATGCCTCTCAGCATAACCACGTCAGATGTTAGCTCATCCGAGCAGGTCTTCCAGTCGAGTGATTTTTCCCTAAGCACAGATCTTTATCACCTAACGGATGATATGCAACAACTGATATACCCTAACTTATTCACTGGAAGCGAAACACCAGCCATTGTCTCTAATATTTCAAGTTGTTTCCCAGCCAGTACCAGTTGCACTTAGGCACAAGCGTGTTATGTTTGGAAAAAATCTCTACTGCCTGAAAATATTCTGGTCAATTCACCCCATCCTGGGAAATCTAAAGAATCTGATACATTGGATTGTCAATCCGCCAGTGCGCAAACATTTGGCCGAATTGATATAAAGCCCACTGACAATTTTCCAATCACTACAATTGATGATCACACCCATTCGTCAGTTAATCTCACGAAACTATCTAAGTTTGGAATCCCCCTGCTCGAAGGTCCAGAGCTTGTCCAGGACGGTGAGGAATGTCGGCCTCCACTGAAGGTTGCTTCAAATCCTCGCATCCTCAACAAAACCTAGGGACAACTTCGAATCAGGGCTTTCAAAATTAGGGTTTCTGCAAGTGGATTCGCAAGCATCTCAAATGCGCCTGGTGGATGCCTATTTTTTTGGGTCTATCAAAGTGATCATCCTCAAAATCATGATGAGATTCCCGGCGGGTTTGACGAATCCTATACAATGAATATACCTGCAAATAGGCAATGATTTTCCCTGCTTCCGTCAGACCTAAGGTTGTGCGTGGATGGATGTGTGTCATTGATAAATGATTTTATGTTTCAAATACATATTTATATGTATTAAGATGAAAGTGAAATTCAGCTAGCACAATCCATTCTGGCACATTCTCTGGTAAGTAGCCATGACCTTCTTGCTATTGCACATGCTCTTCAGGCAAGTCTTGTTGTTTGTGCATGATTTTGTATGCTGGCTCTGATTGTGAACATTGTTGTTCTTGCAGGGCGGGAACTAATGTGGTGGCTACACTGGAAAGATGATTTTACATAACCCGTCTGCCTCTTCGTTTAAAATAGGGTTTTAGGATTAGGCTAGCTAGGATTTTCTAATAAAATTTGTTAGTTCAAGTTTTTAATTAGGTTTACATGCGAAATTTTTTCTTTAGGGTTTAAAATTATGCTTGCTGTCTTTTCTTGCAGTCAATAGTTTATGCATTATAATTTTCCATTTATTTTTGCACTCATGCTTTTTTAGTATGCTTGTTGATGCATAATGTTAGATAATCATTGCATGTTCTTTGCCTTGTTTTCCACCGGTAAATAATTGATCCTTCTCACACATGGCATTGCATGGTGTCATAAGCCTTGTCTGTTACATTGCGTTGTGCGCTTTGTTCCTCGCATCATTCGCATTGGTTATTAACGTGGCTTGGAGAATTCTCGTACATTGCATGCCACTGCATGAGCCCTCATTGAAACCCTGATGACCTTGTTCACTTGTTTGCCCCAATTTCTGAAATCATAACTCCATTATTTGCGTGAGGTTGTAGTGGTTACCTCAAGAGGCAGCTTCTCTCAAGATAGGTCATCAAAGTCGCGTTCCCAACATAATGCCTGTGAGTTTAAATTCATTGGCTAGGGAAATACGAGCCAGTTTCTTGTGGGGAACCCTAGCGAGTTCGAATGGCCTATACCCATAACCCGAGCCTTGTGCCCAACATAGTCTCAAGCATCTTAATCTGTTTTGCACGTTTCACCTATGGGTGGTAGATGGGATGTGAAGACTTGGAATGAGGGAAAACCCAAATCAGAAAATCTTTTAGTTTCTGTCAAACAGGAAACAACCTCTCTCGTCCGTAAAATAAGTAGGGATCCCTCATCCGCCCATGCAAAATAAGTGCCACGAGCACATGAAAATAAGTGCTACAAGCACATGAAACAAATAAGGGTAAAAGATTGAGGAATGCTTCCTATGCAGAGAGGTAATGCAACGAATCCGCTAGGGTACTGACCAGGCTCGCTGGCAGCGGAGCAACGTTTGTGATTTCTTGAAGTGACTCCGCCGGGGTACTGTCCAGGCCTGCTGGCAGCAGAGCAACACCAGAAACTTATTTTAAAATTCTGAATATAATAAGCCCGTTGCCCTGCTCTCTACATCATCAACCAACCATTGGCATCCGTGAACTTCCACTTTGACGCGTTCTAATTAACGAGACCTAGCTGAGGCACAAGGACTGGGAATATCTGCAAAGGTCAAAGAAATACAAAATACCCATCTGGACTCAGACTATTGTTGGGATGTTGATAGAGATGCTAGATTCTACTAATGGTTCGCCATTTGTTGTAGCCGTTACAACACCATCCAAAAGTTTGGGTATTTTCAAAATTTCGGGTCCCCCTCTGCTCGCTTAGCCATTAGGGTTTTTTGACCTGGCCTGTAGCCAGTGACATCCCTATGACCTATTCCCAGCCCCTCGTAAGTCTTCTCACCACCATGATGAGATAATTTCGCCATAGCCACGCCATGTGTGGGGAGGGGGGATCGTCATGCATACACTTGAATGGAAACTTTTCCATGCATTAAGTATATTCGTTAGAAGCCCTTCGATCATGGATCATTTAGGCATTATGTTTGGAAACTCCACAAAGCTCATGTAAAGTATTTAAGGGCATCATTCTCTACAGGGTAACTGTGAAATGATTGACATTATAATGTTTCATAGAGGTCAATCCCACGGATGATATACCCATCAATGTCATCACCACACCGAGGGAAAGAAACTGAAGCTAAAAAACAAGGCCAAAGTTGTGAAACATGACACTTTCATCCACATGCCCCGTACCCATGTGTAGGTGAGATTTAAGGCTACAGTTGAAGACCTCATTAAGGCGGATGAAAAGGATGTGCCAACAAGTGAGGGGAAGGAGCAAGTGAGCAGTATTGTTAAATGGAGGATGGTGTGGTACATGTTTATCCAAATAAAGAATCGAAGGAAGAACCAGATGAGGTAGTTATATTCCGGGATGGCAAATATCTCACCTTAACGGAAGTCTTTGAAAGCACTACAAGGCATGAACTCAATGTTGATCTCCTGGATGTACATGTAGAAAAGAATACATTTCACCAATCTGATAAGTCTAGTCTGAAGTATAGCCCATGTGGACAAAATAGACTCAGAAGATTTCCCTAAACCCTGAAGGGAATGACATACATAAGACAAGTGTATCTTATATGCGAGTCAGATTTTGCGATGAAGTTTGGAAAGAAGAAAGGCAATATATTGTTCAGTGGGGGATCACATTTTGAAGAGTGGTCCCATCCCACATGCATACCAAAGCCATAACTAAAGGGAAAAGGAAGGATTCTAATTATCACGCATTTCAAAATGTTTTGAAAGGTCATGGGTTATCAAGGAATAGCTTTTTCTCCGTAAAGTGCACCCTATCGACCACCCAAAGACCCATGCGACATGAAGCCATAAAAAATTCGCAGCGTGTATACATATGCGTGTGGAGACTTTTCGATTAGGAGGGACAGGGGCCAGATATAAATAGTCTTGCACAATGACAAATTCGAACTTCTCAGAGGTGAAACCGAAATGCACGTTCGAAACAAATATATTTGAGACTGTTTTCTCCTTTTGCAATGCATATTTGATTGTAGGCTCGTGAGGGAAGGAGAAGCTTACCATGGATGTAGGATACCAAAAAAATTTCACGGAAAGAGCATTAAGAAATATCTCGTTGACATAGTATTGGCCCGCTAACGCTTACCTTTCGGGGCAAAGAAATCATTTTATTTGTTAAGCCATTGAAATAATTAGCATCCTCCGCATACGCTGCTTCAATCACAGTCTCCACATCGTGCAAACCAAAGAGTTTTGATTTGTGAATTCACTGTATTGGTGTAATTACAAGTCGAACCCATAGACTTTCACCTGTTGGAGGTCAGAATTTGTTTTGTATTAAGGTATAAGGAAAATCCCAGCAGTCGACTGTCATGGAATATAAAAGGGAGTTGTGAGGCCATGGACAACACGTACGCTTCCACCTCATAAAAAACGTTCTGAGGGGTGCGCTGTATGGCGGGCATCTCGATGAAGCATCGTCCATCAATTTAGAATAAGTGTCAGAATTTCGTGAACCCATGCATTACTTCGGCGTAAATTTGGCGAAATCCACATGTCCAGGTTTTCAAAGGGTAACCAGGTTGGTACGCAAAGAGATGTCAATACATACAAAGGTGAAATGCTGAGAGGTGTTGCTATATTGAGGGTATATGAGATCTGCAATGCCGTTGTCAACATAAGCAAGCGGTCGATACATGATGTCCCTCGCCGCACTCAAAGGCTGCAGAGAGAAGCTTTGTCACAACGCACCCGCCTTATTGATCCCCTGTAGAGTCATTTTTCATGAAGCACTGGCATAAAATGAATACATATGCACTGTGATTGTGACCACGTTGGGATCTGATGCTCTTTGTGCATCCATGACCATTGGAGGACCGTAAGAGAAGGAGGAGGCTTATTTCATCATCCAAAAACGTGTCTGCATCAAGGATGCAATGGGTCGCTAGGTCATGAAACTGGTAGAGTGAATGAGGATGCGACTGGGTTGGAGTTGCGACCCTGCGACCTGTTTGAGGTCACATCTCACATTAAGAGCCAATCGTGCGACCCCTCCAAGTCACTGAGTCGCAAAAATATGAAGCAAATGAAAAATGCGACTTGGTGGTGGTTGCAACCCTATGACCTTCGTGAGGTTGCATCTCACACTAAGAGCACAGTCGCATTATCTTTCTGGGTCGCTGAGTTGTAGGATAATGGAGTGAATATATTATGCGACTTGGGTTGAAATTGCGACTGTGCGACCTTCGTGAGGTCGCATCTCACACTAAGAGCACAGTCGCATTATATTTCTGGGTCACTGAGTTGCAGGCTAATGAAGTGAACGTATTATGCGACTTGGTTGGGGTTGCGACCCTGCGACCTTCGTGAGGTCGCATCTCACAATAAGAGCACAGTCGCATTATCTTTCCGGGTTTCTGAGTCACAGACTAATGGAGTGAACGTAACATGAAACTTGGGTTGAAATTATGACTATGCGACCTTTGATTGGAATTTATGCAAATACATCGTCGACTATGCAACACAAGATGGTCAGCAACTGAAAGATATGCCTCTTTTATATGGCCATTGGATTCTTCCTTATGGGTATTCAATAAACTTAGCTGCGTTTAGAACTTCAAGAGTTGAATATGCATAGGATCCATCTCATCAGGGTCTCTCCTCTTATTTATAACTGATCATTGTTCACTTTCACTACAGCAACAAGTCATTTGCATGGATTGAACATACAAGGTTAATTCTAGTATGTCCATTGAGTCTTCAGTGAAGTGGAAGTCGCAGATTCATGACTGTACCCACGTTTCATGAATTCGTTTCTATATGGTGCGATTTTCATAGAGGATAAAGGGGCATAATTTTTCATCGATGTAACCATATCCCTATGAAGTAATAGCTACCGAAACAGTTTAAAACTACAGATCCACATTTGGCACTCAGTCCATAACGCTACCAACGAACATTACAATGATTGAAGAGGTGTAGGGACGACCTGCACAAGCCATTCTCTCTGATGACAAAGTGGCACAACACTTGACCACACAGGGGTCTAAATTTATCATTTTCACTCTTACAATTAATTAAATAAGCCTCTGGCGTTATTATTATTCGATCACAAAGACGTGTAACCTATGCTATGTGATTGCAGGTGGGATTTTTTTTTGCACGAAGAGCCAGAATCTTTCCCAGTAAGCAAAAAGGTCCTTTTCAGAGCAAGTGGATTCTCACGAATCCCGAAGACACTCACTCTAAGCTCAAAGGCACCTGGTCACGTTCACAAGACAGAGATGCAGGAAAAGGAACCTTGCCATGTAGCCTAGATATCACCGAAAGAAGAACGCAAGTCACAATTTGACCGAGGTCGCAGGTTGCGGATTGCCCGAGGTCGCAGGTTGCGGATTGCTTGAGGTCGCAGGTCACGAATTTCCTAGGGTCGCGGGTTGCAAATGGCCCAAGTCGCAAACCAACCCAACAGTCGAGAAGACCAAGAGTCAAGAGGCAACTCAAGAGTCATCTCAGCCTATATGTACAACTTCAATAAAGAGAACAAGTGACTTTTAGCTCGACAATGAAAGCCAGTATGATAGAGGAATTGTTGCTAGAGAGCTAAAGACACTCAACTCTTGGTATCAAGTAGCAAGAAGGGTAGCGAGGAAGGGGTTTTGCATCATGCTTTGAGATGAAAAACCCATGTTCCACTATGGGGTTTTAACGAGTTGTAAACATGTATTTGACGTTGCAACAACATTAATAATATATTATCCTTCTCGGCATTGATTCACGTGCTTGTTTTTGGTGATAGTACTAGCTGTCTAGTACTTCATTATGTTGTACGTTTGCTTTCATGCATGTCATCAGTTATGAACTATTTCTCAATGGTTGTATGTATGTTTTCTTTTGGATTAGTGTTTATTTGTCCTTGCCACGGCGGTAGTCTATTGTGAACTACTTTGTAGTTAACTTCTGGCATGTTTTCTTTCATATATGTTTGATTGGTTTTTGGCTCACTGATTCTAGTTACGACATATCCCCATTTTTATTTTTGCTGCTTAGAATTGCTTGCATCTTTGTTTATGGTTTGTTAATCTTGGGCTGATTTTGCTTCGCTAATTGGTAATTTCATCCTTGCCGCCGCTCCATCATCTTCTCATCTGACAACCAAGAGTGAAAACAATCATGGCGGTAGCCGGGCCCACATATTGGATGGGGCTCCTATCCCATATGGTGTGAGGTCTAATTGGGACCTTTCACCAGGGAGAACCCCTTGTTGTCGGTAGTACATTTTTTCTCGTCAACAGGTCGATATCGCCATACATGTTTATATTTATCCTTTAACTTTATTATCATTTTATGTTGTAGTGATTCCCAAAAGTTAATGCAGTTGAATATTTTAGGTAGCGATACCAAAGCTTATTTTGGAAGCTATTTTATCCATTGCATCTCCTAAGATGTTCCTTGTGAATAATTAACCACTGATTGGATATTTATAGAGACTATCATGGCTTGGAGTTCCTTGAAATATTCCTAAGTATTAATTTTGGGCAGGCGATGCCAACTATTGTCCCAAAAGAGAGAATTATTTCCATTCTAACCTCTTAGAAATATTGTTTCTAAATAATATGTTTACTACTATCAACCTGAATCCATATTGATGACCCTGAAGTGGCCTTCTATATTCTTACCCTTTGCTCCGGGGTACTGTTAACATATTTTCTATTCCATATTTGCCACCATAGTTCATTTTCATTCACCCCCTAGAGGCAGCACTACCAAGCCTTAGCCCCCAAAAATGTACCAAGGGTTTTCGAATCTCAAAGGCCAAGGCCTTCTTGGAGCTTGGGAAAAAAAATATTTTCTCATTAGACTAAGGCCCATTTTCATTCTCTTGAAATACCACTCTAAAAGAAGGAGCATTGTAGGCTGTGAATGGACTTGAGAATGCCTTTTGGGGTTGATAAAGTGGATAAAGTATAGATGTGAAGAGCTTGGAGGATCATTTTAAGAAGCACTATTAAGCAGGAAATGTTAAGAGAACAAAATGTCTAACTATCAAGTTTATTAGTCATCTTTCTAAGAGCTTAGACCAATTTTTTTTTGAGAGATTTTTTCACTAGGAGAGCTCCCAGATACTTGTTAGGCATAAAGCAACACTTACATCCTAGTATACAAGAAACGTGTCCTTGGACCATTAGGGGGGTGTTAAAGAAGAAAATTTGAGACTTAAAATGATTGATTAAGGTGTTTAAGGCTTCCATGAAATCATTAGGCACTTGGGTAAAAGCAAAGGCTTCATGATCTATATGGGTTCTCATTAGTTTGATATCATCAACACTTGTTGATGGGAGACTAGTAGATCATCCGCAAAAGGCAAAGTCATTTGATTTTTTCATTTGAGATTGTCACCTTTTTGGTTCTTCCTAGGCCTTCCATTGTAAGGATAAAAATAAAAGGAAAATTAGGGTCTCCCTACTAGAATCCTCTATACGGATTAAACGTTACAAAAGGAGATCCATTCATGAGGATGGAAAAGAAGGAGATTAGAGAATCAATCCAATTTGACCAAGATTTAGAGAAGTGAAAGGCACAAATAATTTGGTGAATGAATGATTAACTGAGGTTATCAAAATATTTAGATATATAATGTTTTATGAGGATACCTAATTTTTTGGATTTATTTAGGGAGTGGATGACTTAATGGGACACCAAAATACCATCTAATAGATTATGACCTTCAACATAACCTATCTACTATGTAGTAATGAGAGAGAGAGAATAATGGGATTAAGATGATTGGAAATAACCTTGGTTATAATCTTGTAGGTTACATTGTATAGATGAATGGGGTAGAAGCACTTTGGGTCATCAACCTTATCAAATTTGGAGAAAGGTTTATGAAGGTTTCATTTAAGGTTAATAAGATAGAAGTAGTTTTCTTTGATTCTTTCATTAGTTCAAGTATTTTCTATCCTAAGAAAGGCCAACGAGCTTGAAAGAAAATGATAGTGAATCCATCTAGACCCAGGGCCTTATTTTTGGGCATGTCTTTAATAACTCGTTCCTCTTCTATCATGGTAAAATTTCCTGCATTAGAGCTTTAATTTTATTTAGGATCACTAGGGAGGTAATATTCATTTTAATTTTCCTTATCACCCCATTTTTTTAGGGTGAGGATTAGAGAGGAGAGAGTAGTAATAGCTAACTAGAACCACTTTGGTGTGTGCCTCACCTTCCATTGCTGCATGCAGATATTTCATTGTTTATGTACACATATGTCAATTTTAAGTTTTTCACCACGCCTTTGAAGTGGTATGCCTTTGTGTTTAACCTACAAAACCCTATGTGATTTTTTTGAGGGTTTTTATTGAATTCAAATACCCTCCTATGATCCAAGGGGTGTTTGTTATGAGTGGATTGTGATTACTATGGGATTTGGAAAAGTTTAATTCCCCCCCACAATGTGAGGCCTATAGACATTTCTTAGAAAAAAATTTTCCATAGATCCAATAGGTCATAATTATACAATTAGAATTTGAGGGTAGTAAAAAGATGTAAGACAATTACCTCCCTTAAGTTCCATAGCATAGGCAAACCTATTACTTGTCCAGTGACATTAATTTCTGCTATTGACATCCTTCCCATCAACAAGAGGATTCACTACCAC
>JAXQQM020081606.1:0-193216 GCA_034641835.2 Pinus albicaulis
TATTACTTTGGGATATTGATGTGACATTTTGGAGGGTGTCAACATTTTGTTGGAAAGAATTCAAAATTTTCTTAAGGAGTGGGGCCCACTTTTGTCTGGCACCCTAAGGGATGTAATCATAAAAAGATGGAACAAATTCCACTCCTCTGTATTCTTTATCCTACACCTTGAACCTGGAGTACTGTGATGTACTTGGGGCTAAAAGGAGTGACTCACAAAATGACAAGAGAAGTGACTGACCACAAAAAGGAAAGAGAAGAGACTGATAGTCTTAGGGAAACATTTTGTGAGATACCTCCGAATCCAATGGAATTCTCACAGCTAAAGAGCATGTTTGTTGAAGCCTTCCAATAACCCCAGACTTCTACTTGGGATAGGAAGTTGTCAGAAGGTTTCAACAGTGGGATGCCTTGGATTCATGCTTGAGAAAAGAACTATGGACCTATGATAGTTTGTCTTTAGGTACTTGATCTATTTTTTCTAACGGTGTAATCCAAGAGTGTTATTTTTACTACATTCAATCTTAGATACGAAGACAGATTATAAGGTCCCTCCAATTTCATACCATGAAAGTGCAAATATAGATGTTGTTGGAGGATAATGATCTTTGGAATTTGTAAAGACCAAAGTTGAACAACCTACAAATCTATAAAGTTGACAAAAAAATAAAAAGAAGATGGCCAAAACAAAGCATGTCATCCTAGACTCCATGAAGGATCCCACACATTATCAGTAAAACCATCAGTAACGGGATGTTTGATGCTATCTTCACTATATATCGGGGTGAGAACATCAATTGAAATATGCTTCTAAGGATCAAGCTTAGAGCCACATAAATCAACAAAATAGATACTGCAGCCACTTCTTTGATAAAAATTAATAAACTCTATGATCAATGTGCAACAAATTGAAAAGAGCTCAAGCATGAAGATTCGGTACACAACCTTGAATGGGCTTTCATATTCATGGAAACCTTATGTCTAAGGTGCCTATGCCCGAGAAATATTTCCACTTTTGACTCTTGAGAAGTTATGGCATGATTTTATCCAAGAAAATAAAAACTAGAGCGAGTTGAAGGTATAGAGACAAAAGAGAAAAATTCTAACCCTCACTATAAATATATTGAATGCCAGAAAAAAAAAGGGGACCTAGTATAGGTCAGCAGGAGAGAGAGAATTCAGGTTCCTCTAATCAATGGTAAGAAATGCTTGGGCCATATCAAGTGTTTCATGTGTCAAGAGTTTGACAATTATTCTTATTAGTGTCCTCAAAAGAAGGGGAAGGGCGAGCAATAACAACAAAAACAGTATTTGTTGGAGTGGATGAGCTTTCATTCAAGCTTGTGACATACTTCTCCATGATGATGTCAGATGGTACATGGATAGCGGAGCATCCAAACATATGGCCTTTGGGAAACTTCAAGAGTATGAGGCAAGCATACAAGTGGATGTTTGATGATGATTTCAAATATGCAACAGCAAGAATGGGATCTATCTCACTCCAAATGCCATTGGGTGATATCTTTGAGCTCAATGGTGTTTTACATGTACCTAGATTAACTAAAAATTTCCTTTCAATTTTAGTAATGATAAACCTATGATATATTGTTGAGTTTGATGATCACTCTCATCAAAAATATATGCCCATATCCTAGTTGGGGTTTTGGCTACAGGATTCGAGAGGGTAGTCGATAAAAGTTGCAAGAAGACCATGTAAGAACCCTAGTGCATGATAGAGATAATTTGAGCAAAATTTGGCACAAGATCAAAATAGCACAAAAATTGTGTAACCCTATAAACCAAGAGTGTTGCTAATCATTTTTCTATATATACGGAAATATGAAACACAAGAAGATGATACATTTTCTTAATAAAACAAAAATCAATTAATAGCATGGTGACAAAATATTAAACCTCAAATTATTCTAATTAACATATCCTAATCGTTTCATACACACAAATTTAAACCCTACCAAACAACTTGATATGTTTATAAGATAGACCCTAAAACTCTACCTTTGTTGGGCCCAGATTCACTCAAAGGGGTTGGCTTCTCAGGAGCGACGAAAGTTTTGGCACCGCTTTTTTAACTTCCCAATTTTTTTGCTTTTCCATTTCTTTACTGGAACCTCGACAACTCTGATGTCCTCCACAGGACTTGGTTTTTTAGTTTCTCGACATTTTCAACAACTTTTGGCTCGGGCTTCGTCAGCAAGGCCTTGTTGACACTCTTAAGGGTCTTGTTTGGAGTTTTCACCGATTCCATTTTGAGGGTTGATGTTCATGCATGCTTCTTCACTGCTCGAGAAGCCATGTCTACTCGAAAATTGTCAATATCCTTCAAAGATAGAAGAAATGAAAAAAAATATTCATATAAATATTCAAGGACTAGTTATATACATGGGCCTCATACTCCTCTTATCGGGTTTGGAACGAGCTAGTTGCGCATCATACTCATCTTGTTCAAATGTAAGGAAACAAGTCAAAGGCCCATGACCTAGACGCATCTCGCAAGAGTAAAATTTTGTCCCATTATGGACCACTAGCGGGTAATTACAGGTGGTGTGGTTTTACTTGAATAATAGTGATGAGTCAACCTGCATTAGCAGATAACAACCAGTGATGATTGTCCTTGTTCTTTGTTTGGCCATTGAGTTGTGATAAGTTTTCCCACCATTTAAAAAAAAACGGTGAGGTGTTTTATACCTAGTATGGAGAAGAAATTGTCACAAACTAGCAAACATAATGTAGTAGAAGGGGTTATCCTTTGTCCCAAAGGAAAAATAGAATTTTTTTATGTATGGGGAATACGATCAATCTCAAGCAATCAAGTGGAAGCATATGCATTACTTCAAGGATTAATGTTGACAAAAGAACATCATTTTTCTTCTTTGATTGTTGTTGGCGATTTTAAATTCCTTATTCATCATATAGTAGTTGATTCTCTTCCATTTATGTATATCATGTGCTCGGCGAAAACAACCAATAATCAGATGCAATGGCAAATGAAGGAGTGAATTAGAATTTGGATGAATTGAGGTTCAATGAAGGATTAATGTTGACAAAAGAACATCATTTTTCTTCTTTGATTGTTGTTGGTGATTTGAAACTCCTTATTCATCATATAATAGTTAATTCTCTTCCATTTATGTATATCATGTGCTCCGGGCAAACAACCAAGAATCAAGTACAATGGAACATGAAGGAGTGAATTTGAATTTGGGCAAATTAGGGTTCAATGGGAAAACCTAATGGCGCCCTCTCCCTTGACATTTTCTTCATGCAATTAAAAAGGTAAAGACCTCCTCACCATGGGTACCATTTGTTTAATAAAAAAATACGCAACACGGAATTGAATCAAATGAAGCCCCATGCAATGGCACTTCAAGCCCTTTTGATTAATCATCCCCCATACCAACCAATGTGATAACTACTATAGGATGGGGAGGCCAGTTCAAGTGAAAAAAATGTCGTTACAACCCCAAGTATCGTTCAAACCATTCAAAAGGTGGGCCCTTGATTTTGTAGACCTGATCACGCCAATGTCCTGAAAGAAGAAATATATTCTAGTGTTCACTGGAAATTTTATGAAATGGGTCGAGGCCAAGGCGCTGGCTCCAGCAAATGAACGGGAAATTGTCAATTTTCTTTATAAGGAGATTTTTACCAGGCTCGGTGTGCCAAGAGAGGTCATTACCGACCATGAAACGCAATTCACGTCCAAACTAATCAAAGTTATCATGGAGTAGTATCAGATTAGGCACTGGACTTCTACTCCTTATACAACTTATGAAAATTTGACATTTGGAGGCGGTCACTTAACAACCGCATCTAAAAGTTTAATTCTAATGACATTTGGGGGGGGGGGGGATTGTCCAAAACTACTTCCAAAAGTTACATTGTCATGACTTTTAAGGGTGGTTAAGGGATTCTAAGTTAGCATTTAGGGGTTAAGGGTTTAGTGGCTTAGGGTTTAAGGGATCAAGGGTTTAATGGGTTATGAGTTATAAGTGTAGGGGTTAAAGGATTATGGTTTGGGGGTTACGAGGATAGGGAATTTAGTGGTTATGGGTTAAGGGCTTATGGGTTGTGATAATAGGGTCCTTAGTCCCCTTATCACAACTATTGGGGGCCCCCCTATCAATTTATCTTATTGCCTTCTCTCTATGCCCACTAGCCCCTCTGCCCTCAGGTCATAAGGCTCCATCTCATTCCCTAATGTTAGGATTATATATTTCAATAACTCTCACTTCTACCCATCCATGATACCCTTATTTCCCCTTTCCCCATTCAATACACCAAAAAAATCCCTCTCCCCCAAAATTAATGAAAAATAAACATTTGGAGGTGGTCATTAGGTAGGAGTCGTAAAAGAATATTAGCTAGGTAGGAGTTGTAAAAGAATCTTAAGTAGGAGCTGTAAAAGTAATTATAGTTGAAGCAACTGAGAAGAAAACAAAATAACATGCTCAAAGAAGAAAGTGAAAATTCCAAAAATCAAAACTCGCATGGAGTTATTACTGTAGTCCACAACATGATAGAAGATATTGAAAACTGCATGGCAATTGAAAGTCAAAGTGTAGATGGGATAGTGAGTGAGTGGATGGGATAATGCATGTTTTATGAATCATTTCTCAGCTCAGTTATTTATGCTCGTGATCATTGGTTGAAACCTGGTGGAGCAATCCTTCCAAACATAGCTAAGATGTATGTGGTTGGTGTTGGAAAAGGTGGAACTAGTCTATCATTTTGGGAAATGCATATGGATTCAACATGTCTTATATTGGTAAGGAAGTGGTTGAAGATGCTGCTCAACAGACAATAGTTGATGTTGTGGATAGCAGGGATATAGTGATAGAGACTTTTGTCAAACATACATTTGATATTATGAAAATAAAAGTAATCCTATTGATTCCCTGTATGCAGGAACGTATTAAAAGAATATTACGATTTTGTAACTCTAGAAGATTACAGTGATATTTTTGGTGTAAATTTGAAATAAAATATGCAATAACATGACAAGTGGATTTTTAAAGCCTCCTTACCAATTAGTTTTCTGGATTTTTAAAGCTCCGAGATTCGATCAAGAGGGTGATCGTAGAGGGTTGATTCAACAGAATTGGCAAAGGATTTTCGAGAGGGAAATCAGTTGTCAAAGGGAGCAGTATCTCTAGAGGGTTTCTAACACCAAGAAACCCAGATCCGATCTTTTTTTGAGTGCAGCAGTAGTAGAAGGGAGAAGAGTATCTATTTCGACAGTTTGAGCAGAGATGGCCCCATACGGACTGAGAGATCGGGATAGGTTGGACGGTGTGTCTAACTTTGTGATTTGGAAGGCCAAAATCCTAACAGTCCTAAAGGAGTACGGTATCAAATACCACGTGAAAAATGTCCTAGTTGTGCCCACCAATGTGAACGCTCTAAATAAGTTCAACGAAAATCAGGCGCGAGCAAAGTGCTTGATCATGGATGGGGTGAAGGATCATGTGGTACCACACATTTTCGAGAAGAGGACGACACATGATATGTTGAAATATTTGACCATGTTGTACCAAGGCAGCTTCGTCCAACGGAAGATGCTTCTAGAGAACCAAATGCGGATGTTCCAAATGCACAAGGGAGAGGAGATTGATCCCTTCCTCTTCAGATTGTACACGATCTGAGATCAGTTGATTGCCATGAGGGAAACTCTGGATGAAGGGCTCTTGGTGAGGACTACCTTGAATGCAGTCACTGATGAGTGGGAGACCTTTGTCCAAAGCATCTTGGGCAGAGCACAACTCCCAAATTGGGGTGACATGTGAGCTATCCTTCGATAAGAGGAGGAGGGAGATGCAACCCTAACATCAAAGGGACAGCGGCAGCAAGGGAAGAAGAAGAACCTATCCAAGGTCTGGTGCTTTAGATGTGGAAAAATTGGACACTTCTCCAGCACTTTTCCTAAGAGGAAGGACAAGGAAGCTTCAGATTCCAAGGCAGCAACAACTAGAGGGGACAGTGGTAGTGAGGATGATGTGGCCATGAGTGCTTATGTCTCGAGAGAAGAGGTGGGGTGATATAGATCTGTAGAGAAACTACAGATGGGAAGGCAGGATCCTTGAGATGCCCAAACTCTTGGATCACATAGGATCTATGAGAGCCTTAAGGAAATAACAGGATGACTGGAGCATTGGGTGCAGAAAATCATGGAGAAGCAAAGGCAGTGTTGGGATGCTGAACTTTGAAGTTTGGAGCAATGCAGATGAGAGACATTAGCGCAAAGGCAATGCTTACATAGTATAGTGCAGCAGACATCGCAGAGCTTCAGAGAGACAGCGCAGCATAGCAGCATAGGGTGCTTCAGTGATGAGATGCAGCTTGACTAACTTGTCTGGTGATTGGGTGGTGGTCCTTCAGCTACTTACTTCTCAGCAACTGAGTTGCAGTGCAGGAGTTAGCAGTGGCGGTGCTATGGGAAGCATGATGCAACAATTTGAGAGGGAGATGCAGTACAGATGTGGTTGTGTCATTGGTAGTGACATGGGCAGCAGTACAAAGAGCAGCATCCCAGTGGATGGAGGTCAGCATTCCAAGCATCAGCGCAAATACTGATGCCAAAGATCAAGGTGACACTTCAGTGGGGAACTATTGCTAGATCACACTCCTCGCTAAGAGGGAGTGTTGAGATTTTGGGGTAGCATCGGATGTGCTCTAACTCCAAAAATTTGTGGAGGGGCTAGAACACATGAGATCTCCAAGACCTATAAAATCATTTGGAGAAATTCCATCTGGTGTAAAATTTATTCAAATAATTAATTTTTTTAATGGGGACCCTAAGTCTAACTTAGGGAAATTAAAAAAATTAAAGTGAATTAATTTACACATGTGATGAGAACATTCTAAGTGACATGGATCAAGCTTCCTTTAATCTTAGCCATTGATTAGTGATAATATCACAACCATTGATTTTTCAACAAGAAAAGTATAAAGGAAGGGCTTGGGGTCAATTGGAGAACACACACACACAGAATCTAAGAGATCGAATTCTTCTGACGGAGTAGTGCTCAAACGAAGATCAGATCTGAGTGATTTAGAGAAGCAGTGAGGGGCGGATGCAGTGATTGGTCAGGAGGACCAAGAGTACAACTCAAAGCAAGGGCAACATAGACACAACGGAGGTAGCGTAGCCATCAGAGGGTGTGACGCAATCCCTAGAGAGGGTGACACAGGCCCACGCAGGGGCAGCGCAAAGCCTCCAAGGAAAGTCTGAAATTCAACTAGAGACTAGGGTTTCTGAGCCAGCAGGGCTGAAAGTGGACTCTGGTAGAAGTTGATCAGTGCAGATCAAGGGTGACATAGTCCCTCAGTTAGCGCCACACAACCTTACACAGTGGCAGTGTATAGATTGTGAAAATCTAGTTGGGGTTTCACTAGTGGCTCATCCAGATCAACCGGGACTTGCGGGAGTGAGGTAAAACTCACATTTTCTTTGTAGCCAAGGTTTTCTCTGTTGGGTGAGCTATATTATGGCACCCTAGATGTACTCAAAATATTGTTGCTTAATAATAATAAACACTCATATCTGTTGCACCGGTTTTCCTGCATTGGGTTTTCCGAGGACATTTGTCCGAAAAATTTGTGTCCTTTGTCATATGTGTGTGATGTTCAGTAAATGATCTTTATTTGTGTAGGTTGCTAGTTGTGTTTACCTTGAATTTTTTTTGAATATTTTCAGTTAAATAACTTGTGCATAATAAAACAAGTAGGAGAAGTAAATCAATATTTAGCAGTAGGATTTTTGTGCTCAGAAATTTTCACAGTATACAAATCAGAAATAGACTAAGAACCCAATGGCATGCATTAACTCCATTCATTCTCTATGCTTCCCACAAATAAATAACATCAAAGAGTAACAAATATACAAGCAAAACGAAACTGCATATCAAAATGCACACTTGCATTTCTGACCCAAATGACAAAAACCTGCAAAGCCTCCAAACTAAACAGAGTCATCTCCACAACAAATGAGATTACTCACACTAATATCAAATGGAAATCAGTATACACTAGCACAGACACATCTAAAATTGTGTTTGATATGCACATCAATGTTCCAAAGCTCGAGGTTGAATATCTCAAATTTCAATATTTAATATATCAGTCATTTCTTTGAACTCAAGATATGCAATATTGACCCTATCGAAACCAGAATTAGATGGATTTGGGATATTATATTCGATGCACCTAACACATAGTATAGATTAAATGTAATTACATGCAAATAAACTATTGACGGACCCACCCACCCCAAGCAATGTGTAGAGCATCTCACATATTTCGATACAAACACAAACAACTATTCATTCAAATACCACATAGTTTATTCTTGTGGTAAGGATATGAATCAAACTAAAACAAGAATTAGAAGAAGAAAAAACATACCTTTCGTCCCTCTCCGCAAGCGCGTGTTCTAAAAGTACAGTATATCCAATGTCACAGTTGATGCATTTGCCAAATAATCCCGGCCCAAACAAAAATGGAAAAACAAATCAGTATCACATGCCAGGCATAAGCAATCTCAAAGTAAGCATCTGGAAATGTTCCGTTCATAGTGCCAAAATAATAACAGTAAGTTGAAGAAATCATTGGTAATAGAAGCACAGATCCATGTTTCTGGATACAGTGGATTATCGCATTAAGTCCCTTGGATTACAAGTTAGAAAGCAGCACCGAATACAACATACATCAACAGGTTTTTATCTATAGCTCTTTCATGTTTGGACAGACAGTAAGAAATTGAATACAATTCATGTGAAGGAATAGTTAAAGAAAATTCAAAGCACACTTCAAATTCAAGAATGCAAACTCAAAATCAAAAGAGCACATCAGAATCTCTAAAGAAGGTTTCATGATGTTCACCAAAAGATGAATCTTTGCAAAATGTTTGGCTCTAAAAGCAAACCATGAGAATCCGGGCTATGATAGATCATAGGAAGCTAAGACATTAAATATATGGGATGCAGGATATCATTGAATTAACTTGTGAGTAATGATGATAAAGAGTCGAATAAATGACACCTACCTACCCCTTTTGTAAACAATAAGGCAAAAATTTTACAGCTAGATATGCTTGGAAAAAGGAGGGCATGGTTGCCTCTGCAGTGACAACTAGAAAATGAAACATTGAAACCATATGCACAGCAGGTTGCATGAGTAAATGATAATAATATATGTTGGAAAAGGACATTGATGTGTTTGAGACGAAAAAAACTGAAAAATAAGTTAGGACTGTTCATAAAGTAGTTCGAAACTGAATCCACCGGTTAGAAATTGTCCCCCACCAAAAAATGCTTCAAGCACCACTCAATTCTACATTTGGTATCCAAATTATCAAAATTCAGTTGTGCATAATTTTGTTTTCTGTGATCAAAACATAGTAATAGCCACACAAATGTTCAAAATGCAGAGCATATATACATACATTTTTGGTTTCTGCTTGAGGCTACGCATTGCACATACTGTGGCTAGGGTTCGAAGCCCATACTCTAAATGGGGCAATCGGGATAATCAGACACTACAAATGCACATACTGTTATAGGGTTCGAAGCCCATTACAGTTTTGAAGATCTTAGAGATCGCAACATCAGTTTCACAAATGGCTACTACCATCAATAGAATATTGGATCTTTTCAATACTTTCTCTGATTGATTGACAGATAAAATCATGGAGTAAAATCTTAAAGATGTTGATCTCAATGTTAGATCTTAGGCACTCAATGCCCTGCTTCAAAATCGTCAACTCCAGGTTTTCAAGCAGGGTGATTTCTTAGTTTAGAAGCAATAGACGAAAGAAGAATCTGTAAGGTTTAAGGGCCTCTCATCTGAAGATATGCTCATATATCAAGTCATAAAAAATGCTGGAAATATGGGTATATGGACAAAATATATGAAAAGAGAAACAAATTTACAGCAGCCACAGGTTAACAAAGCATTGAAAAATATAGAAGCTCGTGACTTAATAAAAGGGGTGAAGTGTGTTTCTAACCGAGCAATGAAGGTGTATATGCTAGCAGAATTGACACCTTCAAAGGAGATAAATGGAGATGCATGGTACACAGGGCTAAACTTTGATATAGAGTTCACTAACATTGTTAAGAAACAGTGTTTGCAGTTCACCTTGCAGCAAGGTGTAGCCACTATTGAGAGTGTTGCTGATTTTGTGAGAAAATCAGGGATATCAAAGGTGGAATTGAAGGTTGAAGAGCTCAAGCAAATGGTGATGTGGAAGAAGCGATAAGCACGGGAACCAGAGACTGCTGCTATAGAGGTTCCCAAGCTCAAATTCAGGAGTGGTCATCATTTACGAACATTCCTTATGGAGTTTGCCCTGTCTTGCGAGAGTGCACAGATGATGGTCTGATTTCTGATTTCCATGGCACAACAGCTACATTATACATGCAATAATTTCTTAAACTCTTACCTTCTTGTATGCCTCTCAACAGATGGAGGAGGGGCCGCCTTCTTCTTCTTGAAACTGAATAATCGCTTCTTCATCTTTGCTCGAGTCGAACTCTTCAATGCATTCAGTATCGATGAGAGGGTGTTAAGGCTCCCCTCATGTAGCTCTAGCACTGCTCTACTGTTTTGGTAACAGAATGCTGTGTGTTTAGTTTGCCCCCGTTTACTTTGCCCGCCAATCCTCCATGACAATACCCTCTTGAAATTTAAATCGAGTGGGAAAATGGTTTTCGGATGACTCAAATCATTTTAATCGAAAGGGTCAAAGACGTTTATCACAATATAATAATTCCAATATAATAAATATTTTAATTTCTTAAAAGTTATTCGAATATGGTAAATATTTTAATATTTTTCAAAAGAAAGGTGGATACTATGTTTAGTTTGCAAATCAATTTATTTTTTATGTTTTTTTATTTTTTTTCATTTTATATGATTAATTTAGATTCATCTTCATTTTGAATTTATTAAGTGTCTAGAGATCAAATCTAAAGAGGTTTGAACTTCAAGAGATTTGATTCTTCCCTCTAGACCTTTGGTAGATCTAGAGTTAAGATAGATCTAGATTGGTTTAATTATTAATTTTATGTTTTTAATTTTTATTTTATTTTGATGGACTCAAAATGTTAAAGAGAACATTACAACATCTTTACCATAGCAGAAGAATTCAACACTAGAGAAACCCTAGAGGCCCATGGAAAAATTGCAGGCGAAGGAAGCGTCGTAGTTTTGACAAAGAGTGAACAGGCTCTAGACAATGCTAGGCTCTAATATCATTGTCAAAATGCAAGATAAGATTAAATGGTAACCATGAGTTTTTTATCCACGTGATATATATTTTGTAGAGAGATGGTCACCATGATAAACCCTTTGAAGACATGCAACTACTCATCAAATATGCTTTTAAGATGAGATGTTGATTGCTTACTATTGGACCCACATGGAGGAGGAGGAGTTGGTGGATTATGAACTAGAGGAGGGGGGTTTTCAAAAAATTTGGTCTAGTCCCAAGGATTTTATCCATTCGCATTTCAAAGTCAACTTAGAAGGTCACCATATCGTAGTTTCTAGGCCTACCAGATCTTTAGAAAGAAAAGTTAAGAATTCAATAGGCAACTATCTAGCGGTTCGAAGGCCCTAACCCTTGCTCTAGCCACCCACTATTCAGGTCCTTTAGTTTCGGCTAGCTCAGGGCCTGAGGATGTTTTTCAGGCGCTAGAGAACTATTCTTGGGGTGTGTGACTCTAAGTTTAGTTTCCCTATTGTCCCATATATTGGAGGAAGAGATACAATGTGTTACTACTTCCTTAGGGTTTTCGGAATTTTTTGAACACAGTGGGGGTTCTTCACTCTCAGAAGCCTCTCTAGATTGTTTTCATGTATATCCTTCATCTCAAGTGCCATCAGCCTCACCCTCCTTCGGTGAATTAGTGAAGGAGAGCCTTGCCTCGACAACGAAAGAAGGTCAAACTAACATCATGAATGGTCTTGTGGTTTTCAGGGAGAAACACTATTGTGAATAAGAAGGAATTATGATTCAAAAGGAGTATGAGAAAGCGAGGAAGAGGAAAATCCATTGTAGTGTCAAGAAAAAGAACAAAGTCCTGCTTTCTCTATTTTTGGGAGTCAATGTCACCATTCAAAATACTAAGGAAATGTCCCAAAAATCCTTGGTGGGGCAAGTAAGGGGTTGAAAATTCAGGTCCTCAACCCTAAACGTGTGTGCGGACAATGAAATCTTACCTATTATAAAATTTTCTCCATAGGTGTCACTGTTAGCCCAAGGTTAGATTCATTTGTGCTTCAAAGATGTAGCAGACACCCAGAAGGTACAATAAATGGTTTAGAAAACTGATTCATCTCCTATCCTTTTCAATTTCTAGATGTCCCTCTTCGATGCAAAGTAGGAGAGATTGGATATGGCTCCAGTCTAGGTTCATCTTCCAAGTCTCCCTCCTACCTATTGGGATGCCCTAATTTTCAAAGATATAGGTAACTCATTGGGATCTTATTTAGCCCATGAATCTACATATTTAGAGATGGGGATTAAGACATACACCCATATTTTGGTTAATATAAACCTCATAGAAGGGCTTATAGAAGGCATGGATATCGGGATTGCGGTGGAGTGTATTCAGATATTGGGTTATGAAGGAATACCTTTTAGGTGTAGGCGGGGCCATAGGTATGGGCAGCTGGCTAAAAAATATAAGCTTCCCTTTCCTTTCTTAGGACTATCCATCTAGAGGAAAGGACATATTAGGTTAGAAAAGGGTTTTGGATTGGAGGTTTTGGGCGTTGAGGAAAAGCTAAATGGCGCAACTCCTCTCTGCAACGCATCCTCCAAATCGTTGGTGACAATTGTCAAGATATGGTGTTTATGTTGTCAGTTTTCTAGAAGGCCTACTAAAGGGGTGGAGTTTCATTTCCTTGGATGCTAATGGAAGGTTAGGGGGTTTAGCAGTTGGATGGAAAGCCATAAATATTTGGGTATCCAATTCTCAGGGTTTGGATTCTAGTTTTTCCATTGAGGACAGAGAGGAAGAAATGGAGGGAGACATGGAGAGAGAGGTAGGGACAAGGAAAGAAAGGGAGGGAGGGAAGGAGAGAGAGGGAAAGAAAGGGAGAGCTAGAGACTAAAAATTATGCACACTATTTATTTTTTGTTATTAGAACGAAGGTTTGAGATTGTATTTTGTTGAGGAAAAGGTGAGAGGAAACCCTAATTTTAGGGGATGAAGTGGTTATGGTAGCAAGGAATCTTTTAAATGAAACATTTATTTTTCACGTTATAAAATGCCACCTGTTTAAGCAAACTACAAATGAAGTTCAAACCAAGTTGTAAAAATCTAGAATCTTTATTAAATATAAAATCATTTTATTATTGAGAACTATCTAGGCTAGGAATGAAACTCCAACACCTTCCATTGACCAATTTTTAGTACACACTTCATTAGAGGCCTCTTTTATACTCAATTTAATATCAATTTTATGCTTAAATGATAGGACTACCACACAACTTCCCTCATTCCATGCTTTACTATATGCCTCTTATATATTCATAGCTTATTTATCATGTAGGAACCTCTAGGACATATGAATCCAACACACGACTCAACCCCTAAAAAATACATTTTATGCTTCCTCATAATGAAGGGGTTTATTATAACTCTTAAAGGAAGTTTAGATCATTGGTTGTGGGCCGATCCAAACCTTTCTATCGAAGATATAGTTATGATGATGAGCCTTAGAAACTTAGCCTAAATCCCATGGAATGCTCTATATCCAACCCATAGCTAGGTTGATTAATCATATTTTATTATCTTTAATACCTTGTTTAGAATGAGATAGGTTCAGTATCGTACCTAGCCTAGTCATTAGCCCATGTGATTCTCTGAAACTATGCTACATGCATTGATTATCGTACTCCTTAAAGGTTGGTTTTGCAAGTGTGATTTTTTATCTTTGACATCCCATCTTGTATAATTCTCCCATAAATTATCTTTTTTTTTTCCGAATACAAAGAAGCACATATGATAGACCTTCAACATTCGTGTATTTTCCTCGAAAAGTGAGACACTTTGAAACAAAATTAGAGTTTGCATGTCATTCATTCAATATTTTGAACAACATGCAACTAATTATGGTAGGTATTGGAGTATTTTGTTTGACATATATGTTTATATTTAGTTTCATTTTCTTAAGTCGAGATGGTATCAAGGAAAAAGCATTTGGCCATTGGTTTGACTTTGGCTGACATGGGCCCTTAATATTTGTGCCCCTTGATATATTTTCCCTTTCGCTCTTGATTCAATTATTTTTGAATGTTTTCCAACCTCATGTATAAATTTTATCCTTATAAATTGAGTCACCTATACACCAATTTTAGTCATTGTTATCTAACAATATTGATCATTTGAGGATGGTGATGGTGTGGTTCTAGGCCTTGCCTCTCAATTGAACATTTCTTTATCTATCTACTTGGGTTCCAACACACCTCCTTCCTAAATTCCATGCACCTTCATTATTTAGGGCTTACAACCTAATGTTATAATTACAAAAATGGATGAATGACAATACAATGTTAAGGAAAGTTCTCTTGCATGCCTTAAAGTGCCCTGGATTCATATGAAGACTCTTAGCTAATTTTTTTGTTGCTTCTAAGCTCAATGAATTTTTGAGTGCAACTTCTTTGCTCACCATTCATTAGCTAGCATTCCTTCTTCTTGTTCTTCTTTCGTGGATAGTTTGTCGCATAGTGTCCATGCTCATGAATACTCCCACCCTCCATTTTTCCAAACATCATTTTTAATATTATGCCTTCAAATATAATTTTAATATCATACCCATTGTTTTTCTTATGGATGTTGAGCGCACTCCATGATTCTTTGTAATGCCAACAATTGATTTAAAAGGAAGCTTCAAAAATCAATTCAATTTCATTCTAATAAATTTATTTTAAAAACATTGATGGTGAACCACACAATGAGTGGTTCGAAAGGCGTGTACCTTAAAAAATTTATGTGATTTATCCATAAGAGTTTTTAAAGTGGTGCATCTCCCTTGAGCATGAGCAACTCCCTCATAACTTTGCCTTGTATGCAAGGCTTTTCTTTTAGAGTAGTGCATTATCATAGTAGATATAACTCCTCTCCTGAAGGTGCCTCATTCCATAAGTGTGCACTCATGAATGCACCTGAGATGATGGTGTTAATCTCCTCAACTAGTGTGCCATACTTGGTGGGTGTGACCCAACAACTAATTCGTCTATCCTCGAAGGTGTCGTTATAAGCTTCTAGCTATATTTAATAATTTTTCTGACTAGTGTACCACAATCTAGCTCTGCAATCCTGGTGCTGCTCAACTTCTCAAGGCTGAGTTGATACCAACTCGAACCAACTAGGTAATCTAACACTCTTGAGAAATTTATTTTTTTCCAATAACCCAAGATTCTCCCCCAACTTGTCAAACTTCCCCTTTGTTAGGAGCTTTGTCAAACTATTAACCATATGCAACTTTGTCAGAATGTGGTCCAACACTACCAACTCCCTAATGAACTTGGAATCTTAGGAAATTATATTGAATATCA
Source organism: Pinus albicaulis (assembly GCA_034641835.2). NCBI lineage: Eukaryota > Viridiplantae > Streptophyta > Pinopsida > Pinales > Pinaceae > Pinus > Pinus albicaulis. The sequence continues at coordinate 15,586 of JAXQQM020081606.1, forward strand.
ATGTGTTTGAAATGGTCATGACACATTGGATTTTCATAGAGCTTGATGTAACTTTGATTCTCACAAGAGACAATATTGGGCTTCAACAACTGATTGGTTGACTCTACAATCAAGTTGAAAATCTAGATAGCTTCATAATAAGTATATGAAATTGCCATATACTTTGCTTCAGTGGAACTGAATGCAATTGTTGCTTTCTTCTTGTTGATTTAATAAAAATGATTTATACAATGATAATAATGATGTTTAAAATGAGCCTTATGATGGTCTATTTATACACATTGATTGTTCACGAGGTGTAGGGGTATGTTTATAACATCACTGCCCTTGAAAGCTTTGTCTTGAAAGCACAATAATTAGAATTTTCTTTAGTTAAGCACATTTTTGTGGTGGAATGAAGATTATCAGATATATATTTATACTTTGTAGAGGTTTGACTTTGTTTGTCCTTTGAGTGTTGGTGAGGTTTCTTTGTATTTTTTGCATCATAGTCTAAAGTCTTTTGACCTGATTGTTTAACATGAAAGCTTTATGCTTATTTGCAATATATTTGAAATACTTGCATGATCAAGAAACTGTTATGGTTAATTAAATTACTAATTAGGTACTACAGAAAGAGGATGATGTTGAGAGGGCTTTCCTGGGTGACTCTGGGAGCAACCCGAAGGTGGTCAGACAAAGCTCTTCTAAGTTACAAATCTGAAGAGAAAAAATTGGTGATGTATATGTGGTTGCTCAACCTGGGCTGTATGGAAAATCTTGGTTGAGAGTGTTTACCTTTCCGTGTCTTCACGAAAGTAGGTTGTCCGGTCACATAATAAGATCATGACTACATGTAGGTGATGGTTATGTAGTAATTTCTTAGCCTTATCTTCAGAATGGCTAATAGATAGGATCAGGTTTGAATACAGGATATAATTTGATGAATTTGGAGATTTAGAGTTGAAGAAAAAATTGTGGTGATGTTTGGATGGGTGCTAATTTGTAGGGTTTTCCATTTTTATAATTTTCTTTGTTGTGCTTTCTACCTTGCTACCTAGTTGCTTTCCTATTTCCCTAGCATTTTAACTTTTTCGATGTCTATCTCTCTATTGTTTCTTGCCCCATTTGAAATGTCATCCTTATTTGGTAGGTGTTTTCTTCAATATAGTGTGAATATTTTTCCATCACACAACTTCTGTGGGGTTTGTCTACGCAAATAGCTTGTAAGGCCCATTCATCAGGGTATTTGATGAAATGAAATGATTATCAATGATCACCAACTAATGGTACCTACAGTTATTTACTCTAACAATTCTACAGTTTTCCTGTGCCAAAAATTATACAACATTTTAACCTCATGAATTAGTCTCCTCTATTCTCTTAGCTGATTCTATAAGCACTTATTGTTGTTGTCAAAGCTTTTACTCTCTAGTCCCATTGATCTATTTCAGTTATTTGTGGACATTGATCTATTTTCATTTCATTTCTTCAATTTTTCTGACTGTTATGCGTTTCCTTTCGCCAGTGCCTTCTTTCTTACCTATGATTTTTTTTCTTAAGCATTCTAGCCAGCCAAAGAAATAGGGGTAGCAGGAGCCACGCAGTCCAGCCAGAGCCTAGCAGGGGCATCGCAGAGGCAGCAGGAGCCACGCAGGGCTGACGCAGGCCAAGTCAGGGCAGCGCAGGGGTAGTGTAAGCCCTTCAGGTGTGACACAGGCCCTTATTGAGCAGCGCAGAGGCCGACACAGGCCAGTTAGGCTGACGTAGAGGGATTCAGAGCAGCATATTACTGCCGTTTTTATTTCTCTGTTGGGTGAACCAGTTTTGATGCCCAGGATTGTTGTACTTAGATTATGCATAATAATGAAAACCCTCCACAGCTAGCTGCACCGATTTTCCCACATTGGGTTTTTTCCAGGGATAGTTGTCCAGAAAATCCGTGTGTCACTTTGTCTATGAGCATGTTATTCAGTATTTGATCTGTATGTGTAGGTTGCTAGTTGTATTTACTATTTACTTTGCTAATTTATTGAATATTTCAGAAATTAACTTGTAACTTAATTCAAGTAGGAGAAGTAAATCAAGATATTGCAATAGGGTTTCTTATATTAAGAAATTTTCACATTCCCTAGGTCTAGCCCCATTAGGTCACCTAGGGCAACAATTTCCCAGGAATCTAGCTAGAGGAAAACTTCTATATCCTAGAGGCAGTTGCGTTGTTGGGTGCCCTCACTCTCCTCAGAACTTGGGCCAATTCTGACGGTGGAATCTCCAGATACCTCAAGCCCTAGCTCTAGGATCAAGTTTTTCCTAGGTGTTCCCAAGGATAGAACCTAGTAGGATCAATTTGACCTATCAAAGTAAAAACACTTGTCTGATCCTTTCCCATCACCTTGTCTAGGATAGGAACATCATTGGTTACTAAATTCCATCCCTCAACCTGGGCTGGGTCCACTTGGCCCTATGTGGTCCCATTTCGTGTCAAATGCCTTTCATCAAGGACCATTTGGGAATCCAAGCTCCCAAAGGATTTTAGGGATTGAGAAATTCCTTCATAAGTCTTATTCTTCTCCCTCAACCCTTCAATCCCCCTCCTCTCTCCCTAGAAGGTAATTCCCTTGCTTAAAAGGAAAGCAAGTCCCACTCTTTATTTTATCTTAGGGAAAGGGTTTTGAGGGTCACTTCCCACCTATTCATTGATAAAACCCTAAACAACCAAGGGTCAAGGGTCTTTTTATTATTTAAAATAAGATAAAACCCTATCCTGAGGAGATGTAACACCAATATTTTATGGGCCCCGTTGGGGTTAGTTGGGCAGCCAACTTCCCGGGGTCGTAACTTGGTCATATGATCTTCGTTTGATGCACATGATACCTCGTTAGAAAGATCTCTCCGAGGAATACAACCGCTAATATTATTTCTATGAAATTTCCAAACCTTTCATGCCCAAAAAACATCGTTTGGGGCCTCAAAACGGCTTCGAAAGTTCAGGACCTGAAAAACTAACAAAAATAGTAAATTATGCTATAATTAAGGAAACTGAAAAACTGAAAGAGACAATGGCTAGGGCCCAAGTGGAATAGGCGGGTGGCCACCAATATCCACCTCGATCACCTTAAATCAAATTTCTTGAGCTAACTCAATCATCATGACTTAGTTAATTGGCACAAGTTGTTATGAGACGAAATTACAATTTATTGTCCAATTTATTTAAGGGAAAAATAAATTAGACGCCTCACATTCCTCACTCCTGGCACATCAAAATTCCTCACCAGTGTGGGTGCATTTTTTTTTGTCCTTTCTAGTCGCCAATTTCATTGTTTCTTGTTGCAAATTTCAACACTCCCTCTCAACAAGAAAGGAATTCAATCTATCCCAATCCGGTACCTTTGGAATGTTCTGCATGCTACACTTCTCTAGTGTTGTTTGCACCTGCAAATCCTGAAACTGAATAGCCTCTGAACAACTGAATCAGTATAATGCATCTGTCATCAGAGTCTTCTGACTGCTGCTAGCTACTACACATGTCTAGTACTAGATTCTCTGCAATGCTGCTGACATCTGCATCCGTGCCCTTTGAACTATTGCTAACTCTATTTGTGATCTAGTATTTGACATCTGTCACTCTGATTTCTGTCTTGTTGACATCTGACTACATTAATCTAACTGATCCTTCCTACTACTGTTGTACTGTGGGCTCCTCGTAGCCAAGTTCGATCCATGAGACACGCCATCTCAATGGACCTTGCCCAAATTTCTTATCTTGGGATTATGTCTACACATAACCCCACCTTACACCTCGAGGTATGGCTGCTCCCTCCTCCCATCTGGCTCGAAATTTCCCCCTCATGGAGGTCTTTGCTTGAGTGGACGCTTCCACTCGGTCTCCTCTCTACTTCTCCAATTGTGGCAGCTACTCCACAACCTTCTGAGACTGCTTCTCATGAGGATGCATATTGAGAGGTAATTTATGCTCCCTCTAAACCACCAAGTCTCTAACTTCTACCTTTCTCCTCAAAGCTTTGCATGCATCTGGTACCTCAAGTGCATATAGGTTCTTGACTTGCACACAGTGTAATTGTCCCGAAGTTACAAAAAGTTTCTAAAAAAGAGTTGATTTTAAATCGATGATATCTCCCTCATCCGAGCTCCGATTTGACCAATTTTTTTTTCCATTTGGGTAGATTTTCACAAGGAATCCAAATATTCTATTTGTTTTCGAAAAATTTACGCAAAAATATTCAAAAATTCTCTGCAGACTCGCCGCCCAAAAAATTTCTGCTCTGATGCCATGTAGAAAATCTAACCAACGAGATTCAATATGATCTTGTAATCTACTAAGACAAGATACTAAATCCTTCCTAAAATTTACGAAAACAAAACACGATCACACAATCATATATAAGTAAGAGAAATAAATTATCAATCGCACAACAACATGATGTATTTGGGGAAAGCAACTAATCAAAACCCCTCTATCTCTATTGTGTATTAACACAAGGAATCATGAAACAATACAATGCTTAATCTCTCATGAGATTCTCTAGCACTCTATCAATTGTCTCCCATTGATCTAGGAAAACTTGGTCTAGTACTTAGCCAATTCTCATCCTTACTTCAGCCTGCCTTGCTGATGCAATTCATAGGGAATTAACTCCTTATTAATTAGGAAAATCAGTCTTCCTTGATTGCGCAATCCATCATGGCATCCCAATAACTTTATAATTGCACATGGGAAATTTTCTCTGAATAAAACTGATAGTTATGTTCCCTTTAACCTCTGTCTCAACTGGGTATTCCTCGAAACTGACATGCATGAAACTATTAATAGTGAATTATCAGTTATTTGATTGATCACTCATTGTGAATTAAATCTAATTTAATTCACTGGACCTCTCACTAGCTCATCACTCAGTTAGAACTAGTTAAACTGATTTTAACTCATTTAATTGAGTTAATTACACTTGCACCCCACTAATGCATCAACTTCAACTGGACCCCAAAAATATTAGAATCCCTCTATATGCCTCATATTAGACCCTCAACTCAAATTTCTTGAGCTAACTTGGTCATCATGACTTAATTAACTGACACAAGTTGTTATGAGATGAAATTACAATTTATTGTCCAATTTATTTAAGGGAAAAATAAATTAGACGCCCCACATTCCTCACTCCTGGTGCATCAAAATTCCTCACAAGTGTGGGTGCATTTTTTTTTGTCCTTTATGGTTTCCAATCTCACTGTTTCTTGTTGCAAATTTCAACATTTCAGAATTTGATGTGGCCTTCACACAAATACACCATTGAAATCACATGCCTAGATTCTCATGAGAAACCTCTCTTAAGCTTGATCTGCCAGAAGAGAACCAACAATATGCCATCCTACTTCCTAGTGCAAACCAACCATTAAGGTATGCAACATTCTTCTGAACCCTCACATGATGATCTTGCTCTTGGAGGATGATCATGACCTCCCTTTAACAACCCTTACTTGGCCCTCGTACTCGACCTACTTTAGGACTACATCTCTCTTCACCCCCTTGATGTGCCAGATAGTGGGAATACATGTCAAACATGCTAAGATGTGCCAAGTGACAAGGCATGCCAAGATGTGCAAGGGTGTGTCAATGCGTGTCAGGGACTTTCAAGACAACAAAAGGGAGAAAAAATTTAAACTACAAGGAAATGAACACATAAGAGGGTTAATAAGTCATCAATTTACCTTTTCCAAGAGGGGCATGCTAGGCACACTAACACTAGGTGGCAATAGGTGGCAAGTGCAAAGTTTTAGTGCATTCTAAGTGCCAAGTATTCCTTTGTTGCTTCTCATCTACTTTCCAACAATTGATCATCACAAATAAATTTAATATTAAACCATGCTAAATCATACCAAGGCATTTCAACGTATTCCATACATGCTAAGACTTTCCAAGCGCCAATATGTGTCAGGGACTAGTGTTATGCATGTTATGAAGTGGAAGGGAATGTTGAAGAGTGCTAAGGTGTGCTAGAGAGTGATAATGCATGTTGATGAGTGTTAAGGAGTACTAGGCCATCATACGCGTAGACTAGTGTTAATGGTTAGTGTTAGTCGTCATGCCAAGGAGGGAATGACAAGGTATGCTAAGCATTAGTAAGGCATGTTAGGGAATATCAAGGCATGTTAAGAATTCCCAAAGTGTGCTTGGGAGTTCCAGGGTGTGCTAATTATATCATGTGCCGATTAATAGTGCCAAGATATGCCAATACATGCTAGGTGCTAAGGATGTGGCATAGGGTGCCAGGGTATATCAATATGTGTCAAGGAAACAAAAGGAAGAACCAATAAGAGGGTTAATAAGTCAAAACTTTATCTTTTTGAAAAGGGGCATGCTAGGCACACTAATAATAGGTCCCAATACATGCCAAGTGGCATTGTGTGCCAAGTGCTAATGTATGTCAATGCATTCAACGAAGGTGTTCCAAGGCATGCTAGGGACTATATGCAGCATGCCAACACATGATAGGAGAGTTCCATGTTGTTCTAGCACATGCCACCATGTGCTTGTACGTCAGTGTCATCACAAGATGTTCTAGGTACAAAGATGTTCCAAGACATGTGGGGTGCTAAGAAATGTTAGTGTGTGCCAAAGCATTAATTTAAGGTGTGCCCAGATTTTTGAGGATTGTTAGGTCTTTCTCATTAATAGAATTGTCAGAGCTCGATTATGTATTAAATAATATATTTCCTACACACAATAGTGGAACTTTATCTAAATGGAATTTGCTAGATAATAAAAATAATAGATATGAATCATGTGTTGAATCATAGGAAATATATATTCGACTAGTCATTACTTGAGGGAAATGATACACGCTTATTACTTCTTAAAAAATTGACTGACCCTAACCACTATGGCCTTGGACATATTATAAAAAATGCTCCACAATAATGGTATTAAATCGCTATCTTTTGACAAAAAATATATTAACAGGCACATAGCGTCATCAAAAACTCATTGGAATGATCAATGATGACGAACATTTTTTGATCATCACCAAAAGTAACAAAAAGAGCATTGGTGAGGGTCATTAAAAGTTCGTCACTAGAAGTGTCACCAAAGAGAGAATTAGTGATGGGCCTTTAATGACCCTCACCAAAAGTGAAATGTATTTGGTGACGAACCATAAAGGACCATCACTATATACACTTATAGTGACGGTTTTTAGTGATCAATGATGACAGACATTTTTTGACCGTCACCAAAAGTAACAAAAAGAGCATTGGTGAGGGTCATTAAAAGTTCATCACTAGAAGTGTCACCAAAGAGAGAATTAGTGATGGGCCTTTAACGACCCTCACCAAAAGTGTCATTGAAAATGTCTTTGGTGACAGACCATAAAGGACAATTACTATATACACTTACAATGATGGTTTTTAAATGACCGTCACCATATGTGACATTGGTGATGGACCTTAAAGGTCCGTCACAAGTGTGACCCTCACCAATGTCCTTTTTTCTTGTAGTGATAGTGATTTGACAAAAGAAAATTTTTATTTTATGTCTGTGTTAATTGGTGCACCATTTAAACATAACGCACCAGGTCTCCTTGTTGAAAAAGAGCATTGTACAGTGGTCCACTATTTGCGCAATGCATTTATAAGAATATGCTGCACCGCCCCCTCCACGACATCATATGCTACAAAAACTAACACTAGAGGATTTTTCTCTGTTAATTGGTGCGCTGGTTAACATATAACGCATTGTGCTCCTTGTTGTCATAGAGTACCTTACGGTGTTTCTACTATTTTGGCGGTGTGTTTATAAGAACACGTCGCACCGATGTCAGTGCGCACATCATTAAATGCGCAATGGTTTCTTGATATATTTTTTTTTACCTGAAAAGTTTATGATTTATTTATAAAATATATTAATGAATGGTATGGTATAGATTTCATATTGATAAATAAATGGCTAACAATAGATCAAGTAAAAAAAATACTCATAACACATCAAGAAAAGAAAAAAAGGCAAGTTCTTTGTAAAGTTTTTTCAAAAAATATTAGTTTTGAACTATATGTAAGTTTAAATAATATGTATTGTTTACTATGTATCATGGAGACCCAAAAAATGATGAAGCTTGATAAGATTATTTCCCATCTAGGACCAAAAGAGTGTAAAAGCTTGATGGAAAAATTGCAAAATGATGAATCAAGTGAATGAAAAAATACTATCGATCTAATATGAGTTTCTTTTTTTTATTTTCATTAATAATATACTTAAGATGATTAGATAACATGTTTCAAACAATCTATTAATTCACATATGTTTAATGTTCTACAGGGACCAACAACTCAGAAAAGGAATGTTGTTCTAAAAAAAGAAAAAAACAGAACATGCAAATTAAAATGAATTGCTCCTTAGCTCATCTGGAGTGGTGCTAGAGGTTAACGAAAAGGGGAAAAACTTTTACAAAACTTTGAGGGATCTAGTGGAATGAATTTATAGACATTTTTTACACTTACAATACAAAACTCCATCATGATGATTCCAAGAACCAAATTTAATCTAAACTAAAGGAAGATTTTATAGAGAATTGGTCAATAAGACATGTCAAACTTTTAATAACAAAAATGTACAAAAAAAGGAATGAAAAATTAATATTCCTTTAGATATTTTTATAGAATTATATGTATATATTACTAGAAAGAAATCATTTATAAATATCACTTTTGTTATATTTACTTTTCATATATCAATATAAAAATTAAATAGTTTATTGTCATGTTACATTTTCAGGAAGATTATGAAAATATCAAAGGATGAACGAGCTGATATCATAAATATACCAGTAGGAATGTCCAAAAATGTGTACAAGGAGATGGTCAAATAAATGGACAAAATTGCATCGCAGGAGGAGCCATCTCAACAACAACGTGCTTCAAATGTAATATGTAATCATTGAATTTTTCGATCATTAGGTACAATAAATAAAAAATTTAGCATTAAATATTAATTCTCAAGAATTTTCTTGCAGAAAAGAAAAGAAAATGGAACCCATTCAGCACATAAAACATGACGACAAGGAAGAAAAGGGTTGATATCTAAGTTTGTGAGTAATTGTTACTTCCTTATAACAACTTAACTAGATTTCATTTTTGTATATTTTAAGTTTTTTTACAACAATCATCATTGAATGTCTTCAAACAGGTGCTAACATACAAAGAAGAACCATCAGACAAATTGATTGACATTGGGTTAAATATGGGTTGTCAGTATATGTTGGCATATCATAAATTAATTGTGGAATTTGTAAGCATCTATCAATCTTGTTTTACTTAGCTCCGTCTATAATTAATAGAACAAAAAAATCTTTATATTAAATATATGATTTGTTATGGGGTATAAAACTTGCAGGAAACAAAGTATGGAACTGCGCCAACAGATGAAATTTTGAAAGATGGCATGGTACATGGTTTTGAAAGAATGTGTATAGTTTATGAGTCAATTGTTTCTATGGTACGTCATTTTTCTTTTCGATTTACATTGATGTATATTATTTAATATTGCAATTTTCATTATTCTCACCAATGTATATACACTCATTTCAGTTTATTTTTATGTTTGTAGATGGAAGGTGAAGAAGAAGAAAACAATCAACACCATGAACAAAACATTCTTGAAAATAACCCAAGTCATGGAAGTAGCTCTAGCAGTGACAACAGTTCAAGCGAAGAATGATGATCACTATGTTTGGATATCAAAGCAAGGCATTTTATTTTTTGAAATATATATGTCTGTGAAATCAGACATTTTGTTTAATGTAATGGGCATAGTGTCCCAATTGAAAGACAAAGGGATACCAATAATCGTCCCATTTTGTATGAAAAGAGTAGAATAAATTAAAATGTATATATACATTTTAATTTATTCTATTGCGTTCTCCATTGTCTCTATGAAATGTAACACCACTGATTAAATATATGGATGATTAAATATTATAATGAAGAGATGTGAAATCTAATGATATGATATAGCAAATTAATCCAAACATCACATTCAAATGCACTAATAAAAATTTAATTGATATGAATAATGTTATAAGATATGTGTCGTCTTTTTATGAATAACGAATTTTAAAAAATCACAATAATTATGATATGATATAACAAATTAATCCAAACATCACATTCAAATGCACTAATAAAAAATTAATTGATATGGATACTGTTATAAGATATGTGTCGACTTTTGATGAATAATGAATTTTAAAAAATCACAATAATTGCACTGTCACAGGTCGATGTTTCAAAAAAATACAAAATGAACACCGGTGTGTGTCAATTATTGTGCATCGGCATGTTTGTATTCTAATGCGCACCAGTGCATTTCTATGACATATGGGCACCGCACAAATACCAATAGCAATTACAACTCTCAATGCGTTTGTGTGATATTGCGCACCGGTGCGTTTATGTGAGACTGCTCACCAGTGCATTTCTACAACCTATGGGCACCGCACAAATACCAATACCAATTATAATTATTGGTGCATTTGTCTGATACTGTGTGCCGCTGCATTTGTATAATACTCCGCACTGGTGCGTTGATACGACCTATGGGCACTGCACAAATCCCAATGCCAACTTGAACGATCAATGTGTTTGTGTGATACTATGTGCTAATGTGTTTGTATAATATTATGCACTGGTTTGTTGATACAACCTATGGGCACCGCACAAATCCCAATACCAATTAGAACGGCCCAGTGCATTGTACTACCTACAGTGCACTCGATGCGGTTTTAGACCTTAACGGCCCGGTGCATGCACCTTCGAATGCCCTGGGGAGACTACCTGGCTGGCACGCACCAAGATGGTGTTAAATGCCCCGGGGCATCCTATATTTGTTTTCCATCCCTGTGCTTGGTAGGTTTTCAGTACCGGTGTGTTCACTCTAAAACGCACCGGTGCGTTGACACCTAATTAGCGCGTCGATGAGAAAAACATTTGTAATAACCTTCAAATGCCTAGTTTTTTTTATTTGTGTTGAAATTCTATTAGAAGCTCCACAAAACCTCTGTTACCAAAATTAGATGTTGTAGAAAATGTTTTTTGAAAATTTTGTTCAATTTTGTAACACCAAAAACCTCTGTTATAACCTCCGCTAGAGGGTCTTTTTCTTGTAGTGTGATTTGCTAAACCCTTGAGCTCCACAACTACTGGGCTAGAAGTCACCTTCATCCATCAAGGTGTTGCACTTCAGCTCCAACATGGACACTATCATGCTGTGCTCAAGCAGACCATAAGTGCCTAATATCGTTTACACTTGGTCCTCTCTCACGCTGCCATCCAACAATCTACAAGAGACCAAGTCCACGTTGTAGCATTTGCTCCTAGTTAGTGTATCCACACACTCGGGAGACCCTTACACATGGTTGCTCACATACTCCACCAATATTCCCTTTTCCTTGCTATAGAGGAGATATTGCGTAAATCTAGGCACCTCAATGTGTCCTCACCTAAGACACCATCAAACCATCATACAGGGGTCTATCTGCAACATACCTTGTATTGTCCTCTTGCCCTTCGATCTAATGTGCCTGCTACCACCCTGGTTGCTGGTAGGCCTCCCAAAAATCCACGTGGGCTCCTCCAAACAACTCATAACAACTCCTCAAGTTGTCCATCAACTGATCCACACAAAATTCAACACTTTGACATAATACATGACAATCTCTTGCTCCAATTTTGCTGCATAATCACTATGGAAACTATCACTAGTCTAGGGCATTTAACCATGAGATATTCCCTCTCCTCATTGACTTCCACAGGCTAGCCTATCACGATCCAAATCTGATCAACACCTTTGACCGACAAACCTCCACAAAACATTGTTGTCCCTTATTTTCTCTTGTTGTCCACTACAATTATGGTTAAGGCATAACATGCAACCCTTAATCCTCCACACAATCAGCAATTTTAAGCCCTCAAGAGTTGCAACCTACCTTGGAGAAGCACCTCCCATGCCACATCATCCCTTCTAGCCTTTTTTCTCCTTAACTTTGCCCTAAAGACACCTCCAACTTCTTGCTAAGGCCTGCAGCCTACAAAACAACTCTTTGTAGCTACGTTCCTATCCAAAACAAACCCAAACAATCTCATAATAGTATTGTTTTGTCCCTCCAGCATCTCGACATATCTTCCCAACACCTCGGCCTTAGAACGACCCTACCCCGGACCTGTCTTTAGCCCTAACACAATCCTAAACAAATCCGCAATCAACCTAGCACTTCAACCTAACATACAGACCTTTCTCACGTTGCTCCTCAGCCTCCAACATAGATTTGTCCCCACGATATCTTGACCCTTTCTTGCGGTGGCTAGGGCATCTGAATTTCATAGCTATCTTCTAGGAGTATTGTCACACCAAATGGATGCACAAAAACACAAGCTTTCACCCTCTATTTATAGTCTAAATGAGGGACTACAACAAGTATTTAAGAGACACATCTATTCAGATTATTTCCATCAAGCCTACATGACTTGACAACAATTAATTACCTTGTCACCTTCAAAATCCATTTCTTTCTAATGACAACTCGGAATCAGGCGACTGTGGATGCGTTGGAATCGTCTCACTGAGCAGTATCATCCTCATCCTTCACATGTAGATTTCGCATCACGGTGTTGAACCAAATAACGATGGGTACAAAACCCCAAATCTTGGCTCTCAAGCCCACAAGCCCATTTGTGGTGGTTTGAACTCCAACCCTCGATCACCAAGGCTTGGAGTACCTCCCAAGCTACACAAAAAATCAACACTCCCTCTTAGCGAGGGAGGTACTTCCAAGACTAGAAGTAACCATCACCATCTGACGATGACACTAGCCCATCTGGCATCCATGACTATAGCATACCTTGTATATGAATCTAACAATCTCAGTAGTGCCTCTGCCTCATCACATCTGAGCCTAAATATCCCGAACCTCCATAGGGCTGCTCCCTCTGAGACTAGATTCCATTTGAGCCTACACTATCTCCACCTTTTCATTCCTACAAACACTCACTCATGTATCAAATACCATTTGTGAAAATACCTCCAATCTCAGATATGAAACACCATGATTTGATGAAGACTCTAGCCTGCCAATATCCAGTCCATCACATGAAGCCATCTTGATCAACCTGATCTTGTCCAAGCTAAAGAAACCCTCAAGTTGTCCCAACCATCCATGGCACATCAACAGAAGTCCACGATCAACAATATGTCCTACAAATAACTGTTGTTCACCATGTTTACCGCAAATCCACTCAAATTCCCAGCCCATATCGCCATCTAAGTTGTCAAGACCATATCTCCATGTCTTCAGCTACACCCTCTCCTCCATGATCTAGACAATGACAACTCCTTCTGAGTTACTTCATTTTGCACACTCTGATTCACTGTCACTCAAAGTAGCTCAGATATGCTCTGATATCATTTTGAATTTCCACGACCTTGGGTCTAGGATAGAGTCTTTAAATATTTGACGCTACCAAACCAAGAATCTCAACCATGAACTACTTTACACAGCCGAAATATAAAGAATTAAATCACACATGCACAAAATATAGACAACTTTTAAAACTTTTCAACCCAACTTTGTTATATTAACAACATATAATACAACAGTCTAGGGCTCTCGTACTAGGGATAATGGCCCTCATACATCCACTATTACAAGATACAAAATAAGATACTCTGACCATATGGCTATAACATTCTCCCACAACTCCTCTCGATCGTACCATGTACCTTCCCAATCCTTCAACTCCCGATCTACAACTCCTGCCTCTATCAATGCTCCAAGTCTGTCTAGCCATTGATTCTCCACTATCCAATTTTCTCTCTATTTGTCCCTTCTTCCATCAAGGGCACAACACATTGAGACTCCTATCGATTTTTTCACAAATCTAGTTGTGAACAACTCTCAATATACCCACTACTCCTCAACTATTGAGGGTATTCAAGCCACTATGGCCTTCCTGGGATACAACGATGAATACCAACATAGGGCACAGAGGGATGCCACCTATCACTGTGATATTTCCATCTTCCACAATGAAAACGAGCTAGGAGGACTACCTATCATCTGCTATAGAAGTCCTCCACACACAAGTCTCAGGCTCCACAAACCCGCTCTTGGTTGGCCAAACCCTTGAGCTCCATAACTTCCAGGCTAGCAGTCACCTTCTTCCATCAAGTTTTTGTTTTTCAGATACAACACGAACACTATCATGATGTCCTCCAGCAGACCATAAGTGCCCAATCTTGTCCAGACTTGCTTCCCTCCAAAAATCCACGAGAGATCAAGTCCACGCTATAGAATCTGCTCTTAGTTAGGGCATCTCCAAACATGGGAGACCCTTACACATGGCTCCCAAAAAAATCCACCAATCTGCTCTTTTCCCTTCAATAGAGGAGCTACTGTGCAAATATAGGCACCTCAATGTGTCCTCACCTAGGACACCATCAAACCATCATAAAATGGTCCATCTACAACACACCTTGATGTTGTCCTCTTGCCTTTTGATCTAATGTGCCTAATGTCACCTTGGATACTTGGTAGGCCTCCCAAGAATCCATGTGGGCTCCTCCAAACAACTCTTAAGGCCTCCTCAAGTTTCCCATCAACTGATCCATGTAAATGTCAACACTTTGACCCAATACATGATAAAGTATCGCTTCAATTTTTCTTCCCAATCACTATGGAAACTATTAATGGTCTAGGGAATCTAACAATGAAATCAACCCTTTCCTCATTGACTTCCATATGCCGCCCTATCACGATCCAAATCTCGTCGACACCTTTGACCGAAAAACCTACACAAAACAATGTTGTCCCTTGTTTACACTTGTTGTCCACTGCAATTCTGGTTAGGGTATACCATGCAATCCTTAATCCTCCATGAAATTAGGAAGTTTAAGCCCTCAAAGGTTGCAACCTACTTTGGAGAGCCACCTCCCATTCCACGTTGTCCGTTCTAGCCTTTGTTCTCCTTAAGGATGTCCTAAAGACACCTCCAACTGCTTGCTAAGGCTAGCAGCCTAGTATAGTATATTTTTGTAGCTACGACCCTCTCCAAAACTAACCCAAACAAGCTCCTAATAGTATTGTTTTGTCCCTCCAGCATCTGGACATTTCTGCCCAACACTTAGGCCTTAGAACAACCCTACCTTGGACTTGTCTTTAGCCCTAAGACGATCCTAAACAAATCCGTAATCAACACAACACTTCGGCCTAACACACAGACCTTTCTCATGTTGCTCCCCGACCTTCAACACAGATTTTTCCCCACATTTTCATGACCCTTTCTTGCTGCGACCAGGGCATTTGAATTTCAGAGCTATCTTCTAGGAGGATTTTCACACCAAATGGATGCACTAAAACAAAATATTTCACCCTCCATTTATAGCCTAAACGAGGGGCTCCAATGAATCTTGAAGAGAAACATATATTTGGATTATTTACATCAAGCCTACATGACTTGAAAATCAATAATTACCTTGTCAACATCAAAAATTCATTTCTCTCTAATGCCAACTGAGAATCAGATGATTCTCAAGGCGTTGGAATCGTCTCGCCAAACACTATCATCCTCGTCCATCACATGTTTATTTCCCATCACAGTTTTGGCCCAAATCACGATGGGTGAAAAACCCCCAAGATTGGATGTCAATTCCACAAGCCCATTTGTGGCACTTTGACCTTCAACCCTTGATCACCATGGCTTATAGTACCTACAAAGATACACGAAAATCAACAATTCCATCATATTTATAGATAATTTAAGGCAACGGTTAATGGAATGTCTAAAGAGGGCTTGTTGATGATGCAAAACTGTGGTTTAATATGGGAAAGCGGGTATGGTGCAAGCCTCCAGGAGATTTCATTACAAGAACCACTAGTGGAACTACTAAATTTACACCATATGCAAATACTAAACATTATTGATGGAAAAATAATTTCCTCGTTTATTATTCAAAGCATCCATTGTATCTATTTACTGTTCATAAACATCAAAATTTTAATAATGGGAGTGAAAAAGCATCTTGTACAAAGAAATAATTAGATCATACTAACAAGACAAGAACCTTCAAATTATTAATAGCACCATTGTGCAGAGATGCAAATAATGGGCATTTAACACATGTCTCAATCTTGAAAAAATGTAAATTTTTGAATGATTGGTTTCTTGTAAATGTACTCCACAACATGCTATAATGTGATATGTGTATGCATATTTTCTCAAGCTTCACACAGGAGAAAGTTTTATAACTAAGGAATAATATTTATGATGTTACTTTTTTATAGAATTAAGAAAGCCTCAAGGGTTATGGTCAAAATCTAGAAATTAAGTTTCTTGGTGGAATGTGAGACATGTTTGGATTTGTATAGCACTTCAACACTTCTTTAGGTTCTACATAAGTGTGAATGAATAAAAACTTTTTGTCATTCTTCTTCATTGGAATCCCTTTCTCTATAAGTTATCAAACTACAAGAAAAAGACCCTCTAGCAGATGTTTTTGAGGAACCCCTTATAAAAATAGCCCAGATATCTGTTTATAGCGGAGGTCTCTAGAGGAGGTTGGCGGGTGGAGGTTTTTGCGGATGTTTTTTTTTTTAATAGAACCACCAACAGGATTATTACAAAACCAAAACATGAGAGCACAAAAATAAAAACCTAGCATAGCATCATATTTCCTATCTCCTCTAGCAGCCACCGTCAAAACCACCACCACCATAGCGAAATCTGCCACCGCCACCATCGTTGTAGCCACCACCACCTCCATAACCATGGTTTCCATGATCACCGCTTCCACTGTAACCCCATCACCGCCGCCCCCATCGTAGCCACACGAGCCACAGCCTCCACTACCGCCCCCGTTTCCTCTGGACTGGACTAGGTTAACAGTGATGATCCTCCCTTCAAGCATCTTGCCATTCATTGCATCAATGGAATCCCTCATCGATTACCAGGGTCATACTACCCCATTAACCAGTCAGCGCAAATTAGAAACCCTTGGACCTGCTTTTTTTATCATTCCAATGAGGCTGTGGTTCTAGTGGATTTCAATAAAAAGAGTAAAAAAATTTCACCGCCATTTTTTATTAATTTATTTTCATTTTAAATTTTCCCTCCAAATGCATTTGTTTTTACCTTCTCCAATTTCAATAAAAAGAGTAAAAAAAATTCACCGTTTTTCAACCTTCTATCCGTGGATTGGGAAATTTTCCCTCCAAATGCATTTGTTTTTACCTTCTCGGATTTCAGTAAAAAGAGTAAAAAAACTTCACCGCTATTTCTATTAATTTATTTTCATTTTTTCAGCCTTCTATCCGTGGACTGGGAAATTTTCCCTCCTAATGCATTTTTTTTACCTTCAGAAATTTGAGAGAGTGGGAATGATTTCCCAAGGTTTGGAAATTCTCGCCTTTTTTATGCATTTCCTCACAATGAGGGTCACTAGAGCCTCTTGAGTCCTTGTTGGTCTAGGGAAAAGGTTCTCAAGGAAGCAATGAAAGATATCGGCCTTACTATATCATTAGTTTTAGATATGAAGATATCTCATTTATATAGTATTATAATTATATTATTTTTGTATTTTTAATCTTTGTTGAGTTATAGAGTTAATGAATAGGTAATGATTTTAATGGAGGGTGTTATAAGATTAATTTAAGGAAATTGAAAAATGGACAGGGTCATGAAATCAATACAAAGATTTTCATAAGGTTTAAGGGGTGTTAAGGTGGTAGAATGTTGCAATTAAGAGAACTATATAGCAATTTAGGAGATATTGATACAAATTTCACATATGTATATGTTGTGGTGCAAATGTAACAATGTTTTTGAAATTATTTTGGAAGGTATGACATGGTCAAGTTTCCCATGTTTTTAAGAAGTATGCATGTGTATGTAATGGTGGACTAAATGACTTATGTTAGGTGGGATGAGTTTGAACCCCAACAAATACAAGCAAGGAGATCAATATAGTAATGTTGGTGGTGTGGGTCAACGAGCATTGGGCTATTTAACTTTCTTTCACATACATTTGTTTTTTGGATTGAAATTGTTTTAATGAACACAAGCAAGTGGAAATTAATTGATTTTAGACATTGCAATGTGGTAGAAGCATATCAAAAGCTATGAAAGCACCACTTTAACTCAACAATCACAACTAACAAATTCTTTGCAACCGCGTTTTTACGTTATCCTTTAATTAACATTTCAATTCGATGCATTTTCTTATTACGCATTTTAAAGGGTTTCCTTCATTCTAAGTGACGGACACGGAATTTGCATTGTAGGTCCTTACGTATTTTGAGGACACATCTCATTACGGCAGTGGTTTCTCTCTAAATCAACACATGACAAGACATGATATGATCAAACAAAACATATTAGCACTGAAAAAGAGCCATCGATTCAAGGAGTTAATCCATACCCTACGACATGTAAATTTTTTGGTTTTCGAATAAATTTTGTCGATGAATAGCATCATTTTATGAGTAAATATAGTAATAGTTTAGCTTGTCTATTTGAATTAAGGGTTTAATAGGTTAGGGATTGAGGTTTAAGATTAGGAATTGAGTTAAAATTTTAAAGGTTTGTAGGTTAAATAGGTTATGGGTTGGGGTTTAGGGGTTGGGGATTTAGCGATTAAGTTTTATGGGTTAGGGGTTAATAGGGTTGAGTTTACAGGGTTAAATGAGTTGAGGTTTTGGGGGTTTGGGGGTTCAGTGATTTAAGGTACGGAATTGGGGTTTGAGTTTGGGGGTTTCAAGGTTTTATAGGTTTGGAGTTTGGGGGTAAAATGGGTTGGGGGTTCAGGGTTTAGGGGTTAAATAGGATGAGTTGGAGTTTGGGGTTTAAGTTTAGGGTTAAATGGGTTGGGGGTGAGAATTAGTGTTCAGTTAGGTTAAGATGATAGTTTCGTGGAATGCCATTTGTCTTTAATAGTTCTTTATTATTTGTATTGTCTCCAATGTAAAATTTTGTGAAATCTTTGTTTGCTTCTTACATTTCTTCTCTGTTTATTAATTTCTAGTATTTGTTAATACATTTCTTTGTTTATTGATGAAAATTTCCATTGCAATTAAGTTTGAATGTATGTTCAATCTCAAGTTTCAAGTACGACCATAGTGTTCACACAATTTAAGTGTAAATGGACATCGGTAAGTCTCAATAACCACCATGCTGCACCTCATGGCCTGTCTCAGCTTAAGTTAAGGTATCCCACAGTCATGAGAAAATTTAGCGATTATAATCTTGCTCACCGATTTGTGTCACAGAAATACCTTGTTTGTTTCCAAAAACATACCAATTTTGACCTTGTCCCTTAATAGACCAAGAAACATATGGTGAGAAGGAATGAAGCACTACAAAGTTGGAGAGTAACAAAAAAGACTAGGATTATTTAAAGGATAGAAAACACGAAAATGTAACAGGTAAACAACTAAAATTTGTCCCAAACAAACGATACAAGTAATGTAAACCTTCATGCAACACGGTCAAAAACCAAGACTACATTCATGTGAAAACAAGAAGAGGCCAAAAAAGAGGGCGGCTAGGCATAGCACGGAAGAAGATAGTAGCCGTTTCTTTTTTAATGAAATATTTTATCTACATTTTATATCGAATAATACTTAGTTTTGATCTTGTAACTTAAGAAGGAGAGAATTAACTTGGATATTAGGTCCCAACTAGACCTAATCTCGTTTATAATGGATAATCTGTGAGTTTTAAGGTACATTGTAAGGGTTAAGAATAATGAGTTAGTGGTTTAAAAGGATTAGGGATTAGGGAGCTTAGGGCTTAGAAGATAATGGCTTAGGGTTGGGGGTTAGGGGAATAATGAGTTAGTGGTTAAGGGGTTAAGGATTGGGGGGTTGGGGGTTAGGGGATTTAGGTGCATTTAGGGAGTTGGTAAGATAATGAGTTAGTGGTTGAAGTTAGGGATTGAGGGCTTGTGGGTTGGGGTTTAGGCATGATTAGGGGTTAGGTGAATAATTATTTAGTGTCGAGGGATTAAGGATGGGAGCTTAAGGTTGGGAGATTTTGGATTAAAGTTTCAAGGGTTGAAGGTGAGGGTTAATGGGTTATGGGTTGAGAAATTCTTTGGTTCACATTGTGGTCGTGTGAAAAGTAATTGTGCATAGGGAGTTTGAGTGGTGAAGGATAAGGCAAGGGAAGATGAGGCAACATTCGACTCCTAATGTGGTTTTGGTATTATTTAGTCTGAAGTGGTGACTATACGAGAAGAATAAACGTAAACGAAGGTTTATAGAGAGTGAAAGCATGTGTTCTTGTCATGGGAAATTTGTTGGTGGGTGTGTTCAATCGGTCCTGCTGTAGTTGTATGCATTAATTTGTGTTGGGTTAAAGAGGCAAGAATTTGAAGGAAGTGATATGCTCATTTCCATTTTTCTTGCTTTTAGTGAGCTTGTTTTTTCGTGATAAGAGAGGGAAGGCTATAATTTGCAGTCCGGAAACCTCGCGAGGGTGGTGTGAGAAAAACTAGTTGCTTTTCAAGGTCGGTACCCTCGGTGTGGGTGTAGCAGCGGTGTTTGGTGGTTAGTGTGTGGTCTCTGTGTGGAGAATTTGCGGGTTGGTACTATCCTGAGAAGTTACACTACGGTATGGCTACTTTGTCATCGTTTGTTGTTAAATTCTTTGTGTGTTGGTTTAGTGGGTGATGGTATTTCGTTTTACTGATGGTATAAGTATTTATCTAGTAGTGGGAGGTCTCTGCTTCATTGTGGTAGTAGAGACGGAAATTTGGCTTTCCTTGGCCCGAGCCAGGGTGATTTTTGCTATGGTGGGGGTATGGTCTCTCGACTCCACCGGCCCCGAGTTCCTCGGCCTTGACAGGGTGTGAAACCCACACAATTGTGGTGTGTGATTTCTCCCTCACATATCATCCATGACCATGTGGGGGTGTTTGAACTCGAAAATAATCATGACGACTCCATGCCCGAGGGTGGAAATGCGCGGGCATGCAAACTCCTAAAATGGTAAGTGCGCATGGGGTGGTGGAGGAGGTAGCGAGAGATAACGGTGGTAGGGGTTCCAGCATATTCGTCGGGCGAGGAGGGAGGCCATGGTGGCAAGGAGATAAGTGGGTTTGATTGGTTGAGGCTAAATGAGGGGTAGTTGCTCCAACATTGTTGCTGGGGAACAGTGTTACTTATGTGGCGATGGAAAGAGTGGTTACAATTGAAGATTATGTCATGAGAGCATGTGAATAATAACAGAAACATTGGTGAATACACTATTCTGATGCCAAGTCGAGAGAAGGCTAGTAGTTGTTTGGCGAAGCCAGAAATCAACTCCTGAAAGCGACAGGAAGACTTGGTTGGCGTGCTTTGAAAGAGAACACGGTCGATGTGACTTCCCCTTCACTCATGCTGCATCTAGGAACAACCACCTCGGACAACCATGCATCACACCATTGGATGACTAGTATGCCTATTTTGTGTTCTTTATGTTTTATATGTGTTTTGGTGCCTTTGACTGACGGGTTGTGGACAATGTCCCTAGTCTCTTGCATTTTTTGTCTGGTGCAAGTGCATTGTTAACAAACCAAGTCGAGGGTGAGACCATGCTGCTTTGTATTTGGCTATATGTGCTCTTTTCCTACATAGATATAACATTGTTTAAAAAAAAAGGTTCATACATCATAAAAATTGAATTAAGTTCACACCTAAATTTCAAAATGTTCATACCTATTTACTAAATAGGTATAAATATATATTGTAGGTTTATCTATTTGATATTTGTAAAACTAAATATGATGATTTAATACTATGTTTAAATGAACTCACATGTTTAACATAAGGAAAGTATTTATGTTATCTAGTTATTTAAATTTAAATATGAAGAATTGCTTATTAGATTTAAAACAATTCCTTTTTAACATAAATAAATTTTTAAAAATTAAACTTTAATAAATATTAAATATAAATATAGATATAAATTTAGCTGTCTAATTAATATTACCTTTCTTAAAATTATAATAGATGGTAGTGTAAAGTTGATAGATGATACAACGTACAAATTATATATTGTAGATGAATCATTTACCTTTGGTAACTTTAGAGACAAAAGGGTATTCATAATTTCCTTCTGTAAATTCGGAACCCTTTGTCTCTAAATTTTGCCGTACAAATGGATTAAGTACATATGTGTAAAATGTAACACTTCGGTACAAAATTGAAATTTTCCATATGTGGGTGACACGATTACAAGTGCCGGCATAAATGACTAATTCTTGTATACTTGTTATGCTTGTTATTTGGCCTTGTTTTATTCTTGGACTATAATAGTCATTACACTAATCATTATGCATTTTGTCAATTATTATCTAGTCATATATTTTAATCCTAGAATAAAATAGTCATTTAAGTTAGTCACGCTTACTTTAGTCACTTATTATTTATTCATATATTTTTTGTCGTTAAATTAGTCATTTAATTTAGTCACTTTTAATTAGTCACTTATTGTCTATTAATGCTTCTTTATTCGAAATAAATTAGTCATTTAAGTTAATCATTTTTAGTTCGGTCATAAAATTGTTCGATTGTTATTAATTCATGAAATAATTACAGTGACTAAAATTTTAATCATAAGTCTTGTTAATTTCATCATTTTCTAGTAGTCATCGATATTGATGTGCTGTTGGCTATAGAAAAACTCACTCTGTTCTGTACCCCTTTAGCATGAACCCATAAGATTTTCCCGCACAATAAAACAAAACCTTTCAATTTCTTCACTGTCTCTCTAAGAAAGAACATCCAGCAATAAACCACCCAACTAATTCAACCTCATATACTAGGTGAATTAGAAGATGACGTTTTATGAGTCTATGAAGCACAAATGAATGGTTCCTTCTCAAACATACCAAACAATCTCTCAACTATACTCTTGGCCATACACCATGGAATATGGCCCACATGGATATCGCTAGTGATCAATGTGCAAATCGCCTAATTTAGATATGGCCGTCCTAGGTCTTGGGGGTGTGTTTACACACACATGAACAGTATAATGACAACACTGAGATTATATTTTATGCAATAATATACAAATTAGTTGCTTATTTTATGATCCTGCAAGGGATAAAAAATTTATTAATATAACAAATATTAAAATCATGCTTTTGACATTGAAGTACTCTTGGTCGACTTGGTCATGAAATTTCAACCAGAAAAAAATGGTCACCCTGGAAATTGAAGCTTAATCATAATGAAGGCCATATGAATATTAACGCCTCACACCCATATAACTTATTTGTAACAAAGATCATGTTTTTAAAATCCAAGGAACAATCACACACCTTCTTTGGAAAATACCAATTAAGAGGACCATCGCACACGCCTCACGATCACCAATAACTTTCTAATCATCTTAACTGACAGCTGCTTTTGGTTTGAAATACTTAAGGTCTTTCCTAACTGTATTTGTCACTTTGTTTTGATGATATTTTCACTACATAAAAGATAAAACATTTTTAAATATATGTGGGATCTATTAAATGGGTAATATTAGAATGCTCCCAATAGCAAAGGAGGTTTATAAAAAGAATAGTTTTTCTTTTCATCCCAATAGAAATTTCTATACATGAGTATAGAAAAATTCCTGAATCATCAAACGTAACCTCCCAGGATTTGAATCGAACATTTCTATGAACTCCTTCTCCTTCTCTGTCTCATATGCTCTAAGCGATTCGATTGAGTATCCATTGAGCCTTTGGGTTCTCTCTCATTTACCATTGAAGAATGATAGTACTCTTCGCAGGGTGTTTATGCAGGAGAATGCTACTGGGAGCGATCCTCATTAGCTTTCGTAGGTCATTTGACCATCTGGCTGAAGGAAAGGTCACAACATTTACTTCAAAATACCCTTTTTATTTCAAGACACTGTGAAATTATTTTATAAAATATATATACATGTAGCACGTTAAATAATATCATGAATATATACTTAATTACAACGAATCAAATCGGTAATATGCAAAAATAATATCATTACGTATATAAACAAATAAATAAACATACCATAATTTACCAAAGAAAAATCCTAATCATAACGTGCCAATCATGTGTCATACTATGACACATATGCCATACAATGTAAAAATATTCTTCCATTTGCCATTGTTGATGTAGTATCGTAGTATCCCATAATTCATCGGTTCATATACTAGTGGTTGTAAGTAAACATCACTTATTCTTCACTTGTCTTCTACAGGACTATGAAGACGAACATAAGATGTTCATTCTTCATGGACAACTATGGGGAAATATTTTTTAGCTGATCAACCTACGAGGCCAAATAGAAGAGTTCCAGTGTTTGAAGTATGGTCATGACCATAAAGCTCCTGCAAGGTTGTAGACTTCCTACTTCCATCCCTTGAATTTTGAGCCATGTATCTTCTGCTGCTTCCATGGATGTTAATTTGTTAGGATTCTTGTAACTTCAACTCACTTTTATTATTGAGCTGCCATCTATAACATAGATAATTCTTTGCAACAAAATAGCCTTTGAATCATAGGATTATAGGCATGTGCCTCGGTGTCTTAAGGAGACCATGATTTACCCTTCTTTTTTATTTATCATACAATCATACCCACATTTGAGACATGTCTCTTTGTTTTAATTCGCCTCTATAGAATACAATCATTTGGACATACATGATATGATATGTGTATATAACATGCTGTAATTTCTTTGCCTCTTACTTTTATTCATGACAGAACATTTCTTTCAGGGAAGAACCTTATCTTTGAATAACTTTTAACTGAGCTTGCCATGGATAATATTAAAAGTACATTAATACGGAAATATAATTATTAACATTCATAAAATTGACCATTTGTAATGTTCATTCATGTGATTATATCTCTCAAAATACTAGTGAGGAATTGTTAGTCAATTACTATCAAAATTTTAGAAACATGCATTAAATGACCAAAAATTTGCTTTTCAGTTGTATGATAACACTGGTAAATACTGGCCCAGGTAGGCTTTGACTAACTTCTAGGTCCAAAGAGAGGGTGGGTAGAGGAAGCAAATTTAAGGCTTTAAAGAAAAGGTATCGGCGATACCAAGCATCATCCCCTAGCTAATCATCATTATGGAATGCATCATAATATTGTCTCCATAGCGTTACCGTATCCCTTAAGCAATGTTGTACCAACCTCTGTTGATTGCCTTACCATTGCCCAACCATGAGAAACTACTATTTTTGTAATCATTCCTTGACCAGTGAATACGAGCTGACAGTAGAATTGAATAGGTGGTTACAGTTCAACTTCTTCTCGTGTCGTTCCTCTAAGTTTTTTTTCTCTTTTGGTCAGCCTTCTCTCGATTTGACATTGTCGTAGGGTACAGTATTGATGAGTTTCTCATCATCACTAGAGAATCTATTAATTTCGAAAATATATTTGAACATAATTAGTACAAAATCTGTAAATGTCAGTGGTAAGCATATTGACGATACCATGATTAATTGGTTTGACGTTAGAAATAATTACATCAATATACCAAACTTCTATTATTATTACCATCATTGTCACAAGGATTGTGGCTAGAAGGTAAATGTTACAATTGGCAAGGTAAAATGACTATCCATTTCATCACCAAATATTGCTTACGTATCATAAGTAAAACTTCTAAATTTTTTGAGCTATTGGTCTTTGTGTCTGAACTAGATTCTAAATCTTCTGTGTTTTGTAAATTTGTATACACATTGTTTAATGCTGTGGTGAGCATGGATAAAATAAATAAATTCAATTAAATAATGAAAATATAAATAAATTTGAAATGAAAATACATGCATCTGAAATGGATAGGAGAACTTCACGATGGATTTTTGAAAATATTATGGAACAAGATGGATTTTGAATAATTTTCCATTCAACATAATCATGATGTTTCTCACTTGCATTTGAGCAAAACCAACAATAAATTATGGTATACATACCTAAAGTAATTTCGGTGCCTTAAAAATGGACTTATTGTTATCGGTGCTGGTACGATTTAATCGCGATTGGTGCGTTTTAGTTATTAATACCAGAAATTACTGTATTCAGTAATTGGCACATCAATGTGGTTCAGAATAACAAACACAAGATATCACGCAAATAAAAAATACGCAAATTTATTTTTTTAGGTGAAAAAAAATTGGTAAATTGAAAAATGGTGGAAAATTATTTTTTAGGAAATCTAATTTCATAAAAAAAATCACTGAAATAGTAAAAAGTTATTCATTATTTCATTATTTTTTTACAAAAAACGTCGAGAGAAGGTTTGCACGAGAGACATACACGGAGCAAAGAAACGCAGGAAACATTCGAATAGCGAAATACTTTGAAACAACAACACTATTCGGAAAGTCAAATTTGAAACGTACGGTGATTCAAACTTTAGGTATAATAAAAATGTTAAATCTCAACTTTGTAATAATTGTTTTTTTATAGATTAGGATTTGATTTATTGTGCAGGTAAAAATTTTAAATTTTATTATTGCATTTCAAAAAAAAAAACAAACAAAAAAAACAAAAAAATCTGTTCTTACGTTAAACCTTGCTTCTGTGCCAGTTATGCCTTGCTTCTTCTTGTTTAGTGACTTCTACAATTAGGGCACTACATTTAGATTATGGTTGTATATATGTGTGTGTGTGTGGCGACGTATTGTTGAGGATGACTTGGGAGTGAGATCCCAATCCATGTACGGTCCTTGTGATTTTTAAAAACATATCGACACTTTTAATCGGTGCGCCTTTGTGTGAAATAATGCATTGGTGCACTATTTTATTATAGTGCACGCCTTGCGTCTTTGTTTGTTAAAAAAAAAAAAATTAATTCTTTTCTTTGATGATAAATTTTAGGGTTAACATATAACACTTTTGGGTCTCCTTGTTGACGAGAGAGGCTGTCATGCGATTGTTTCTCCCCCATTTTTCTCATGCATTTATAAAGAACATGTTGCATCACCTCCTCTGACATCTTGTGCTATTGACACGAGAGGGTTTTATTAATTTTCATGTTAGTAATTTTATTTAGTTAACATACTTTTATCAGAATCTCCTTGGCAGTAAAGAATCATAAATGCGATTTTTCTCTTTTGTTTTGGCCGGTGTGTTTTATGAGCCTCTTTTGTATCAGTGCGTATTGCTTAAAAGTATGGGCTGTGATGCAATTTTTTTTACCTAAGAAGTTTGTAGTTTATTTATAAAATATATTAATGAATGGTATGGTACGCTTTCATATTGAAAAAGAAATGACTAACAAGAGATCAAATAAAATAAAATAAAATAAAATAAAATAAAATAAAATAAAAAAAATAATGGCGTTCCGATTTATGAAAGTGGGTGTTGCTTAATTTTCGCATTTTGCATCGTGAAAACGCTTTCGCGTTTTTAAATGCGCCGCTAATTAACAAAACAATTATTGATTTTTTTGTTTTTTGTTTTTTTATTTTTTGTTTTGTTTAACATAGAATTCTTGATCCTCCGGATCACTAAAGTCTTGAGAGGAGAAACATGCTAGAAATTATTAACTTTTGTTTTATGAATGTGAAAATAAAGGCTAATAAATTGTATAAAGCAACTGGTGGCAAAATGTCTGGTCAATTTAGTGTCTAAGTTGCTAAGTAAATTATCGACAGGATAATGGTAATTAGTGTGATATGCTATATGTACTAAGTATCCATTTTCTTACTTGATTTTTTTAGTGTTTATTGATGTTTTAGGTTTTATATTTGATTCTTGAAGTATACTTTTCATGTTAAAAAGATGAAGTTAGATTTTAGTCAACAAGAGAAAATAGAAATGTTAATAAATGAATTAAGCAAATTTGTTTGCAAGTTAAATTTCCTAATTAGAAAATGATAAACGGTCTAATCATAAGATATTACAACTTCTAAATGAACATTCATGAAATGAAAAGTAACCAAAACACTACAACTTAATGCAGTTCATTTAGTTAGGATTTTTTTGGAAGAGCTTATGAAAAATATTAATTCTAATGCAATGAGAATCTCCTGAAGCATGAAAAATGTTGAAACAACATAACATTACAACTAAATCTCATTCAAGGTTAGGTTTATTGGAAGATTTTGAAAGATATTAATATGGCAGTAAAGGATCTTCTACAAGCAAAACAATCAATAACTCACAATATTTACAACTTGGTCCTAGAATCGCAGATTAGGTTTATTGAAAAGATTTTTAGAAAAAAATAGCCAGGTATAATGAGGATCTTCTTTTAACTAAATAACGAGAAAATGAAATTCTAATAACTCATAATATCATAATTGAATCATTCATTTAATAGAGATGTATTGGAAAGATTTTGAAAAGGGACTAACTGCAATATCTTGAGGATCTTTTGTATGAAAAATGACATGAAACATCATGCTAAAAGCTATGATTTCGCAAAAACAGAATCTAAGTAAAGAAATGTGAAAAAACAGAATTGAAAACCCAAAACATCTGAAAAATATGTAAACCTCCTTGAATAACGAGGACCCACCTCTATTATCAATTTGATGAAGTTAACGAGCTCCTTAAAGTTGTAATCAAAACGACGTCAAAGAACTTCTTTATTGAAAAAACTCACAGTCTCCCATTCATCTTAAAAGCTTTGTTACCAAAACACTCTAAACCAACATATATCCTTATCTGTTGCTGCTATTGCACCACTACCCTTGATGAGAAAATCTTCTATTTTATACAAAATATGAGAGGTTATCTCATTAACGGGTGAATCTCTCACTCTATCTCTGGAAATTCTGATCGAAATAAAATGATAAGACACATGTCTTTTTAGGTTTCAATACAAATAAGAAATGAAACATATCTTCTTGAGTTGATACAAAAAGAAAAATACAGAACTGTGTCCTCATAAGTCCATGATCTTCTCCACTCAAGTTGAATTTGGTTTTGGAGGCACAAGGTCTTTTAGAAGCTTCCTTTTAAAACCTACACATGTCTGGCGTCGTAACACATATACGGATATATGCACGACTATGTTAATTTTCTGAATTCTAATCATAAATACACTTTAAATACGTAAAATAAATAATATTTTGGAGAACAAGGTCTAGCCATATATTTGTAGAAATAGTTTTACTTGATGTAGTTTTAAATCGGATAGCTACGAAATAAGAGTGAATGGTTATGACATAATGGAAATATGTATAAATATGGAAAACACTTTTTCAGAGACTCTTCGATTGTTACCAAGACTAGCATAATATGTCTGGAGATGACAATAGCATAATTCTGTGTCAAACGTGAATTTAAGTAAATTAACAAAACAGCAATCAAAATCATGACAATAAAATATGATAATAAATTGTGATGTAACGATGCGTAGTGACTTTAACTTTAAATTAACCATTCAAATTGGAACATTAATTACATATGTTGTGTTTTCATGGTTATTGAATAAATGGTGAAGGAGGACATGTAAAACTCACAGAAAACTAAGAATAAATCAATGCCTATGTGAATAGGAACATATATGGAAGCTACTGAGGTATATCTTGCAGTGTAAAGGTCTAAATCACAGAGAGATCCCTGTTGTTAGTCAAACAACACGGTCTAGATACATTGAACCTCTTTGAGGGACAACGGGATTTCTAGAAGAAGTTGTAATGTTAAAAGTATTAAATGGATTAAAGATGGTTTAAGACCCACAATCTGAACTCTGTCTTATAAAAAAAGGAGAGAGAGAAACGAAGGGTTGACAGAACGTGGCTATGAGTTCATGCCTTGAACATCGCATTGAGCATTCTGTTTAGAAAATCACACTCCTTCCTTGAACATCTGTGAGAGGGTGTGTTAAACTTCTCCACTATCAGAAAAACAGGCAAGATTTCTTTGCCCATTACGGTGCTGACGATTGAGGTTTATATATCTTGTGAGTTGGAACAGGTAAGTCAGGTACGCTCGGATCTGGAGTAATCACAATATTTTGGGTGATGTAATTGCTTATCATTGTTTACAGTTCTTTATATCTACATCCATGCTGAGCCATTCTTTAAGCCTAGCATTTTTTTTTTTTTTTTTTTTTTGTCCTAAGACAATTTTATTTTCAGTTCTGTTCTGGGTGTTTTAATTTCATTTTGGAGGGAGAATCTTCGATGATTGGATTCATCCTTCAGCACGTGATCCATGAGTTAGCTGCTTGTCCTGTTACCCATTTCAGGTACGATATTCTGTAATTGCGATACAATTTTAGATCATTCTGTGAGATGCATTCTTGATCTCTTCTACTTCAGGTGTGGGTTTAATTATATTGAGGAATGTGAATACGGCTCTTCTTGTACATGGATCTATATTGAATCATATTTTGTATATCAATAATATGAATTAAATAATTAATAAAATACTACTTCAATATGAAAAAATTATTTTATCACTGTTGTAGGTCTTTTATAGGTTGCTATTTCAAGGATTTCTTCTATGTTCTTTCATTTTTCTCTTGTAAAGTGTGTAATTTTACTGACTTATTGTAGATTTTTAGACCTTATTTCATTCATACCCTCAGAAAATATCATGTTGCAGGCAATTGCATAAATATGGTCTTGAAAATACGAGTTTCTAGCCTGATTTAGGAAAGGAAGAATTGTAGCAGCAGTGCACAGTGCTGGGTGACATGAGTCACATACGCTAGCTATGTGCAGCACTTGCATATTATTGTTACATGTCTAATGCACGCACAGTGCCAAAAATCGTCACTTTTCCCCCACCTTTTGCATGTAAAAACGTGTATAACTTTTGCTATGTGTTTTATTGAATTTTAAGTGTTTTCAGGTCTACTGAGCATTGTATTTCATAAACAACGTGAGAATAACTCACTGTTTAATCTGGAAACGTTGAAAAAGTAAACATTACGGTGGTATTCGACAGGTCTTTGGCTGCAATGGCCAAGCATGAATCACTGAAGGAGGTGTTAGCGCTCTGTAAATTGTGCAGCAGTGGCTAGGTAGCCTACGGATCTCATCCTTTTTCAAATGTGACATATCACGATGGGCCTGGTCAATCTGCGGAACAGAATCTTGATAATCATGAAAGGGGGGGGTGTAGTAGTGGCCAAAGTGAGCAAGGTCAAAATGATGAATAATATGTGTTTATTCTCATCATATTTTAGATCTAAGAAGAACACTCTCCAAGGAGGTTGAACAAGAAGAAGAAAGAAGAAGTGATGAAACTCCCTAAAGAGTTTCAATAGCAAGAAAGATCTTCATTGAGATCTGAGAATCTATACATGAGGAACATTACCGAATCACTCATCTCTGCTTAAAATATGCACACTAAATGTATCACACTAGGCACAAGGACTAACATGGAAATTAATTTCTTCTTGGAAGGAAAACTAAGGTTAACAAATTTTATTTGATGCCTTGCTGAGAGCAGTCTCTGCTAGATGAAGGAACTCTTCTCAAGAAGGAAACACGAAGTTATCATGCTAGATGACAAGATCTAAGGTGTCTTGTTGATGAGAAGGCTGTTTAAGAAAGGAAGAGGAGAAAGCGGAGATAACATAGTCAACGTGACCATGCACCTCAGACATGAAGATGAGTTAGACACTTGCTCAGAAAAACTCTTGCATTCTTTGAGTTCCAAATATCTCTTGCTGGAGATCTTGATGCAACACAAAGAGCAGCCATGCATCATCATTAATAGATGGTGCAAATCAAAATGAATGACAAAGAAGAGGAGGAAAAACCTCTCAAGAAGAAAGAATACCCTTCTACATTTCAGGGTTGGAAGACCAAGAAAACCAAGAGATCCATGCAGCAATGGTAGGGGAAAATCTGTGACTCATTGTGACCTGCCACCATGGGTACTGTTGCAAGGGCATCCACTAGGCCTCACAGTTGGAGAAAAGTAAGTATTCTCTCCGCTATGACGTGCATATGGGCTGTGAAGGGCCTTGGGGAGAAGCAAGCACAGCACGAGAGAATCTTTCATGGGTCCAGAAAGAAATGAAATTTGAATAGGACAGTTGTTCTCCCCATTCATTTAATCTGTGAAAATGAAAGATCATAAATATATGATGGTATGGATGTGAGGATACTTTGTGACCTTGTCTTTGGGGCAACCATGTGGTCTTCTCACTTACAAAAGGATTTACAAACACTTAATAGGATCTTAATGTCTTCTTACCTTTGCAAATAAGTGAAATCATTAAATAACTCCAAAGGGGTGGCTTGTGTGCCAATCTTTGTCTTGAGGAATGTTCTAAAGGAGGCAGCAAAAAGGTTGGACTCACGCAGGACCTTGGCATCAAGTATGTCAAGAAGGAAGTCATGACATGATATGGGTTCACATTTGAGCATCTCTGACATTCTCAAACTAACATGAGCTGAATCCTTGGTTAACGTTGGGTGTGAGACTGTTCCATGTGAGGTTCTTGATGGAAAGGTAATGGATGGGATGTATAAGGTAGTTGGAGAGTCATCCTATTTCTGATTAGATTGTTTGGTTAAAGCTCCAGTTCTAAAGGCAAGATACAACCTATAAGGATCAACTTCTTTACAAACCCACCATCATTGGAGCATATCATGGATGGATTCATGGGAGAAATTTCCAAAGAAGTGCTGCTCTCATATGAGAAGAGTGGGTGGAACCATTTATTCATAGGAAGACATCTTGAGAATAATTATCATCTATGTATTCTGTTGGGTGAAAACTATCCATGAAAACCTTGCAGTTTTAAATGATATGACAAATATTTGTATAGGTCTGTGATGTATACTTTGTATTTTTATAACACTCATTTGGGCATAACAGAAGAATACTCTTGTGTAGACACAGCGACCTTAAAATACTCGTTTTAATGATGTTGATCATCCATTGGAGGATATTGGAGGGGGAGATACACTTTCCATGGTGTGACTCTTCTGCAATGTTAAAGCACCCTTCTCGACATGTAAGAAGGATAGAACCCAACCTGATGGACATGTCATGCTTCTATTCCATGAGTTGAAAGATAAGCACGTTGGTTGCCTGAGGAGGCATCTTTGTCTCCTTTATATATGGTAGCTAGCATGATCTGTGGGATTCCACATGAAAATGTTCTATATAAGACATGGTTGGAGGAGAGACACATTTTTTGAAAGGTTTCCTTGAGAAAGAATTTGCCATTCTTTGCACTACCACAACCTAGAGAGAATGGGGAACCCAGGATAGCCATAGCTACATTACTTGTCTCTTTATGATGTAGAACCATGCTTAATTGTGTATCTCACTTGGGCATGCATCTATTGGGCATTTGGGAGGAGCTTCACTGTAAGTTACTGTGCAAAGGTAGTATTTCATTTGGATGATAACAGAGGTGGAAAACTAGGTAAGTGGTGAAAATTCCTTCACACATTTGTGCTTGTGACATCACTTCTGTCTTGATGGTGTGGATGTGAAAGGTTTCCATGAACCATACTTCATGATGAAGTCTTGGTTATCACAAGGCCACTTTTGCACACTTAGGAGGAACCATTGGAATGGAATTATTTTCTTGAGAAGAATTGAAGCAATGGTGTGAATCTTTGTTAAAGAGAAGCACACAAAAAGAGAGAGATTTTACGTATACTTGGGTTGTTGAGGACAAGCAACATTTGGGAAGAGGCCTTAATGTTCCTAAGTCAGCTTCCTTTAATTGGAACATTAATTTTCCTTGTTATTTTTGTGTTCATGATTAATGAATAAATGGTGAGAGAGACATGTAAAACTCCTAAAAACTAGAAGAATAAATCAATGCTATGTGAATAGAGCATATAGACTCTTAAATTATATCTTGTAGGTATGTGAAAGGGTCTGATACGAAGGGATCCTGTTTGACAGTCAAATATTGTAGATCTAGATGCATTAAACATATTTCAGAAGACACAGTTCTAGAGGATTAACAGCTGTGATTTAAATGATTCAAGGTAGTTTGGAGTTTGGCAAGAACTCTATATTATAAAAGGAAAGGAGAAACAAGAGAAAAGGTTGTTTGAAGACATTATTTATGAAGTACTGTCTACTTAGACATCCCCTTGTTGACATTCCTGTTTCGAAATCACACTCCTTCCTTGGCTGTGGAGAGAATTGTGTAAACTTCTCTGCCTCGAGCTTGGCCAGTTCACCCACATTGTTTAGCTACTCATGATTGAGGTTTGTTCTTGGGTTGACGATGGAATCTAGTCTGCTTGATCAGGTAATGTGATCAGCTCTTTCATTGAGTGTGTCATTTAACTTACTCCTAAGTGTTCATTTGTTGAACTACTTCAGATCATGTAACAAATTTGTCTTTAGAAGCTACTGTTCTTTTTGTCCCACAAGAACATTTCTGTTTGCATATGTTCTGACTACGAGGTGTTCGATTGCACATTTGGAGGAGAGATCTGGGTAGTTGGACCATCATCCTTTTGCTAGTGATCACATAGATTAGCCAACAATATGTGTTCTATTTTGAATATGATAATACCATGTTCATGATTCGGTGATATTAAGATACGTGCTGTGACTGCATTCTTGAATCTCGAATCTACTTCTAGTGCTTGTGGTTTGAAGGCAAAACACAGAAATTATTGTGAATAAATATTACTTGTTATGGATCATATTGAATATATGAATTTTATGGAATGATATTATAGATGAACAATTAATAAACTTCTTGACCTAAAAAATTATCTTTATCCTTTGTTGTACGATGTTTTACATAGTTACAGCACCTCTTTCTTGAGTATTTCTTACTGTGTTCTTTCATGTATAAAGTGTGATTATGTCCTAAGCTTATTTTGAATTTTCAGACATCCTTTGTTCTTCTTCTTCAGAAAACCCGCTACTTGCTTCCGGTAAATTTATAAATCTAGTCTTGGGAAATCGAGTTTTCCTTTAAATTGAAAGAGCTGTGAAAAACTTCTTTTTTTGCTGAAGTTGTCATGAGAGCCCTGCATGTAGCTAAACTATATGTCCAACCACTTTACAATATTATTATTTAAATATCTGTCCCCCATGTTTTAGGACAAAATCATCACTTTCCCCTATGACATGGCTTAACATATGTTTTTATGTATTTTATTAGCTGGGAGCATAATTTTATGGACATATTGATGTAGCTTGGGTAGTAAGAACTCATATTGTTTGATACATTCTTCACAAAGAACATTACAAATACATTCATAATGACAGAATGTGGTGTGTTTAATGTCAAGAAGTACAGTATAAAAATGAAATAGAGCTAATAATTACTGAGAAATCATGCACAACTTTAAGCAAGAGCAGGAGGTAATTTTAACTCTCACAATCAAGCTACGATTATTACTCTGGCCTCAGAAAGAACAAGGGAATAACACGACCCATGATAATGTTCTTATTAAATCTCAGTTATACATATGTTAATTATTATTAGGATCCTTCTTCTACAAATTTTTACAATGAGTTAAAATCATTATCCTTTCTAGTTATCTGATGTACCATTGAAAAAAGCCTAGTCACAATAAAAAAATAGTCCAGATTCATTGCTTCTTGTTGCCACACTACCCAAAATAAAGCTGCCATCGGAGTTGTTTTCTAGAGTGCAAGAAATATAGTCATACATCACATAAATCTGCAAAAATAACTAAATTAGTAAATTTCCTGTAATAAGTCCTGTAATGACTCGACCTCATTCAATAAGACATGGGGATTTACCTATGCACTTTATAACATGAATCAAATCTTAATGACAAAAATGAGTAAAGAAAATGGAGAAAGAATTAGAAGGAAAAAATGTGCAATTATGGCTATGTATCCTCTACAATTGATCTTCTCGCATGTCCTCATATCGCATATCACTGTCATGAAGATACGGGTTTTTTGGAATATTGTATAGCTGCTGTAAATTCGATGAGTCACTTATGTGCCATAATGATATTTATGCATAGAGTTTATATCCATTTCTCGAGAAGAATTTCCTTCACCATTCATTTTCACAGTATGCAGTGTAAGTAGTGCTTTGGTAACCAAACGATGGGGAATGAATCCTGGAACCACGTCCACGGACCCATGAGTATGGATGTGGAAATGTATCATGAAGCAATCTCGTACTCATGCAAGTTTAGGTGCCCAAAAACAGTTTCTTACGGATGATGATAAACAACATCACGCTCCTCATGCTACAACATACGAGCATCATCTTGAAAGCCTTTCCTATTTGTGACTACATGGGTCAGCACACCATTTTTGTGTGGCAAAAATTTATTCATGTGTATCCCTTAATTTGTAAAAGGTGGCATGTGCTGTTGTATTTTCTGTGGGTGACCATTCTCTTCTTAGCATAGGTTGCCTTCATGCATAGTTCTCTTAAAATGTATCAAAAAACCTTTTCCATGCTGATTAATGCATTTGGAGGCAAAAACTCTCAAATGAACATCTCACAAATAGGGCCTGAGGTTGAAGATGTCATCACTTGAAAATGTTCATGCATATATAATTGCATCAAGTTCTAATTTCCCACCTTTATCATGAATTCTTTCCAGGATGCGGAAAGAAAGCTGTGTCGGATCTTTGATTTTGTGACTAAATATCACTATGACTCCTCTCCGAGAGAAAAAAAAAAGAAAGAAATTTTCATGGAGAAAAAAAAAGGCATAACTAGGAGCAGATGTTGGAAATCCGGCCACCAAACATGTCCAAGGTAAACACTGCCTCATACTCTGAGCTTTTAACACTACTTTCTCCTCCTAACCTCTCAATATTCTTCCCCTACTTCTCTTATGCTGCCTTTCTCTATCTAGATGATCCTATGTCGAGTAATTTTCTGGTTTCCATGCTCATGGACACTCTTTTCTGTCTATTTGTGGTCTTTCAATATATTGGTCCCCTTCACTGGAGACGGTGTGGTAGTTTTCCATTTCTTGATTTTGACAAATAGAAAAAAGTTTAGCTTCAAACATATATTCTATAGGATCGGTTTATGTACTAGCAAAATTATGGGAACGTCCTCTATTTGTACTCACAGCAAGACAAACTCAACCTTGGGCTTACAACCTTATCTTTTAACATACCTTATTTTGGCCCCAGTACACTTCATAGCGCCTATAGTTCCATTTCCGTTGCATAGTTTCCTTCAATTTAATTAAATGTAACTCGCCGAAGAGGTGTTCTTATTCTCTTACTTCTAAAATTGTTGTGTATCCTTTATTGTAAATGCAAATTACACAATTTAATTGCTTGCTTCTGAATGATGTTTTTTGTAAATCCTCCCTAAATTTTCCTCTCCTGCGAGAACGGTCTCTTCATTTTCTTTTTACGATTAGAAAGAATTCCTACCCTTGGTAACGACATCCACCTGCGCTCTTGTTTTGGTCGGGGCTGTTATGAGCTCGGGCATTAGCTGCTTCTGTTAGCTTCGGTGCGGAGGAAATTTCATGGGTGGAGCAACGTACGTCATCATTGTCCTTATGTACTTCATAGGTTTCATGTGTTTCCCGCACGAACTCTTCATGGGGCTGGTACCCCACCATGAATGTGGGCGTTGGTTCTGTAAATGGTTGTACCAACAATTGTATCCCAAAGTATACAAAGGTATAAAATGGAGGGGCAGTTGTGCTTTTATTTTATTATAAATGAGCGAGAGAATGAAACTTCTTTGCCCCCTCTTGGTAGGTTGGCAAGAAATAGAAATGAAAGACATTATCATCTTTTCCTATTCTCACTTCTTTCTTTTAAGGGCTCTCTTTCTATTCACCTTATTTATTTTTGTTCACGGATCAAGCCTTTCTTTATCCCCTTCTTGTCTTGTTATCACTCTTCAGTTTTCTTCTAGAATGTTAACACTATAGAGCAATGCAATCTTCCATGGTATTAGCTCATCTCCAGACCAATGCATTGCTCTTCTGTTTACTACCACTGCTTCAAGATCCAAAATCTCTTAGACAAATGGTGTTGGTTCTTGTGTAACAACATCACTTCCCAGTCCTCAACAGCAGTTATCTTTGTACCTCGTTAGTGAATTGTTGATTCCAGGTAGGCGCTTGCCTCTATCCTTTGTTGTTTCTATTGTTCCCCATCAATTGGTTTGCAAGGCAAAGGTAGTTCTTTGCGTGCAGTGTACCACCTTCTATGTTCTTCTTCTTCTGCAACCGAACAGCGGTGATGTTGGTTCTTGTATAGCTTGTTAGCAGTTTAGCCTATTCTCTCCATTCTCAATATTGTCTGTCAGCGGACCAACAAGACTGTACTTGTTCACTTGTATACTGTTTTATATTTAAGCTTCTTCTTTATCATTTCTTTTCGTTCCTCTTCTTTTGATGAACCAACGAGAATGTTGTTTTAACCTATTTTCAGCCTATATCCATCATCTTCTTCTGCCTTTAAGCAATAGGGGATGCTGGTTCTTTCTTCTCCATTTCTTACGGCTCCGTCTTCCTCTCCTTCTTCCTCACAACCTACCTCTTCCTCTTTGACTCAAATTTTTTAGAGGAACATGAAATTGAGCCGGTACATCATTACGATCGCTAACTTATTCCATATTTAAGAATACCTTTGTAAAGCTGAGTGCCGGTGGAATTGTGTCATATAATAGAGATTTTTCAAAAAGAAAAGGCATATCCGGGGAGTGAACTTGTGTGTCGATATTCGAATAATAGAATAGTAATGTTTAGTGAGCGATCGTCCTTCCTCACATATTGCATAATGCCATAACAAAGTGTTCCACCTCATCCCTTGGATGTGAAATTTCTTATCGTATCCTCTTGGGTTTTGGCTTGCCCTCTCTCTGTGCAAGAAACAATTAAGTGCAGCGAGTTTTTCGTGGTAGCGGAGTAGTTTTTAAATGACATTTCTTCCTTGTTGTGGTAGTGTGTTCGACCCTTTAGGCATTTCTCTACAGCAATAATTTTCAGCCCTATCCTTTGGAATGATTCCACTGTCCATATTTGCTGAAAAATCTATTGTAATTGTTTCATCGGGTACTATAAGCATCGAAATATACATCGGTTGCGTTTGAAAATCCTCGCATACGGTTTTCATTCTTTGTTAGTATGATTCTTTATTAAAATACGAAAAAAAACCACTTTAACTCTTTGTAACTAATAAGCATGTAACAATAATGGTGCCAAAACATCTTCGGATATTGCTGATGAAAAAGTGATTAGTCACCTTAAACGGATCTATAAATGGAAAGATATTGACGATGAAGTAAAAGAGTTTTATCCATGCATCCATGAGACAAAGACAAGAACACGATTTTTTGAATGAATTTTTATATTCAAAATTTTTAAGGAGAAGCAAGAAAGATGTATCCGGATCCTCAATAGGATGGGTTCTTTTGTGAGGTCCTCGGCCTTGAGATCTAAGCTTTCTCTCTCTTGTGGTGTAGAAAACCAATGTGGAAAGGTAGAGCTCAATGGGAGCAACAATGACGAGAAAATGAGACAGTGTATAGATCAAGGCAGTCTAGTATGCAACAAAAATTGAAGAATGAAGGGGAAAACACATCCTATTTATAACAAAATATTAGGTCATTCTAGATCTTGGTGCATGATTAAAATAATATTATGCAAGTCTGAATCCACCCTCTATGAATATTTTATTATTATTTGTTGGAAGGAAAGGGTGTTTGACTTGGTCATAATCCCTTGATTAATGAAAAATAATAAATAAATAGTTTGTTATCTTTTTAAGAAGTAGTTGGATATAATCAAATAAATAATAGTTTAGTTGATTATTAATTGGTATGATTTTGGTCATATTTAACAAGGAATATTATTTAAATAATTATTAGAAAATAATAAGATAACTATAGGTTTATCTCATTAATTTTCTTTTGTTTTTGAGTTAAACATATTTGGGAATAATTGATGTGGTTTTAATTAATTATTCAGCAAGTTCTAATTAACATGGTAAACTTCGATTTTACTTGGGGTGCGGCCCAATTAACACATAATGTGCTTAGTCCCATCTAATGATGAAGAGTTAGATGACAAAAAATGGTGTGATTGCCTAGAGCGTGCGAGTGTCGGAAACAATCGTATGGCCCGTCGTGTAAGAAGGTAATCACTGAACAACAAGGTGTATCGGAAAATACAAGGGTGAATAGTGTGCGAAGGACGAGACACGAAACGGGGAACAACGGTGCAACAGTCTCACAGTATGAGAGGTACTGTCTTTGAGCGGCCCCGAAGGGCATACTATGCCCGCCGTGACAAAGTACAAAAAAGAATAGTGCTTGTCCGGTGAACAAGAGAATGGGAACACGAAGTACGGACGGCATAATCGAGCAGGATAAAAAATACAGGTGAATAATCTCACATACATGCGTACACAAGGATAACGGCCCGAGACTAGTACACAATATCGTACGAAGTACATAGAATAAATACAACACAAATACCCTGTAAATGGAGAAGAACTCCTAAATCTGAGCGATACATGCAAATCATAGAGGTCTTTGCCAGTGGCTAAAATAATAATAAAATACTGAGCGACATCGAGGGTTTTGCAATGAAGGGTCATCCCAAGGCATGTGGGGGGCTACTGCCCGGAGAACACCCTGTGAAGAGGGCGGAACATCTCACACACGCCGAAAGGTCATCAGGCTAACTGTTGGGTCACTTTGAGCATCCGATGCTCCGGAGTCTACGATCATCTTTGAGGAGGGCCGGAGAAGCAGTCGAAATCAAGGGAGGTAAAAAGAAATCCCCACTGCTGATCAGGGGCC
Organism: Pinus albicaulis; assembly: GCA_034641835.2. Lineage (NCBI taxonomy): Eukaryota > Viridiplantae > Streptophyta > Pinopsida > Pinales > Pinaceae > Pinus > Pinus albicaulis. The sequence continues at coordinate 56,293 of JAXQQM020081606.1, forward strand.
GTGGGAACAATGGAAAGGCTGAACAGTGCCGCCCTCTAAACCCAGCCACGGAATAAGTGTCTTCGAGAGTCGTGAAGGAGACTACCGCCGTTGAGGGCAGTCTCAAGCTGAGCACGAGAGAATACTTAAATGAAGCGCGGACGGTCGCTGCCTAATGATGGCGGAAATGGGAAGGGTGGAGTGGCGAATGGGGCGGCTTCCTTGTTACAGAGCACTACAAGGGCATGAACGACATGGCGACGGCCCGACACAATAATGAAGGGACGAGGGGACGATTAGGGCTGAAGGTCATGAGATGGCCTGAGGAAGGCTCCAAGCAAAGATAGAGAGAGAGCTATAGTAGGGTGTAAAAAGGATGCGGGATAAGGAACTCCGCAGATACTGATGACTCGCTGGGATGCTCTAAGCAAGAAGGCGACTGAATAGTGTTGCCACACACAGCAAAAGCCCCAATAGGGGGTCATGAAAGCATGGTACAAGGTGGGCACTGTGGCCAGAAAATCAGCACGAACATGGACAAGTAAGGGGGCGATATGGTGCCCCAGTACAAGTGTCGTGGTGATGAAATTCGATTTTAGGGAAACGGTGGTGACCCTTGATGACTGTGTCCCGGTGAGCATCAAAATCACAAAAACTAAGTAAACCCATTTGAGATCTCGGTGAGATCTGTCGGTGACGTGCGGCACGGTTCGCTCGAACGGGGGGCTACGGTATGGTAACGGCGATTGAAAGAAGAAACGGGGTTTTCTCTTTTAATGAAGTTGTTCCCTCCAAAAATCATTCATTTACAACTGTTTGTTCTTTACATGGTGAATAAACGGAGAGAGAAAACCTAAATCTTACGTGACGTGGCGGACAAACACGCTTCGTTGGATTCGAGATACGTAGGTTGGAGGTAAGAAGCCTCGCCTTTTCCTCTTGCATTTTGATAGATTAGATTTACTGATTTAAGACTAACACCGAAACTTACCCTCCCTCTCTACGGCCGGGTACTTTAACACGAGAAAAAGTGCGACCAGGCTGCTTGGTGTTGGGGCAAGGTCGCTGGTCCGAAATGGGCGGCTGCCGACTTTGGGAGGGAGGGCTGAAATCTTTGTTTGGTGCGTTTCGAGTTGGGTTTGTGTGGGGTTATAGGTTGCCCGATACGCGCACGACAAAAAAAGAAATGTGTTTGTGCGAGTATGGGGTTACGAGAGGTCAGCGACGGAGGGGGGGATGCGGGGCCGCCCGGGGGGGGCGGGGATCCGGGCGAGATCGGGCGTCCGTCGTGTATTGGCAGTTTGGGGTTCTCAAGTTTGTGGAGGGCAAGGCTGATGGCTGCGGGGAGCCATTGCGGCCGGATTATCGGGTTCTGAAGGATCCGGGGGACGGGGAGATACTACATGGTACGAGCACGAGGTCGAGCCCGACGGTCCGAATATTGTGTTACGACCGGCCTCCCTCGTGGGGATAGTGGGAGACCGCGACGGTGTTGCCGCGGGCGCTGTCATGGAGTTTGTGGGCGCCATTGTCGGCAAGAGGTTCTAAGTCAAGGGCTAGGATATCGATCGAGGATCTAGAAGAGCTGAAAACCGTGCGGTGGCCGCGGTGTCTTTGAAATCAAGAGCACCCGAGCGTTCCATCATCACGGTGGCGGACGGTGATAGTGGAGAAGTGTGTTGGAGTGGGACCTACTTTGGGTGGGCTTCAAATGATGTTGGTGTCGCTAAGCGATTCATGTCCGCTGTCTGACGGTGAATCATAAATTGCTCATATGGGACTTTGTTGTGCGCCTTCTTCTTTGAAGGTCAGCCCCTTGAGAGCCTCGCGTGAAAGCTTCCGGATGGGGCCGAGAAACCCGGAGATGCGTCGTTGGAGACGACTGCTGCGAGGAGGAGGAGGGGCGGTGGGGCGAACATTTCGTGAGTTTTCCCATTGGGGTCAGATGCCGTTGTACATGGTGACTACCATATATTAGGATGAGCCTCTGTGGGGGGGATCCGGTTCACCATAGCACAAAAGGTAGTCTGAGGGCCGATGGTAAGTATTAAATTCCTATTCTTATATGGTCATGTTTAAAGTTTTTTGAATAGTAAATAATGATATCTGATTCATGGACTTGTGGTATGTGAATATAGCAACACGTCGCTTCGTGGGGGGATATATAGGACGACCGGCGGCCGTGCGGGGCTACGAGTCCGAGTGGATCGAGGGCGGGCGCAAAATGATGGTGCGGTGCCGCGCCTACGGAGACATCACTTGCGCCGTAGATGTGTCGGCAGGCCCGGCCGGAGTATCGGAAGGCGCGGGTGGCCGGGTTTGAACGACCGGGTACATAGAGCCATGTGTTGGTCTCCCGGATGGCGAGTATCATGCGGCGCATGGAGATGGCCGGTCAAACTATCGTGATCTACATCTTGCGAGCGAGCCGGTGGCCGAAGCCTCCGAATGGTGATTAGGGACATATGGTGCCCCCAGTGTGTAGGGGCGAGGGGGTGCCTTATATATATAGTATGAGAGGGGCATATGGTGCCCCCCGATTTTTGTTTTTTGGTTTGTGGCATGCTATGTGAGCATGTCGGATGTATATGTGTGTGAGAGGGCGTGTAAAATTTGGGTTTTCAGAACATATATGGGCATATCGTGTATGTCAGTAAATAGACTCATCCAATATATGGTTCCGGCTTTTATATTATGGATATGCATAAATCTTTGTTAATTTAATTAATATGTGTGGGTGTTGTGTGACTGCGTGCCAATCATGAACATGATTTTAATACTATCTCATGATTCTGAATACAGATGCATGGATGGAAAATAGAGCAAGTTTTAATATTGAACTCATCATCGTGTATCAGCGTGGGTTAACCACCCGATAAACACCATTTAGTTGCATGACAAAAGCGAGAATACGACGAACGTGTGGGTAGCGAATGCGATGGTAAACATCAACTGACGGGCCACGCACATCGACGTATTCGACACGATTGTTGGTGGGGAACAATGCATACCGTTAGACGAACGAGAGGTCGTGAGGGTGAAGATAGCCCACACGACACGAGATTCACCGATGGCGACTTGCTGCCCGTACGGGCGGCCCGATAAAAAAGGATGTGGATGGGGGATACGCAGGCAGGCAGCGAGGGACAGCACGCAAGGGTGAAGAAAAGAGACGGCGGTAAATAAAGGCGGTCATCAGCGAGGAAATGAGCGGGGGAAGAACGGGGATGAGCAAGAAAACTCCGACAAAGTGATGTATGAGGGCTATCGCGGAAACATGCCAAGCGAGGGCCTAGGGGCACAAAGGTCAACGAGAAGACACCGGTGGGTGGTCTCGTGTATGGGGACACCAATGGGGAGGCGGCGGACGGGCTAGGTTCCAAGTGTCGACCCGGAGGAGAACGGAGGTAAAGTGTTGTTTGTGAGCTCGGGTACGTACGGACACATCGGGGGGGAATATGGATGGGATCGGTGGAATCCTCGGTGAGGGCTGTGACATCTTAACGAGGGCTGGGCGGATTGATTTTGTTCAACCTCATGCTGCGGATTACCTCAAGGGAGTCCACGGTAATGGCGGTGTGAGGACAATGATGGAGTAGTGGCCATGGACACCGCACAAAGCCTGGCTTGTTGGTGCGGAAAGTCTTGAGGTTCTTGGAACGGTCGGGCTTCGGTGGAGTTTCGGGGAAGTTGTGGTGGCAGGAATGCGACTTTTACCGCAAGGAAATATGGGGTAACTGGGACAAGCTACATGGTGGCATGGCGAAGTGACATCCTGGCCACGAGAGGCTTCGGTGTGAGGGCCGGGGAGTGGTTGTGGTGGTTTGGTCTTTAGTTGCCCCCTGTGACTTTCACTGTTAGGGTGGCCGGCTCGGCGGAAAGGGTCTGTGCGGAAAGTCTTTGAGGCACGTTGGCTGGAGGAAGCGAGGGGACGGTTGAACGTGTCAACCATGTGAGTTTGGGGTGACCGAGGGGGGGGGTCGGCGGTGGGGGGTCGAGGGTACCAAAAGCCGGAATACCCGGTCGAGTTAGGGAGAAGAAAGAGTGCTTCGCAGCGGGGGGACGGAATATGCTACGAGAAGGGAACGAAGAGATGCGTCGGCGGTGACGAGAGGAACGGCTCAAGATAGTTGGCGGGGAGGGACGATCACAGAGGATAAGGGTGCGGGGGTGCCGACTGTGGGGGAGGAACGAGAAAGGAGGAGTCGGGCGGGCGGGAATGGATGGCTAGGGAGCGAGTTGCGGAGGGCGGGGAGAGGGTGTTAGGCTGGGCGGGCGGTGGTTGTAGGCATTTCGAATGATTTATCACAAACATTTCGACAAGGCGGGATCGATAACGGAGGGAAAGAGTGAGGGAAAAGTACGAGCAAAATTGGGTCTTCTCCTTGTGGGGGGAACTAACTGATCGAGAATCGACGATTTGCTGTTCAGCTACGAGAAAGATGAGTCGTCTCGGAGGAGGGCGAGACGATGACTCTCGTCACAATCGTGGTCAGTGGTGGCTATCTTCCGGGCCCATGTGGAAAAAAGAGCATCTTGCGAGCGCGAGATCGGGACGGACCGCGCGCAGGTGTGGCCAACCCCCCGATAGAATGTTGCTGTCTGGGGCGTCGGCGGCGCCTACAACGACGCGCAAACGGTCTTAAGCCGAGGAGTGATGGAAGCGATTCATGAGCGTGACCAGCCAAGGCCGGGAGGCATGGCCATCCCACGCTGGGGGGGGTCGTGAAGGGGCAACTCGGGGGGATGAGTTGCTTCCAAAGCACGAAAGCGAGACATCACCAATTGAACGCCCCTCCTCAGTGTAGGGATACGATGGCGTTCCGGTTTTGGTGAGTTTGAAAACGAAGGAGAAGGAGGGACGAGTCGGAATTCAGGCGGCGATAAAAAAACAATCATTTCGGTCATCGACCGGGATCAACATCGCCCCACCGACGAACCCGTGAAAACCTTCCTTTGAGAAAAACACATTGAAGAGTTCCGGTGTGGAAATAGCGGCGGTTGTTTTAAATCATCTACTATCTTTGTGCGATTGGCGGCTGCGACGAACGACATTTCGGCGTAGTAGACCTTTGAGAATATTTGGTGGGCCTCAACACAGGTTGAGGATGTGTGAGAAGAAGCACGCGGATGTCGAAAGAGCTGCGTAAGTTTGAAAGAATGAGGGCTGGGGCTGATGACGGGCGGTGTGCCGGCGAACCGGTTTGAAGAGTGAAGGTAAGACGGGGAGGGAAGGGACGGTCAAGGTACATCATGAGGATACGGTAGTCGGAAAAACAATGAACGAAAATTATTGGTAGCATGCATTTAATAGGAGGGTGGGTAGCCACAGTCTGTTGAGAAGAAAGGATGGGTGAACACGGTGGGTACAGTGGTGGCCACATTAGGAGGAGCATGAGGGAGGTGTCTTGTCCGCTGATGTCGGCCGAACTCCATACGCCGCGCCACATGAGGGTGAGGAAGGCAATGCGTGGTGTAGTGACGGCAAACACCGCGGCTGAAACGAGAGCTTGTTTATGCGACGCTTTGTGGCGGCACAGGCGAGAATGTACAAAAGGTGGTTACTGATATTAGGGTCCTTCGAAATTGGGTCCTGGGTTACCGGGGGCGAGATGGGTTCGGTTGCCTCTCGCCTTCTTTGGGGAAGGAGGATTAAAAACTTGCGCCTACTATTACGCAAATACTTATACAGAGGGTTGTGAAGGGCGCGTGCGCGAGCGAGGGTGGTGAGGGGCGGGGAGCGAGAAACGCATGCGGGAGGCACGGCGCACGGGGGCGCACGGACGGGGGGGGGGGGCGGGGTTGGAGTTTAAGGGCGTGGGGTAAAAAGCGAGGGTTGGGTAAAAGGAGGGAGGCATACGAAAGTATCACAGAATACATATTCTTGCGAGAGGGGCGGTGTCGGTGCGACGCACTCACACGGGGGCTCGCAGCTCGCGGGAGGATGAGCGAGAGGGACGGAAAGGAGTCCAACAATACCGTCGGCGGAATGAGATGCCCCCGGGCGTTAGCCGCCCTTGGTAGGGATATCGGGGAAGAACGAGTATAAACATAACGGTTGAGCATGAGTCGGGTCATACTTTGTGGCTTCTATTTGGAGAGAAGCTGGCAGATTCAGAGAAAGTGAGAGGCGACATCATGCAAATCAGAGGCAGAGAGGTGCGAGGAGCCGGTCTGTAAACCCGATCTTCCAAGGGAGGGGCAAACATAAGCTCCGTCTTCGTCGCCCATTTCACCGAACATGGGCGAGAAAGGCGTGTGGAAGAGGATTGGCAAGTAAATCCAAGAGCTCCCGGCCAGTGTCGTATCGGAGAGGAGGGCGGAAATACGACGAAGGCTTGGGCAGGAGTCCCGAACGTGGTAGCTGGAAGGTAGCCTGTCGACCTTTAAAATTTAAACTTCGCATTAGTGGTTGGTGGCGGTGGACCGAGTCATCGGTAATGGAGTTGGAGGAACACCATGTGGAAAGACGAGACGTGATTGGTTGGGGTCTTCACGCCATTGAGCCTACAAAGACAGGGATATCGGAGGAGTAACAGCAAGCCCAGAGCATAGTGGGCAGGGTGGTAATGCCTGTGATCGAATCGGTGTCAGCCCATTAAATACGAAGGCGGGGCTGTAATGTCTGACAGCTTCGGGGGGTGGCCGAAATGGTGGTTGTGTTCCGCTAGAAGGAGAAACCGGTATTGGAACGGCACGCTAGCATTGGACACGATCCCGGTTGTGGTGAAGGTGAAGGGGGGAGGGTTCGGGAGAAGAGGGACACGAGGAATCAGGAGGAGAGGAGTCGGATGCGGGTTTCACGAAGGTGGTGGCTCGGCGACGACAGTGCGAACGATCGTCGGCCGGGAAGGCGAGGATGAAGAGCAAGAAGTCTCGAGAAAACGCCGGGCATGACAGTGAGGAAGAAGAAACGACAAAGAACGAAAAGGCAAAATCAAGAAAGGTCAAGGGCGGATAAGGCCACGAGTGACGATTGATTTTAGAGTGTTTAACGAGCCAATTAGCTTGAGCGCTTCTTCACTTAAGGTCGATTATTGGTGTGTATTATTTTAATTTTAAACTATACCCGTTTGTTGAAACATTAAAAAAAAGTGTACCAACATAATTTGAAAAATAAACCTCGAACGAATAAAAATGCTGAAATAAAAGAAAAATAATGCTTCTGCATTATCCGACCAAGAAGAGTGGGTCTCTCGAAACTATCTTTGAGAAAAACTATGGAAACACACACAAGCGAAGCTCAACAGGATCTGGGGTCCGGGGGCTGGCGGAGAGATCCGGGAGGACGAAAACACAACGATGATCAAGATCTCGACCAAGAGGCCGGAGACAAGGTGGGCGGAAAAAGAAATCGACAAAAAGCCGGAGAGAGCAAGAGCAAGGGCCAACTGAGGAGGTCGAACAAAACGACGAAGGTGATTTGAAGAAGAGGGTGGGGTTCGATGGGTCACCGAAGTGAGTCACGGATACGGAAAAAAGAAAAGGCAAGCTGCGGGGCTGGTGGGTGACGGTGGCTCTTCTGAGGGTGGAGGGTATTAAAGCCTAAGGGGCACGAGTTCACTCAGATCGGTAAACGAATCGGATCTTGGTCGAGGGCGGTGAGACGGAAGGTGAAAAAAACACAGCCGGAAGGCTGAGCAGAACAAGAAAAATTACGGAAAAATGCGGAAAAAAAAGCGGTCGCGAGGGTTAAACGATTTTGGTTGAGGTCATGAGGTTAAGAACAAGAATGGCGGTCATGAGTTTGAGCACAAAAGAATACACGGCCCCCCCGTTCCGGTGATGCCAGGCGGCGGTTACACGGTGCCGTCTAGGGTCTTGGTGGTCGCTAAGCTTACTGCATGATAAGACTGACTTACCATGAAATTCAGGTACCCCGGTTTTAAGGTTTGTAGAAAATGACATGGAAAAAGAGAAAGAAACTAAGCGACTAAAAAAAAGCCCCTAGGGCAAGTAGGCGGATATACGGGGAATATGAAAACGGCTTGTTGATGCATGTAATTTAAAACCAGTATTAGATGCTTCGTTGTTATTATGGATACATATTAAATGATACGAAAAGAACCATGGCTACGCATAACTAGCAAGCTAACAATAATGGCTGCAAAACATCTTGGAATCATAATTAGTAGTTAAAATCTGCAGAAACAAGGATCATAGGCCTGGAGAAAGATATTAAACGATGAAGTAAAGAGTTTGTCCATGCATCAGAGACAAGACAAACACGATTTTTGAATGATTTTTTTTTATATTCACAGAACACTGGGAGGAAACATGAGAAGATATATAAGATCTCCTCCAATGGGATGGGTTCTTTGTAGTCCTCGGCCTTGAATCTAAGCTTTCTCTCTGTATGGTGAAAACCCAATGTGAAGGTAGAGCTCAATGGGAGCAACAATAATGACGTGGGAGCCCAAGGTGTATGAATCTGATCAGTCTAGTATATAACAAAAGGTGAAGAAATGAAGGAAAAACCACTCCTATTTATAAAATATTGGGTCATTCTAGATGTGGTGCACTTGATTAAAATAATGCTAACCCAAATCCTGAATCCCACCTCTGTGGAATATTTTATTATTATTTGTTGGAAGGAAAGAGGTGTGACTTGGGTCAAATCCCTTGATCAAAGTAAAGAAAAAATAAATAAATAAATGATTTATTTATCTTTTTAAAGAAGTGGTTGAAATATAATCAAATAAATAATGATTTGAGTTGATTAATAGTGATTAAATTTAGTCATATTTATTAAAGAATATTATTTAAATAATTATTCCTAGAAAATAATAAGATAACTATGGGTTTATCATTAATTTCAACATTTTTAGGTTATTGTAATTTTGGGAATAATAATTAAATTATGGTTTAATTAATTATTCCTTTTGAGACCCTAATTAACATGATGAACAGACTGTGAGGTAAAACATGATCATATAAGTGTACTTAGGTCCATCTAATGATGAAGAAGTTAAACAATAAAAAATGAATGTAACAATTACGCCACTAGAGTTGTATTTCGAGTTCATGTCACAACCAATTTGCCCAAGTATAGAAGCTATGCTTGTTGCCAAGAACAATGAAGAACCGTAGGAGGGATTATGAGTGATTACTTATACTTCGAGTGATAGCATGGTAGAAAATAGAAGATAGGGTAATAGCTTAAAAATATGATGGATAGTATTTTGAAAAACAAGGAAAATCGAATGGATTATGGTAATAATGATAAATGGTGATGGTAATTATTTATAGAATTTAGAAAGGAATAAAATAGCTTATCGGAAGGTACACACTTCTTGTCCCAATGTGTTTTAATAATTGTACGAAATAAGGTGAAAATTGTGGGATGTACTATAAGCATGGAGTTCTAATGATGACATTAGAAAATGTTCATTTCGGTTTGATTATGTTGTTGATATTCGGTGTAATTTTTGCTCCCCCCAACTAATGACCATCCCACCAGGCATGTCAATGCTATTTTTCAATGGAATATTCAATAAAATCCGTAAAAGTCGACGGGGACATTCCTGGAAACTTATCTCAATAGAGTAACAGCCTGGCAAAGTAACAATAGTGGAGGAGTAACAACACCGACGTAGTAACAGCACCGAACACTTAGAAAAATTTCTGGAGTAGCAACATCAGAGGAGTAATAGCATGAAAGGAGTAACAACACACAACACTTAGAAAATTTTCTAGAGTAACAACATCGAAGGAGTAACAACACCCAACACTTGAGAAAATTTTCCGGAGTAACAACATCAGATGAGTAACAACATCGAAGGAGTAACAACATCCCACACTTAGAAAATTTTCTGGAGTAACAGCATCATAACAGTAACAACAACGAGTACTTAGAAAATTTTTCATCTTCGTAGAATTTCACACTAGTAGTACTTCTTGCAAAAAAACAATTGAGTAGTAACAATATTTTACTTATATTACTTATATATAAAAAAAATTTAAATTTAATTCAAGGATTCAGAGGAGGAATTCTCTGCACCAACAACCTTCAAAGAAAATTTATCAGAGAGATGTTTAATGAAGGCTTCCTTAGAAATTGGGCACTGATACAATCTCAGGCGATGTCCATTTACTATAAAATAATCATGTGTATCATCAATTGTGACAAGTCTAATTTTTCCTTTATCAAATACCGTGTCCACTTCATAAGGTCCCATCCAATGAGAGAAAAGCTTTCCTTTGAAATCCTTAAAACGGGAATCATATAGGAATGCCCAATCTCCTCTGTGAAACACCTTATTTTTAATAAATTTATCATGCCATTTTGTTCTCTATTGTTCAATTGCAGAAGTCTTTTGGACAGCCATCGAACGCATTTCATCTAATTCATTTATTTTTTCTAACCGATGTTTCTGGGCATATGACAGATCCAATCCTACCACAAGAGCTATTTTAAGTGTACTAATCTCAAATTTTATTGGAAACAAGGGGGATTTGCCATAAAACAACTCAAATGGTGAAAACCTTGTTTTCTTCTGCCATGTTGTTCTATATGCCCAGAGAGCTTTAGGAATTTTTTTAGCTCAATCCCAAAGATGTCTTGCCACAGTCTTTCTCAAGATATTTTCCAATACCTTGTTCATGCTTTCCACCTAACCATTCGCCTGGGGATGATACAGAGATGTGACTCTATATTTTATTTCATATTTCTGCATAACCGTCTCTATCATGTGTGATGTGAATTGCGCTCCTCCATCTGAAACAATCTCTCTCAGAGCACCATAATGAGAAAAAATCTCTTCAAATATAAAATATGAAAAGACCTGCTCTGTTCCTTTCATGACAACCTTGGCTTCCATCCACTTCGTTACATAGTTATTGAAGACAAAAATTGAACCTTCTAATGTGAAGGTGGGTTAAATGGACCAACAAAATCGATAGCCCAATTTTCAAAAGGTTCAAGGACTACCTAGGGCTACAATGGCATTTCATCTAATCGACCAGTTTGACCCATATATTGGCAATTTTCACATCCTTGGACGTAGTCTCGTGCATCCTGGAAGATAGAGGTCCAATAATATCCCATCTGTAATACCTTATGCCCTGTCCTCTTGTTTTCAAAATTCCCTCCGCAAGGACCATCATGAGCAACCTTTAGTACTTCATATATGTCATCCTAAAATACACAGCTCCGAACTTGTTGATTGACCCCTGTATGAAAGAGATATCCTGATATCCAAGAGTATCAGGCACTATAATGAGTGATCTTTCGTTGTTCCTTATATGAAAAATGACGAGGCACCTTTCATGTAGCAAGATAGTTAGAAATATATGCATACCATGGAGGATTAGTAGAAATAGAAAAAATATGCTCATCTGGAAAACTATCCTCAATGGGTGTGCCTTCGTCATTATTATCCAATCTTGACAGAAAATCAACAACTACATTATCCTTCCTTGGTTTATAAACTATTGTAATATCAAATTCTTGAATAAATAGCAACCATCTTGTAATACAACTAGGGGTGATAGGTTTATTCATCAAATACCTTATTGGTGCGTGATCAATATGCACGAAAGTAGGATACCTAGTAATATAGTGTCAAAATTTGTTGATGGCATAGATAACAGCTAGGAATTCCTTTTCAGTTACCCTGTAGCTTATTTAAGCACGAGTCAAATTCTTGTTGACATAGTAAACTACATATGGTTCCTTATCTTCCTATTGTCCCAGAACTGCCCCAAATGTTGTCTGAGAGGCATCGGCATGGATGTGCAATGGGAGTTCCCATTCTGGTCCCCGCTTTATTGGAGCTCCCCAAAAATTTTCCTTGATTTTTATAAAAATTGCTTCACAATCATTTTTCCACAAGAATTCCACATCTTTAGTTAGTATTTGAAAGAGTGGGGATGTTATTCTAGAAAAATTCTCTATAAAATGTCTCTAATAGCTAGCACAAGTAATAAAACCATGTATCTATGTGGGTGTGTTAGGTACACGAAAATTCAATATTAACTCTACTTTGGCTGGATCAACTCAAATTCCAGTAGCTAAGAGTAGGTGTCATAGAACTATTCCCTCTTCCATCATCATGTGACAGTTAAGTGTACTCGGAGAGGCATGGGTATTCTTTCATCTTTCGAGTACTTTTTCTAAATTTTCCAATCCTTATTCAAATGAATTCATGTATCATAGTAAATTCATCCAAATAAATATCAAAGTTGTCATCTACTAGATCAGAACAATCCCCAATATTTCCCACTAGAATGTTGCAGGTGCATTACAAAGACCGAATGGAAGGACTCGCTATTGAAAGGTTCCCCAAGGGCATGTGAAGGTGGTTTTATCTTGGTCCTCAGGGGATATAATGGATCTGATTATACCTACTAAACCCATACAGGAAGGAGAAAAACCTCTTCCCAACCAATGTATCTAGGACTTTGTCAATGAATGGTAAAGGGAAATGTTCTCTTTGAGTTTCTTTGTTCAGTTCCCTATAGTCTACACAAATCCACCATTTACCATTATTTTTAGGAACAATAATGAGCAGAGATGCCCACTAGCTCTCTGAGATGGGGTAAATGAATCCTACATCTAGTAACTTCTAAAGATCATCTTTAACAATTTTCTTTAAGGCGGGGTTCATTATTCTCCGAATTGTCTTACTGGACGGAAATCTTCTTTGATGTATATATGATGAGTGCATAAATTAGTATGAATCCCCTTATTATATGTGTAATCCTAGGCAAAATATTCCTTATGGTTTCGAATAACTTTGATGAGTTGTTTTGTCTAGTATTCTAAAAGATTTGGGTTGATGTTCAACTTTTTTCCTGGTTTGATTTCAATGGGAATACTATTGTGGTTGTAGGCATGTTCTCAATTTCATATTCTGGTTTAATATTTTCCTACGTTTCACAAATCATGATAGATTCCATAATCTGAAGAGTTGAATCATAAACAAAATAGGGATCGTTAATAAAAGTGTTAATAGTGTCATCCTATGTTTCTATTTTAAATTGAAGCATCTTCCCAATCGTAAGGATCAGTCTAAGTTCTTCATTTTCGGGTTTTGATCCTTCCATAGACAAATCCTTTCGTCTAAATGATTTTTTCTTTGATGTGCTTGGTTCTGAAGGAGGATAAAGAGTGAGGTTCTTTCGTGACCTTCCCATTAGATATATAGCCATATTTCCAAACCGACACCTAATATAGGCATTTGTGGTTGCAAGCCAAGATCTTCCCAAAATTAAGGGGTGGCCACCAACTAGGGATTGAGTTTATAATACTAAGAGATCCATGAGATAGTGCAATGAGTCTACTGAAATTGTAATGACCTCCAACTTCCCCATTGGTTTTACTGTAGATCTATTTGCCGATTCCAAGACAGTAGGAGTAGGGTTAAGGTTTCTAAAACCCAATGTGTGCATAGTATCAGAAGTAATGACATTTATGGCAATACCCAAATCTACCAATACATTTAGGATTTCAACCCCATTAATTTGTATCATCAGAATTGGATTCCCTGGGTACCCATATTTTACAGGCATAAATTTTCCCAGCATGATGTCAGACAAATTTTCCATCATATGGATGGTAAGTGGGTCCCTTGATTTCTTTCCTGGATTTTTAGAACAATATTCTTTGAGTGTTATCGCATATATTGGTGCATCCCTCATAGCTTGAGGCAGGGGAATTTTAACAAACAAAATTTTTAATTCCCCTATAAAGTTAAATTATGCTTGAGGGCTCTGTTTACTCAAGGCAAATCTTTCAGGATAGGGTGGATTGACTTGGAATTCCTGGTTAATAGCCGGTTGAGGAGATTTTTGATTTTCAATGTCTTGGTTTTATGTATCCCCAACTATTTTTGGTTCTATTTCTATGACCTCACCATCAACTTGTTCAATGATAATAGGTGAAGTTTGAGCATTCACTACCCGCCCAGATCGTAAATTTATCCCATTAAACTCTGTAGTAAAGATGTTGTATGAAGGAAGTTTGATTGTTTTTTTGAGTTGTATTAGTCACTTTTAGATGACTAAGATGGTACACCTAAATTATGGACCAAGAACGTCTTTTATTTAAATGGTAGTTTCACTGTCTGTGTTGATACATCATACCAGGGCAGAAATAAAACAAGGAGAAATCGTTGTTGAACCAATTGCTGAAATTAAAACTCATGTAGTAATAAAAAAAGATCTACAGGAATGTAACCACACTTCAAATAAACCAGTATCTAGCACGCCACACACTAACTACACCAGTTGGTACCTCTAATTGGATATGTGTAGCAATATGATAAATCCCTGGAATTGAAGCAGATCTACTTATAATTGACACAGCAACAATGGCACTCCACGAATATGAAAAGACATAAGATAGAATACAACTACCTTATGACTGCAATCCCTGCTAAAGAGGAGGGCCCTTCCTCCCTAGAAGGGTGCAAGAAGAATTGATAAGTAAATGGGAATTAGATCAGTCAACACATGTAAAAACAACAAAACGATGTTCTATATTAATGTGATAAAAAAGTTACAAAGTCAAAATGGCGACACTGTTTCATGTTAACCCCCCTGATCTTGAAGGTCAGAGTGTTTATATAATAATTACATTTAAAAAAATGAGGAAGAGATCAGTCATGAGAATCTCTTGATTCTCATGCTGATCGAAATAAAGTAAATATAGTTACAACTGATTCCCTTAATGAAAATCCTGAATAGAAAAGCATTGACTTCAATCAAAACTGCCTGAAGTTATTATTCTAAAGAATAATACATGATAACTCGTACATTTTTCATTGGAATATGATAGTTTTAGTGTAACAACTTCCAAATACATATCAGCATCTAGTATCTAGCAATATGCAAACAGCTGCGCAACTATTGTAATATCCCAAATTCAGAACAGCTAGCTAGGCATGACTGGAAATCACATTTTCTAGTAATGGTTGCTACAATAATTGAAACCAAGACTTGGATCCCTTAGAACAATGTGTCTAAGTCTTGAATTCAAGAGGAGGCTCCAAAGAAATCCTTTTAAGTGGGTTAAAATGATCTCCCACACTTAGATGTCCCCTGAAAAATTCCTGATGAGGGACTGCAACAAATGTAAACACATACAATGGAATGAAAACGTTATTATATAGCTGTGAACACATGAATATATGTATAGCCAACAAATATCTAATATAGAAGCAAATGTATATAATGTCTGGAGGAATCAATCACTCCAACTAGGCAATGGAAGCCTCAATAGAGCATATACAAGAAAATGCAAGAGCACTGCTACATATGAAAAGCCCTTGCTAAAATAATGCAGTTTATAGAAGACACTAAAACAAAATACATGATAATAGAATGATATATCAATATCAGCTCAAAGAAAGGAGGGGTAGAAAGCTCTCAACCCCTGAAAACTCTAATAAAACAATACTACACAATCTCTGGAAGGATTGGCTACAATACATGTACAAATGAAAATTCTGCATAAATACCAGAGTTCTTGGGTAGCAGCTGCAACTTTGAAATACTGGATATGGCTAAAGATGATGTGAAATCTGAAATAAACCTCCTCCAATGGATCTCTCAATGCAAGGCTGATCCCGGCACTGAATATCTTGCCCTCCAAGAAGCTGGTGCAACCTCTCACTGCAAGTGTGCACTGAAATAACGCAGTCTAGAGGATGGATTGCGCTGTCTATGATGGGAGATGTTGGCCTTGATGCCAAAATATGAAAATATTCCCTGGAGACCTTCTTTAATAATCTTCCTGAGTAATAGAAGCTCCCTCCTCTAAAATATGAGACAGGGAATGGTGTTGTGGAACCCCTCCACTGCAACACCCAGAAAAACTACGTTATACTTCAGCAGAAATAACACAGTGACTGAATAATGGCTTTGGCCTTGAGCCAAGATGTGGATAAAATGAATTTCAATCCTTCAAGAGGCCTCTCAAGAAGGAGAGAAAATCCTAAGCAGGAATCCCTCGTGCTAAGCAGCACTGCAACTCAGCTAAACAGCTGAGGCTACAAATATGTCTAAGCAGACAAATGATCAAATGCTCCAAGATATCTCACTATGGATGCCTCTTACTCATTTTATGCAAGTGAATGCCTCTTTGCCCTGGATGCCACACATTAGGGTTTCTTCCACAAAGAATCTTTATCCCTCCAAAACTGCGTTGTCTTTCCAAGCTAGCTACACCTCTTAGGTAGCATTGTTGACTTGGTCAAACTTGACCTTGTCCTCATGCAAATTTCCCCTTTTCACACTAGAAGGTGACAAATAAGCTACTCCAATGATCCCTTTCACACTATGAGGGATTTTATTCGTACTCATGGGACTTTTACCCATTTTATTCACCTCGTAGATGAAATAAGCAAAAATTAATGTTCCAATTATCTTCATGAAAATTTTGGAACATTACAGTCCTCCCCTCTCAAAGATTGCTTGTCCTCAAGAAAGTGCAAGGATAGATTTTTTTCTTTCCTCCTCTCCCTGTAGCATCCCTATATGGTGATCTATCCCAAGGAAAGTGATGCTATCTCATCAATCAAGCCTCCACAATGTTCCTCCTCAGCATGCAAGTCAGTTATCAAGCTATCATCATGTGAAAGTAAAATACTCAAGAGGATAAAAAAGTGATGTCTAGAGGTCCCTTTGAGGAATGGGATTTGAAATATATTGGGAGCTATCTCCCTCATATGGATCCTCCATCCCCAGGCTATTAGCCATGCAAAGTGAGCCACCTCCGAACTAGGCAACTCCTGAAAATTGTCTTCCACCTTTGGCTCTGGAAAAGTAGGTGGGATGAAAATATGCACATGATAGACTATGTAGCCTACCACACACTATCCATCTATCCACTTATGAAAAGTGTAGAGTGTTTGCTATCCATGGTCTGCAATAATTTTACCCTCAAGTGGAAAAATGGGGTTTAGACCTCCAAATATCTCTCCCCCAACGCTGCAAATCATGTTGGCCCAAATATCCCCATATATGATGATTTGGAAGTCATCAACATATGGCATTTCCTCCATCCTATGGCTCACCTCATAAAGTGACAAATGTGTTGTTAAGGTAACCATATCATGTCCCATGTTCCGATTAGAACATGTGGTGCAAAGAGTGTGAGGAATTTCTCCCTCAAATGACACATTCACACCATGTGTCTCTCTCCCAAGCATGCTCCTCATAAAGAAAACAACAATAGATCCATAGGGAGAAAAAATGAGAATCATACTTGCTGCCATGTGTAACAAATGTGAAGGAAAATGGTCCCCCAAGTTCAACTAGCACAACTTTACCCTCAACTGCAATAAAGACTGATAAAAAGTGTGGCTTTTCAACCACTTTCCTGCTGCTCCAATCTCATCATAAGTATGGAGGAAGTGAATGAGGCAAAGTGTACAATTATCATGTCCTCCATAATAACTATCTTCCCCAAGACCTCCTAGGGAATGGCCATCAATCATGCTTATGGCCTCATCTAAACCATGTGGTCTAGAAAAAAGAATGCTCCTCCTTGGAGCACCATCCTGCACATGTATAGTTAAGGGACATATACATATATCATATAAATTCTCAAGTAAACAACAATCAATACCCTTACCATACTCTCTTCTCATACAAATGGAGTGGCTCATAAATGAGTCCCATCTCATCCTCAAAGAGAATAGAGGTGGTTGTGCTAACTCCTCCATCTCTATGCAATCCATGCATCTCCTCATATGCTGATACATCTCCTCCTCAAAGCCCATCCAAGAATACCTCTCCATGATGTTGTGGTATGCTCTCATAGAATGTGTGTGGCTGAAAAGGAAATCCATATGTGCTACTTTTAGCAACTTCTCCTTGAGATTGGAAGCTCTAGGAAAGAATATCCTGCAGTGATAGTAGATGACCTCATCTTTGATTGAGTCTCCCTCCTCATGCAACTGGCCATCCAAGATCATGCAAGTAAAAAGATCCTTGGAATACTCCTCCAATAGCTGGGAGCTCCAATATGGATCTAATCTCCATAGTGACAACACTGATGATCTCTCATGAAGAAAATTTTTCATATGGCTGCCCTCTCCATTGACATCTCCCATGTCGAAGATGCAAGTTGGAAGGTTGCTATCCTTCCTCTGCTGCTTCTACCACAGCACATAATTTGAAATGGAAGTGGGTAAAAATTATGTTGAGGGAATGTTCCCTCTCTCCTTGAGTCTACCCCAGACTCCCAGTGCTGTATCAAGCTCTACCAAGGTCTCCACCCTCCTGAAATCCATGAATGACGCCCCAACATGTGAAGCCTCCATCCACCTCTGATAATCTAGTGGTCTCCCCGGAAAAATGTCTCCATGCAATGAGACATCATCCTCAAGAGGTAACTGCATATATGAATGAACCAATCTATCCATGCTTCCACTGCGCAATCCAAACACCTTCTTAGGTGTGTCAACCTCCATAGATGAATAGGGATATATACTCCTCATCTCATGATGCTGGGTCTCCTCCCTATCTCCTCCTTGTGTCTCCCTGGTTCCACACCTCCTCAGCAATGGCATAGGTAAAACATGAATTGTACCTTGATATCCACACGTGAGATCCTGGGGAATTCCTTGCAAAGATGCAAGTATCCCTCTATTTGGAGAAAGAGGTCCTTCTTCCTCTGCATAAGGTGCTAGATCAACTCCAATTCTAACAGAGTTGTTGCCCTCAATATCTACAACATGCATGGGCAACCCTCCAATGATTGGATCCATTTTTGAAAAAGAGATCTCCATGCTTTCTTGCTCAAGGATGTGAGAAGAAAATCATTCTTCTGGAAAAGTATGGTGCAAGTTTCTAGCTCCTTTCATGGGTTTCTAAAATGGAATTGTGTTCTCATGCAAGTTTTTTGTTTGATTTTTCTTGTTTTTCTCCACCATATGTGTTTCATGAATCCTTCTATCAAATCTTTCCACTAATGCCTTAGCGAAACTAGCATAAGATGCAATGTTTATATTTCTCAAAGAAAAGGATTCAAAGATCCACCAGACATAAGCCTTACCTCTCAAATGCAGCACTGCAACTTTGATGGCTTCATCTTAAGGAATGGTGTGCTGCTGCAAAAAGGTCTCTAACTCCTCCACCCAAGCTTTGGCTGAACATACAGGTGAACCTTCAAAGGTAGATAGATGAAATCTATCCTGCTGCTCTTTTCCTCTCACCTTCATCTTGCAAAAATATGGAAAACTAAGATGATCTCTGAATTTCTGAGTTTGAGACTCATAATATTTCAAGAAATCACTAAGGATTTCCCTCCTAGAAACCTCTTCTCCTCTTCCCATCTCTCTTCCGGAAATCCTGGGCATATGACTGCGCTGAGTATTAGGATGTGTAGCTGCATGCTCACACTCCTCAAATCTAGAGTTTGATTTAGAATCAAACCCTCCAGGAGATTCTCCATGCATCTTCCCCCTGATCTCCTTGAACTCTTCATGAATCATATGTATAGATTTAGGAATAATCTTGGTAAGATTATCCCCTTTTTCTTCTCCAAAATATGGAGTCTTTTTCTTGCTTATTTCTTTGTCTCCTTGATGAGAATAGGAAGTGCAAGGTTCTTACTCTTCTTTCTACTTATCATCCTTGGGGAGGTTCTTCATGGATATGAAATATGATGAGATAAAACCCATCATTTTCAATATTCTAATCTTCTTGGGCTTAGACTCACAGGATGAGCCAAGAAAGCAGCTCTGATGCCACTTTAATATCCCAAATTCAGAACAACTAGCAAGGCATGATTGGAAAATGCATTTTCCAGTAATTGGCTGCTAGACGAATTGAAACTAGGACTTGGATTCCTTCGAAAAATGTGTCTAAGTCCTGAATCCATGAGGAGGCTCCAAATAAATCCTTCTAAGTGGGTTAAACAGATCTCCCACACTTAGATGTCCTCTGAAAAATGCCCGATGAGGGACTGCAACAAATGTAAGCACATATAATGGAATGACAGCATTATTCTGTAGTAGTGAACACATGAAGATATGTATAGCCAAAAAATATCTAATATAGCAGAAAATGTGTACAATGTGTGGAGGAATCAATCACTCCATCTAGGCAATGGAAGCCTCAATAGAGCATATACAAGAAAATGCAAGAGCACTGCTACATATGAAAAACCCTGGCTAAAATAATGCAGTTTATAGAAGACACTGCAACAAAATACATGATAGTAGAATGACATATCAATATAATCTCAAATAAAGGAGGGGGAGCAAGCTCTCAACCCCTGAAAACTCTAATACATCCATACTACACAATCCCTGAAAGGATTGGCTACAATACATGCACAAATGGAAATTCTGCATAAATGTCGGAGTTGCTGGGTAGTAGCTAAACTCTGAAATACTGGAGATGGCTAAAGATGATGTGCAATCTGAAATAAACCTCCTCCAATGGATCTCTCAATGCAAGGCTGATCTCGGAACTGAATATCTTTCCCTCGAAGAAGCTGGTGCAACCTCTCACTACAAGTGTGCACTGAAATAATGCAGCCTAGAGGATGGACTGCACTTTCTATGATGGGAGATGTTGGCCTTGATGCCAAAATATGAAAATCTCCCCTGGAGACCTTCTTTACTAATCTTCCCAAGAAATAGAAGCTCCCTCATCTGAAAGATGAGACAACGAATGTTGTTGTGGAACCCCTCCACTGCAACACCCAGCAACACTACCTTATACTTCAGTAGAAATAACGTAGTGACTGAATAATGGCTTTGGCCTTGAGCCAAGATGTGGAGAAAATGAAGTGCAATCCTTCAAGAGGCCTCTCAAGAAGGAGAGGAAATCCTAAGCAGGAATCCCTCGTGCTAAGCAGCACTGCAACTCAGCTAAACAATTGGGGCTGAAAATATGTCTAAGTAGACAAATGATCAAATGCTCCAAGATATCTCACTATGGCTGCCTCTTCCTCCTTTTATGCAAGTGAATGCCTCTTTGCCCTGGACCCCACACATTAGGGTTTCTTCCACAAATAATATTTCTCCATCCAAAACTGTGTTGTCTTTCCAAGCAAACTACACCTCTTAGGCAGCATTGTTGACTTGGTCAAACCTAACCTTGTCCTCGTGCAAATTTCCCCTTTTCACACTGTAAGTTACAAAATAAGCTGCTCTAATGATCCCTTTCACAATATGAGGGATTTTATTCCTACTCATGGGCCTTTTACCCATTTTATTCACCTCCTAGGGGAAATAAGAAAAAAATAATGTTCCAATTATCTTCATGAAAATTTTGGAAAATTATAACTGTAGCAGCGGATCTGTAACAGCATCACGGTGTAACAGTAAAAGGTGTGACAACCAAAGTGATGTTGCATGTAGTAGCAACGTTGTGTAAAAACACACTGTAACAACATGTTTCCAACTAGTTCTGTGCACCTGTATGTCCCAGGTCCTTGTGCCTAAAATAATATCTAAAATAATAGCAAAAGACCAAAGGACTTCTCCCAATGTCCATCTTAGTCAGCTAAAAAAAGGAACAATACATGATAATAATTAACAAGAATGGAGAAGTAATGCAAAAAGGTAGAGTATGTTGTTTCAAGTATGTCCCCTACGTTGAAGGTCAAAAAGGAAAAATCAAGGGAAGAATATGTAGGAAATGAGTATAAAAATTACACCCAACATCTCCCTCAAGCTTAAGTGCTTGCATGTCCTCATGCAAAAAATCTCATCTCCCCAGATTAGACCTCCTATATAGGTTAGTGAAGTCATAGGCACTAGTTTTGTCTTATTCTGTAAGCCTATACTCCTGAGTAGCAAACAACTATCTTGGCCAGGGCTCTTCTTTAATATCCCTTTTTCAGGATTGCTCATAAATCATGCATGAAAAATACTATTCCAGCAACATATACAATAAAATAGTGAAATAATCACTTGTATCCCATGGATACATCTATGTATCATGTAAATACAAGAAGAGATCAGAAATAAATCGAACTAGGTGGGTTAAACAGACCTCCCACACTAGTGTAGCTGAAAATGATGAGAAACCCCAAGACTGCCAAATGCCAGAGCAGCTGCTCAAGGGACTGCGCAGTCTAAGAGAGGTTTTACACATAAAAATATGGGATAAAATTATATATAATCATATATTGATGAATAATGATGAATAACAAATATCTAGTCTCCTCATTAAAAATACAAGATAACCCAGCAAGGGTTTCTTGTCAAATACTCTGCACACAAATGTGATCTTCAGAAAATAAATGAATAATCATTGCAACACTAAATCATAAGAGTATAAAAGGCTGAAATATTTCTGATCTGATGTATATCCCTCAAAGGCTTCCTCCCATGAAGGGTTGAACCTCTTAATCACAAGGAAACTCAACAATGGAGCCACCAAACCATGTAATGAGCACTGCCTCTAAACTAATTCACTCCCTAGCAGGAACAGTGTTGGGAGGGTATGAGAAATGTGTGGTATGATACCATATATCTTTAATATGCTATGGAGCTCTCCAAACAAATATCTGAGGTGAAGTAAACCTTCCTCCAATGAGAAACTAGCTCAGAAGTCAGAACTCCAATCCCTTCCACTGCTGCACCCAACAGCACTGCACAATCTCTGGCAGAGTTGTGCTGGTGTAGATGGCTGAAGCTTGGCCTGAAAACCTGATGTGTAATGTTGAATACAAACTCTTCCAATGAGATACTAAAAGGAAAGAGGTGGTATTCTCACCCGCGAACACCCAGTGCTAAACAACACTGCAACTTGCTAAGCAGCAAGCAACAACAATTCTTGGCAGCAAAGAATAATAATCTACAACATGATGAATAATGCTGGCATCCTCTTCCTTATATAAGAAGTGAGTTTTCTTTCCCTTGGCCCCACTCACTTAGGTTACTTCTAACCCAAGTTACATTTCCCTCCAAAATTGTGTTATCCATCCTAGCTCCTCCACTAAAACTGCACTGTTGACTGGGTCAAATAAGCTTAATTTTATCTTTGTTCACACATGGAGGTGTTTTATTAAGCTATAAAGAGTGTCTCCTTTCACACTTGGAGTGTTTTCATCCTCCTTAGGAGACTTATGGGCGTTTCTACCCATTTATTCACTGGCTAAGGCTACTGCTAACTCTAATGTTCCATTTAGCTTGGAAGCTAAAATTTTGGAACATTACAATCCTCCCCTCCAAAATATTTGCTTGTCCTCAAGAAAATGTATAAGGAGAGAAAAATTCCTCCCCTCCTCCTCATGTGGCCTCCCATCAATAGCCTCCATCACTGCATCAAGAGAATCTGCAAATAAATTGTCATCCAATGCTTCCTCCCAAGGGTGCAAAACCAAAATGTCTGCATCAGTCAAAGGTGGAAAGTGTGAATGGAAACCTTCTACCTGTCTCATGGCCTCCACAAATTAGGAATGATGACCAACATGGTGAATGAGTGCCTCCCTCACCCATGCTATCATCCAAATGAAGTGAGTTACCCTCCAACATGGTAACTCATGAAAAGTCTCCTCCACCTTGTGCTCCTGAAATGAAGGTGGGCTGAATGAATGTACATGATAGGCAAGAAGGCCTATCCCACACTGTCCTCCTCTCCACTCATGATAAGTGTAGAGGGAATGTTTATTTTGGGCTAAAACATTATTTCACTCCAATGGCAAGAAGAATATTGAGCATCCAAAGACTCTTCCTCCAAAATCATGAGTCATGCCAACCCAAATTATTCCATGCAAGATGAATGGCACATCATCACCACATGGCATCCAAATCAGAAAATGGATGAAGGTTATGTGCAAGTTTGGATGATACATATGGTCTCTTTGGTGGTTACAACACAGTTCTCCCAACTGCTGGTTGAGAATGTCACAAGGCAAGTGGTCCTGCAGCTAGTTACAAGCTGTATATGTTTGTTCTCCCAACATGGGAAAGTAAGCATCAATGTCTATCAGTTGTACATAGATAAAATGACAATAAACTTGCCCAAATTCATGTATATATGGGCTACTATCATCATAAACATTGGCCCTAAAGTGACCATGAAACCCAAAAATACTCTTGCTCCTTTGAGGAGCAATGCACTATGAAAACATGGTGAGAAAGTACAAATACTCAATAGAGTAATCAACAAGTATAGAAATGCATTCTCTACCATACATAGTGAGTGGGATGAAAGTGAGATCCGCCAATAAGTCCTCCCATGAGAATATACTCATAAAAATCTGCAAGAAGAAGTGATACCTCCTCCCCTTGGAATATCTCATCCATAAGAACATGTTCCTATGTGATAGCATTGTAGGCCTTTGTAATAAGGCTCCATGACTTCTCCCTTTGACATCCCACATGGAAAAGCCATCCACCATCATGCTTCTATGTGAGAAGATCATCTTCCGACATGGAAGTCTATCATGATTGTTATAGCATCATTTTTCACCTTCATATGATTCATGATTGCTTTTATGGCTTTGGGCACCCATTCCTACAGACTTGAACAAATTCACTAAAAAACAATGTTAAAATTCCCATACGCGGTTATGCCCAGACTTTTCCGCGTGTATACGCGAGTCCACATGTACTTTTCCGCGTATGCCATTAAAACCATTAAAAAATATATAAATTCCCTATTTTCGGACTGGGTTGATGGTTACTCCAGTAGTTCAACCACCCCAGTACGTGGCCAATTGTTTCCAACTGACTGAAACTACTTTGAGGGAGTATAAAAGCCCCTCATGTGCATGGCCTAAGGGAGAGAGAAATTTTATAGTCATTATACTCTGTTGGAATCCCAGTTCAAGTCTAATTCCCCGTGCCTCCTGCACTTTCCCAGATTTATATCAGGAAACCCTTGTTTCCTGGAGATGTTCATCCATTTATATGCCATCTCGAGTGCACAAGTCTTGAAAGTTTCTTAGCGAGGCAAGGGCGGAGGAATCCGGACGACGGTCTGCTCAAAGATCGTGGAAGGATTCAGGTGATCTCTCCACTTTTACTACTGTACATGTTATTCATAATAATGAAGAACCGTCTTGTTCCTGAACTTCTGTGTTAGTATCTATTTTTATATGTGGAAAGATTGATTATTAAGCAGTTATTATCGTTTATATCATGTTTCACATTGATTACACTAACGTTTAGGAGAATTATATGTTGTACAACTAGGTTTCCGTGCACGTTCTTTCTTGTTTTGTAGGTTGAAGGAGGAAGGAAGGTTGCTGGGGGTTTGAACCCCACGGGATCTACATCGAACATAGGACTACGAGTGAGTCCTGCTATCGTTGTTTTCTAGTTTTTTGCATTCAAGTATGGTTGTGTGTGAGTCCTTCTGAATGGCATGACCTGCTCTGTGGAGGTTTTGACCCAACAAACCTCTAGGGTGATTTTCCCCGAAACAGAAATGGCGACTCCACTGGGGATCACATTCTTGTGATTCCCCTGTTGGGTGGTTTCAGCTGTTTGATAGGTTTCCAACAGTTTTAACTTTTATTTCCAGTCCAGTTTACTCTTTCTCAGTCAGACTGAAGTCCTAGTTTCTTATCCAGGCTTGATCCTTTTTGTTTTTCATTATTTACCTTTATATACGCGCTTTTTTCTGCACACAGTCGCGTATACACGCAAGTTTGTCTAAAGGGAGTCGCGTATACGCGTGTTTCCTTTAGCACAGTCGCGTATGCACGCTTGTTGCTAAACTGTAAAGTTGCGTATACCTAGGCAGATTTTGAAATTTTGGATTTCTTGGCTTTTTAGTCCTTTCTGTCTGTGGAGACCTGTTCCTGCAGTGTTTTTGTACCCTCTGGATTGAGAAGAAAGTGGTCTTTGGTCTTTTCTCTCTCTTGTTTGATTGAAAACTAGTTCTTTTGGCAAAGTCTTGTTTCTTGTGCTGGCATTTCTGGTTCGAGTACCAAGATCTCTTTCTGGGGATTCTTGGCTGTTCTGCTTCATCAGAACAGAGAGCTTCTGCTCGTTTACTCTTTCCTACCTTTGTGTTTTGTTGTCCACTACGATTTTTGCCCATTTCTTGGTTGGTTTTCTTGAGTTCAGTCGACTAGGTCTTGTTGCAACTTTTGAAGAGTCTTTCTTGGTTCTTTGAAGTTTTTGTTTGCTGCAAGGTTGTACTATTCTTCTAGGCTGAGTGGCTGAGTTTTCTTGTCTTCTATTGCTCATATTGATCTTGCTACTAGTTAGCCCTATAAGATTTGGAGCATTTTTGAAGTTTGTGCTTGAAATTCAGCGTTGTTTGGCTTGGGATTTGATAGTTTTGCTTGGTCTTTTCGAACTCTTCTTTTATAAAACTCAAAAGCTCAAAAAACATTTTGTTTTGTTCTTTGCTTTTGTTTTTGCATTTTTGTTTTCGTTTCATTGTATCTTTTGAAGCTTTGTTGAGGTTTCTTGCCTTTGGATTTTGGCTTGATTTTGGAAAGGAGTTGTCATTGATTTCTTCCTCTTGTTTTTAAACGTTTTTGGTGTCTTCATATTAAGAGTTCTTACTTTAGGGAACTAGCTTTCTTGACAACCAAAAAGAGATAAAACTGAAGGATCTTTGGGAAATTTCACTCTGCTTTAGGAGATTTTTCATCTTAGAATTTGCATGCTTGTAGTGATTTGCATCAGGTGCACTTAAGCATTTAGTCATTTTCATAGTTTTTGTGAGTGTGAGTTTGTTATCTGAAAAGAAAAATACAATTTTTAATCTCGTAGAACCTGTGTAGAAGTTGCTTTTCATCGAAAGACAATAAATTCATTTGCATGTAGTTTGGTTTTTATTAATTTCTTTTCTGCGTCAAAACACCATAAGTTTCATCTCCGTATCCCTTTGACTTAACATAACAGTCGATTAAAATAAGTGATATAATTTAAAATCAACTAGCAAGTTTTCTAAGTGTCATACACCAACTAGCTAGGTTGTAGGGCCTTGGATTAGGTGAGTGGAGAGTTAACTCTCCAAGGCCGCTCAAAAAAAACATAGAAGTTGATTAATTGAGCGAAATCCAACTCCGTTAGGTGGACCGGGAAAGCTCTCCTCCAGAGAGTCAAGCGCGAGGGGAAGTGAAGGCTGAGAAGAGAGATACCCCCTCTCTGATTAGCTGAATCTGACCTCAAGACCGTTCCGCCCGGCTTCTGACACGGATTGGTGCCCATATTTTCCACTCCTAGGTTCCACATAGGTGACTGCGGGGGGGAATACCCGTGGTACCTGAGGCAAACATCGCATCACTTTCAGCAGTACTTCTAGGGGGTGCCCTTGCAAAGCTTGGGTTCTTGAGCTGGCAAAGGCTATCATTAGGAGGTCGGCGTAACTGTTTCTGATACCTTCGCTAGTAGGCCTGGGCCGTAATTATCCCAGACTACTTTCGAGAGGTCCTATATTTTCGCTTTCTTGTATTTTGGTGTCCGGTCCTAATCACCCGGAGCGGAAATACCTGAAGGTTGTTTGCTTGATTGTATCTCAGGGATTATTTTTTTTTAATGAGTGCTCTTTGCTCCTAGCTTTCCTAGCTTTACATTTTTTTTTTAGTCTAATTAAAATCTATAAAAGTGGTTGATCAAGCACCTCGTCGATCGAGGAGAATCCGAGGGTTATCTCCCGAGAGTCCATAGCCTTCTTCAAGAAGGCGTAGGAGTGATTTAACAGGTGGTTACCACCCTGTGGCGTCCGACGCAGTGGAGAGAGATCCTCCACAAGGGTCTGAAGGTTTCATAGCTGATTCTGGTGTTGGTTCCGAGAGGAGCGTTCCGCTCACCTCGCGAGTGTTATTTCCGCAGGAAGAAGATATACAAGTAGAGGAAGTGTATGAACCCTTAGATTCACTTCCATCTCCTCTTCCTCTTGATTATCCGTTCGTTGTTCAATACATCGGACCCGAGTCAGAGAGACCGGAAGATCCTCCTTATTATACATACCTTTCGATGGCCACGACTGGGAACGCAACTTCTGCTGTGAGTGCTGCAGGCATTCAGACTCCTGCTTCTGTTGAAGGAGGGGGCACTATTTCTATATCTTCGATTGCCTCTAGTGCTGTTGTGTTTGGCTCTGGTGTCACCCAAGCACATGCTTTTCAATCTGGTCCCTTCTATTTTGGAATGCCCACTACTGGGATTCCTTCTTTTTCCTTTTCCGCTGCTGCAACTGGATCTACACCCATGTCTTCCATGGCTAGTGGATCAGCTTCTTTTCAAGGGTTCCCCTTCGGAACTGGACACATTCCTAGTTCGAATCCTTCTTTAGGGTCCTTTCCATTTACTTCTCAGACCCAGAGTTTCAACCCTTGGTCTGGAGGTCAAAGTTCAACTACTTTTACAGGTTGGAACCCTGTATTCACTACAGCGGGGGCAGGGAATCAGTTTTATGCTGGTCACCACGGGAATGCTTCTTTCCCTTCATCGAGTGCTTATCGGAATTTTTCCCCTCTATATAATGCCTGGAACCCCTATCAGGGGCTTTCCTCTTCATTTAATACTTCGTGTAGGGGAACTGGTCCGGTCTTTGGTAACTCGACGTCGGGAAGAGGTTCTTCTCCTTTTGCCACGAGTTCTTTCTGGTAACATGGTGTCTCATCAAATCCAGGGTATTCTTTTCAGAATGTTGGGAATTCATCCTATCAACGATGGAATCCTCAGGCTCCGCCTCGTTTACCTTTTCTGGCAACGTTAAACTTGCTAGATCTGTCGAAATTGACGAATGATCTGATTCGATATAGTCCAGGGTGGCCTCCGGTCCCGACCAAACTACCTTAAGACATTCCAAAGTTTGAAGGGAAGAATGGAGAGGATCCGACTGACCACATCACCACTTTCCATTTATGGTGTTCGTCTAACTCCCTGATCGATGATTCGATTAGGTTGAGATTGTTTAAACGCACCTTAACTGGAAATGCTGCCAAATGGTATATTGAGCTAACTAGGGATATTTTTGCTACATTTGGAGAACTGGGTGTTACATTTCTAAACCATTTTCAGTTGCCTGTTCGATATGATGCTGGGACTGAACTCCTAGCTAATTTTAAGCAGGACGATGCAACCCACATTTCTGACCATATTCAGGAATGGAGGAGAAGGAAGAGGCTTATTAAAGCTCATATTCCAGGAGAATTCCTTTTGGAATAGTTTTACGAAAAAGGCTATCGGACATTTCTATAAGATGTATCCCGTTAAGGGTATTTTCGAGACGAGCCACCGGGCCAGTGATTTAGGCCCGATCTGTTAGTACGGGTCCTCCATAAATATTTTCCCAATGCTCCTCAATCCAAATTAGATTTATCCAAAACTAAGCCTGGTCCTCATGGTGATGGACTTATTGGGTCGATCAATAGTTGTGTAGCTAGCCTGCTTACTCAATTGCAACAGTTGTCTATACAATCTGCTCCTTCTAGTCAAGATGTGCCTGCTGAGTCATCGCCTTCACAATCTTTGTCGATAAATGCTATCCAAACTTCTGATCCCAAAGGAAATCAACAATCCGAAGGGAAGAAGAAGGGATGGAATAATAAGAAAAAGGGAAAGAATGGGAAGGGTAATGCAAATAAAACTAACGAGCATGTTGGTGAGGGTCCAAAGGATAAAAAGAAAGTGAAGTTTCCATGCAAGGCGTGTCTTTGGGCCGTCTTACGCACCTTTGCTTAAATTCGGGATGCGCGAGCGCTTAATTGTAGGCGGGGTTCTTCCCAGTTCCCGGTACAGGTAACAAACCCTTTTCCCAGAGGCTCGATGGCGTTGTTAGCGCGGAAATCAGCGTCAGAGCACCTACGAGGCACCCGGGAAGAAATCATCGTTATATTCATGATGATGAGTGTTCACGCGGATATCACTCCGAATCCCGTGATTATGGCGGAGAAGGTGTCTTGAAAGCTAAGGATATACGCACTAATGTTTGCTTCACATTATGAAACCCTCTTTGTTGAGTCTATGCCTCGGATGCCCAATAGCGATCGAATTAATCCAAATGCTAGGGCTGCCCAGAACTACTCTATTGTGGAAGATCTGGCGCAGAGTCCTTGTGCTATGTCGGCTTTAGAGGTGCTCCAGTCTTGTCCGGCTCAGCGCAGTGCTTTGCTCACTGCCATTGGGGCTATTGATATGAAAAATTCTCTTCTGATTATTTTTGATATGTCTAATTTTAAGAAGAGACTCCCCCATCATATGGCTTTTCATATTAAATCATCGTACCGGAAGTGCAACATCTTTCTGACGGTTGTTGATGAGGGTGCTTCCACATGCGTGATGTCTCTCACATGTTGGAAGACGATTGGATCTCCCAAAGTTGTTCCATCTACCACTTGCCGGCGCGTTCGATGGTCATTCTCACGGTTACATGGTATTGTCCCGGCTTTGCCCGCTCATTGTTGGGGGAAAAAGCTGAATATAGAGGTTGAGGTAGTGGATGCAAGCTTGGACTACAACCTTCTGTTGGGGAGAAACTGGATTTATGAGATGGATGCCATTGCATCCTCATTATTTCGAATTATATGTTTCTCTCACGAAGGGAGGATCGTTACAGTGGATTAACTAGACTATCCTCCTGTAGACCCGAATGCGTCTACTGACTCATTTGTTCCAAAGTTGGATAATACTAAGGCACCTGTTGAGAATTTAGGAGTTGGAATGTATTCTTCCTTGATGGGTAATTTCGATATTCCTCCTCCTACGGTGCATATAAATTCTATTTCATCGTCCAAGGCTCCTCTTCGAAGAGATTTCTTCATAACTCATTATTTTTCAGACCCTTGGACCTTGCCTTCCCCTACTACCACATTAGCGAAAGGTCAAGTGGGTGGAATGGCATTTCCGATGTCTGCAGCTGAGATTGCTTATCAGTCTATTGTTGACTCTGCAGAATCTAGTCCAGCTCCTCTTTCACCGGAAGAGTTGGATGGAGATGTGGCTCCGGCTTGGACACTTAGTTCTTCTTCTGCCCAGGATTGCCTTGATACCACTCTTCCATATGAAGAGGCCATCCTGGAAGCTATGACTGGTATAGATAGACCGTGGGATGACTTGCATCATCGGTCTTACTTTTTACCTGATTTGAGCGAAGTTGAAACAAGTTTTCCAAGTCCTCAGTCTCCTGGTCCTGTTCACCCAGTCTTGAACCCTTTAGCACCAGCACAGGTTTATGCTGAAGGGAACATGGCTGTGATTTCTCCTACTATCCCGGTGAACATTTCCAGGGATCCCAATATTATTGAGAATGTCTTCATTGGAGCTGAATGTTCCCGTGAAAAGATTCAAATTTACACCGAGCTCTTTAAAGAGTATAGGGATGTATTCGCTTGGTCTTATGAGGAAATGCCTGGTATAGATCCATCTATTGTCCAGCATGAGATCAAGACTTACGAAAACGCTAAGCCTGTGAGGCAAAAACTTCGTCCGGTCAATCCTAGGAAGGCAGCAGCTATCAAAGCTGAGGTTGAGAAGCTGCTTAAGGCGGGATTCATTTTCCTTGTTCCTTTGACTGAATGGGTTTCAAACCCTGTTCCTGTAGATAAAAAGCAAGGAACGATTCGAGTTTGCATTGATTTCAGAGACTTAAATAAAGCATGTCCTAAAGATAATTACCCCACACCATTTATCGATCATATCATTGACGAGTGTGCCGGTAATGAGATTTTCTCCTTCATGGATGGTTTCTCCGGATATAATCAGATTACTATCCATCCTGAAGATCAGCATAAGACTGCCTTTATTTGTCCCTGGGGTACATTTGCATACAAGAAGATGCCTTTTGGTCTTAAAAATGCTAGGGCTACCTTTCAGCGGGCCATGTCATATGCCTTCCACGACATTAAAAATATTATCGAGGCGTATTTGGATGATTTAGCTGCTCATTCACGAAAGAGGATGGATCATCCTGCTCACCTCCGGCAAATATTTGAACGTTGTCGTTTCTATAAGATTAGGTTGAATCCGAACAAGTGCATTTTCGCGGTTACATCCGGTCGGTTATTGGGATTCATTGTGTCTAGGGAAGGGATTAGGGTAGATCCCTTCAAGGTTGAGGCAATACTTCGGTTGCCTCCCCCGTCCTCTGTTCGTCAACTTCAAAGTCTACAAGGAAATTCTAATTTTCTTCGGAGATTTATCGTAAATTATGCTGAAGTTACCAAGGGATTTATGAGATTGTTGAAGAAGGGAGTTCCATTTCTTTGGGATGACTTCGCTCAACGCTCATTCGATGCTTTGAAAAAAGCATTGACCTCTGCTCCTTTATTGAGTCCACCTGATTATAGAAGGGATTTCCTTTTGTATCTGGCAGCAGCAGAATCTACTATTGGTATGGTTCTGGTTCAGGAAGATGATGCTCTTGCAGAGCATGTTATATACCACCTTAGTCCGGGCTTGGTAGGACTTGAACTCATGTACACTCCGATGGAAAAGTTAGCTTTAGCAGCAGTTCATGCTGTGCAGCAACTCCGGCATTACATTATTCTACGAAAAACTTATGTTTTGGCAGCAGCCAATCCATTTCAGTTTGTCCTCAGTAGGCGAGTGATTGGGGGCAAATACAATAGATGGATTGTGATTTTGCAGGAATTTGATCTTGAGTTTATGTCTTCCAAGTCCAAGAAATCATTGGTTTTCGCAGAATTGATCTCCGAGTTGCCCTGTGGGGAAGAGATGATCTATGATGAATCCTTTCCGGATGAACATTTGTTTCTTATCTCTTCACAGGATCCTTGGTACGGAGATATCATTGTGTATCTCCAGACTGCGAAGTTTCCCTCTACTTTTTTGAAAGATGAGCGTCGTAAGTTGCGTCACTTGGCCAAGAATTATTTGATTATTGGTGATGCTTTATACCGTCGAGGGGTTGATTCAATCCTGAGGCCATGTAGAAGAGAAGGCGGGGTTGTCTTGAATGATTCCCATGATGGAGCTTATGGTGGTCATTTATAAAAAGGAGCACTTTCTGACCCAAAGATTTCCTAGCACGTCTTTGGGTGCTTTTGACGCCCGATTTTCAAGGATTATACTGGAGTCGGTCAAAAGTGTCATCGTGTCAAGTTTATACTAATGCCGCTCATCCCGACTCACTTTCCGGAGTCATTCTTGTCGGTCCACTTTACAAAAGTGGGTATTGATTATGCCATAGCAATCATCGGCTAAAGGTCCATAGTACATTATTGTGAGTAGAACTACTTTACGAAGTGGTCGAGCTATACCTACTTTTAGGAATGATGGTGGGCCATGACTCTTTTTCTTTTCAACCGAGGTTATTTCTGTTTCTGGTATTCCTAGAGAGATTGTCACTGATCATGGCAGTCATTTTCAGAATAGCATGATGGGCGAGTTGGCTCTCAAATTGGGTTTTCGGCAAGAGCATTCATCTCCATATTATCCTCAAGCCAATGGGCAAGTGGAAGCCGTGAATAAATCCTTGAAGACAATTCTTCAAAGGACAATTGATAAAGCTAGATCCAACTGGCATATTATGCTATATCATGCACTTTGGGCATACAGGACGTCAGTGAAAACTGCAACTGGCTTTACTCCGTTTCAGTTAGTGCACGGGGTGGAATCCGTATTTCCTATTGAATGCGAGATTCCTTCTCTTAAGTTAGCTGTTGAACTTCTTCCTGACACTTCTAGTCTTGAAGAACGGCTCCTTCATCTGGAACATCTCGATGAGCAGTGTCGGGATGCCGCCACGATGAATGAAGCGCATAAAAATCGAGTTAAAGTTCAGTACGATAAGGCGGTCAAACCCAGGGTTTTTTCGGAAGGTGACCTTGTTTTGGTCTATGCCCAAGAAAAAGATGCCCTGGGGGCAGGAAAGTTTAAGTCTATGTGGTATGGCCCCTATATCGTTAAAAAAATCCTTAAGAAAGGAGCATATACCTTGGTTGATTTCGAAGGGAACGAGTTGCCGGAGCCCCGAAATGGGCTCTATTTGAAGAAGTATTATGCCTAGGCTTCGGCCTGGCATGTTGCTTTTGTATATAGTAGTTTTTCTTTGTACATATCTGGTTGATTTTCGATCTTTGATGGGTTGGTGATGTTTTTGATCTGCTTTGGCAGGTTGTGTTGGATGTCATGAGTCATTTTGGTTTTGCCGATGGTGCTAGTAGACACACCCGGAACTTAACTTCCACAGCTTGGGTGCTTCATTATCCATCCAGTTAGCTGTTAGTATCAAGAGGGGTCTACATTGGTCCTGCTTCCAATAATATAACAGAATACACTGCAGTTGTTTATCTACTCTCGGAGGAAATATCTTTGGGTATTGATTTGTTGGTAGTTTTTTTGGACTCCCAGCTGGTGGTGTCGCAGTTGAACAATACTTATCGGGTTCGAGATCCATTTTTACTCTGGTTGTTCTTGAGGGTACGTTTGTTACAAAGATAATTTCATTTTTTAACTTTCATTCATATTCCTCGAGCTGACAATTGGTTGGCAGACTCATTAGCTAATCAGGCACTGGATTGGCATATTAATCATTCCATACAATAAAATTTAATCATAAAAAACATCATACATTTTGATACATTTATCACATCACATCAAACATCGCTGTATATATATCATCAGAGTGTTCAAAAACTTTACAAAAATTTGGATCCATAAAATCATACAAAAATAGGGCTTATGCCCGATCATGTTCCGTCTCAAAAATATACAGTCATCTGATACATCGTATCTATCTACTCCTGAGGTCCCTGCCCATAAGTTGTGTTCTTATAGAACATGATCGTGGTGGCAACTCGACGGAATAACCGTACCCAGTCTCGGGGCACTCCTACCACCCGTCTCTGGATGGCTTCCGGCAGATCTTCCACGGAAACCATAGGTACTTGGCGGGTTAATCCATCCAAGTTCCTTTGTACAGCCTGGAGAGTCCTGTCTGAATCCACTATATCCGCTTCGCCTCGGCGACGCTTGTGTCGCGGGAAACCCTCAGGTCGAACTGGTCCAATATCTGTATCATGATCATGTTTACATTGTAAGTCATTATGAATCCAATCAAAAACATGTTTGTTTTTCATTTTTTCATACATATTTGAAAAAATCCAAAAAATTATATAAGTCAAAAAATTGCAAACTTACCGACTGTGCCCCATGCTGTGCCTGGTGGAAGAACAAGATCTGGATCTCCACGAAAGTCCATCCCGACATAGGGATAGTCGTCCACAGCGATGATTTGTTCTCCCCACCAAAGGAAGAACTCATCATCCCAAGTGGTCCGGGGAACTTCACTTCCCCCTAATCTCTTCATCATGTCTGCCCAACGGGCAATTCTTGGGTCTCTCGGGCTGCTGATGGTAGAGATGACTCTGGGTCTCAATGCTGGTATCTTCTCAAAGAAGAATGTCATCAAAATTGTACCGTATCCAAAGTGTTTTGTCTTTGCTTGGCGGATTGAGGTCAATTTTTGCTTCATGTTCAGTAAAAGGGATGTGCACCAATCATATACATGAGTCAAGCATTCCACTGCTATGCTCATTTGCGTCCTGGACGCCTGATGTAGGGAGGCAGATCCTGCCACTCTTCCAATGGTGAAAAGGAGGATTTTCATGTGCAAATCCCTTAAATCTTTAATTGCAATCTGAGTTCCAACTTTCTTGGAACCCTCTACGCAGTACACGTGGACGTAATCTTCCACGGTTAGCCCTCCCAAGGGCTTCCCGTGCAAGTCTACTGGTTCCCCCCTCCGGGAGAGTCCAGTAATAAAATATATATCTTCCACTTCGATGCGTATGGATATATGATCTATGATGAAGCAGTCTTCTTCCGGTTCCCAATAGTTCACAAGAATTTCGAGCAACCGGACATTACTCTTCATATTTGGCATTTTGAAAAACTTGAGCAATCCGCAATTCCGAAGAATATTTAGCGATGCTCGATCTCGCATGACTTCTTGATCAATTGCACTATGTTCACGCTCTCTCCATGATATGGTCATCCTGTCAAAATTCAATAAATCCTTCATTAGCTACGCATTTTTCATTTGGGCCTGCACATACGCGACTTTATTTGTGCACAGTCGCGTGTATACGCGACTTCATCATTACCAACCCGCGTATGCGCAAACCCGTGATTTTTAGCAAGGGTTTCTATGGTGAAAATTACTAAATTTTAATTTATGAACGGAAAAAATGAATAGCAAGGATGCTTGATGAGCTTACCTGACAAATTCGGTGCGATTTGACGGTCGGTTGCTCCTGATTTGACGAAAGAAGTTTTTTGCTCCAGAGCACTTTTTTCCAAATCAACAATGTAATAATGAACCAAATATGAGGTAATTTGTCTATTTATGGCTAAAAAGTTGAAAATTTTCGCAAAAATTTGTTATGCTTATTTTTTCGATCTATCTTAAGCTGCATAACCCGGATGCTTGGAAGTGCCCAGTTTGGTATGTTTTCAGGTACATTTTGATGAATTTGAGATTTTTCCCGGTTTTTTGATCCATGATTACTGACTCGTCACGACAGGTATATGATCTTCACTGGCATATAGGTTAGGGAAATCACTTTCCGCTGCATCTTGCATACTAGCCTCCATACTGATCACTTTCCATAGGGTCGATCCCATCAGGTCATGACTATTACACCCATTTCACTCGCCGATTATTTAATCATGACTTGATGGTAGAGCCTTCCTTTACATGGGCTTCTTAGTTAGTTCCTCGCTATCACTTGTTGCCCATGCTACGTTTTATGTAGGCTCGGGAGTCCTCTTTAGTCTCGCCATGACTTATGTGTTAAAGCTTCATTCTTCTTCTTCCTCACTATCATTTTTCTGGCTATTACCCTAGAGGCTCCCTGGTGTTGTCGAGTTGTATTACTGCATTGCATATTGGCTACTTGTTTATCCTGGCCTTTAGCTGGCTTCATTTGGACTCAATGTTTAAGCCAAATTTTGACCTTGTCTATCTGTACAAGTTAACCATTGCATGCACTTAGCTATCACGACTTGACACCCTTTTACCCATGGATGGAACATTCCTCTGAGTATCGCTTACCAGTTTTCGCCACCTTGCATTGAGCATAGGATCGTTCCAATCCCAGGAACTAGTGCATCTGTTTCTTGATACTCGTTCTATCCATTGTACCATAGCATTCTTTTATTCTTTTTCAGGCTTATTATATGAAAAAGACAAAAAAAATCAAATATAACAAAAAGAGCGGGAACGGGATGTATCTTCGTTGTTTTGATGGCAGTACAGAGTCAGTTTGTCGCCCTTGAACAAAGCACATATACTTATATATATTTCCTTCATTTGGGATGGTTCTAGTTTGACCTAGGTTCAGCCTTTACCATGTTTCACTTGTCAGTTCTCCCCCGGTTGGTTACCTCTTCCAATCATATGGAGAGTTTGTTTTGCCTCCTGCAAGACAGACTTATACAGTGTCACTTTTTACTGCCATGGTCATCACAGAGTCGTGCTTTTGTTCAAGGGAAGTATAGCCTGAGTCGGCCATTCTGCGGTGTCTCTTGACTCATTATTCAGTCGGCCTTCCCGGTCTTGTCGGTATCATGTTCTATCACATCAGATGTTTTGATCTTCTGCTCGTGCTGGTTTGAGAAGGTCCCCATTGACTTCTTGCCGGCGGGTTTGTCTCTTATCGACTACGACACATTGCTCTGAGAGCAAACCTAGAGCCACACCTTGGGCCTATTTCCATCATTGATAGGTGACCTCGTGCTCAGCATTTGATCATCATCATGGGTCTTTGACTGAGTGGTTTCCCCTGTGTTCGACGTCAGCATACATTATCACACTTGGGATTCGTGTAGTACCTTGATTTCCATTTGACCCTATCGGTGGATATCTCGCCTCTGTGTCAGCTTTCATTATTGGTTGGTTCAGAGGGTTTCTTCCGTGTGCTAGCTTCATCTTGTGCATGTCGGA
Organism: Pinus albicaulis; assembly: GCA_034641835.2. NCBI lineage: Eukaryota > Viridiplantae > Streptophyta > Pinopsida > Pinales > Pinaceae > Pinus > Pinus albicaulis. Next base: position 94,063 of record JAXQQM020081606.1, read on the forward strand.
AACGTACTTCGGTTTGGTTCCATCACTCTACTTCGTCCGATTCCTTCCAAATCTTGGCCTGCGGGTTACACTCGCGCTGGACTGATGTGGGATGCCTTAATGCCTTCCTTCCAGCAGATCTTTTCCCATCGACTCCGACTCATTGCTTTGGGAATAAGGTCTAGAGTCTTTTTGTCAGTACCTTAGGGTTTGCAGTCATCAGTGGCAGACTCTTCGCTATCGACAGTGGGGATTCATCATTGCCTCCTGATTGGTAGATTCTCTCAAGTGTTCGACTTCAACTCATTTATTCGCACTTGTTAGATTGTATTGGGGCACCTTGACGCTCATTTTCATTATTGGTGGGTTGTCTCACGTTGGTTAACGGTATACATCATTGATCGGTAATCCAACGATTTCTCACATGGTCGACTTTAGCTCATTTATTCCCATTGTGTAGAATTGTGCCATAGTGATCGGTGAAGACCTCAGGTTGCATCAGCATTTATCACTTCACTTTTGACAGTCCATTCAGTTTCTGCCAGTGATGTCGTTCACCCTTATATGTTACAGTGTCAGTACAGCAGCATCCTATATGTTGGCTCCCGAGTTGCGTGATTGTACCGTTTGTTCCACCTCTTATGATTTGGTACTTGGAGATTCAGTTACTTATATGATCATACATCCAGTTTCAGCATCATTGCTCAAATTTTTATATATGTGATACTTGGACATTGATTCAGACTTGTACTTCCGGGCCATGCTCAGATGATTCATTGTGTACTTTCAGTTCAGCTATACTTGTATACATTTTGGATCTATTATGTACTTTCCATATGATGTATTTTTGACTGAGCATGGGTATGCCCACCTCAGCATGAGTTGAATCTCTGTTTTCTTTCATTGGTTTTTGGCAGGCTGAAATCTGGTGAAGTCCTCTCTTGTCCTGGCGAAGTTCTTTCTATGTGCATAATACATTTCGGCCATCATGTACCCCTTCTGACCTCATATATTAGGGGGCATCTGTTATAGCATCATTTCTCACCTTCATATGATTCATGATTTCTTTTATGGCTTTGGGCACCCATTCCTACAGACTTGGACAAAATTCACTAAAAAACAGTGTTAAAATTCCCATACGCGGTTATGCCCAGACTTTTCCACGTGTATACGCGAGTCCACATGTACTTTTCCGCATATGCCATTAAAACCATTAAAAAATATATTAAAATTCCCTATTTTCGGGCTGGGTTGATGGTTACTCTGGTAGTTCAACCACCCCAGCACGTGGCCAACTGTTTCCAACTGATGAAACTACTTTGAGGGAGTATAAAAGCCCCTCATGTGCCTGGCCTAAGGGAGAGAGAAATTTTATAGTCATTATACTCTGTTGGATTCCCAGTTCAAGTCTGATTCCCCGTGCCTCCTGCACTTTCCCAGATTTATATCAGGAAACCCTTGTTTCCTAGAGATGTTCATCCATTTATATGCCATCTCGAGTGCACAACTCTTGAAAGAATCTTAGCGAGGCAAGGGCGGGACGAATCCGGACGACGGTATGCTCGAAGATCGTGGAAGGATTCAGGTGATCTCTCCACTTTTACTACTGTACATGCTATTCATAATAATGAAGAACCGTCTTGTTCCTAAACTTCTGTGTTAGTATCTATTTTTATATGTGGAAAGATTGATTATTAAGCAGTTATTATCATTTATATCATGTTTCACATTGATTACACTAACGTTTAGGAGAATTATATGTTGTACAACTAGGTTTCCGTGCACGTTCTTTCTTGTTTTGCAGGTTGAAGGAGGAAGGAAGGTTGTTGGGGGTTTGAACCCCGCGGGATCTACATCGAACGTAGGACTACGGGTGAGTCATGTTATCGTTGATTTCTAGTTTTTTGCATTCAAGTATGGTTGTGTGTGAGTTCTTTTGAATGGCATGCCCTGCTCTGTGGAGGTTTTGACCCAACAAACCTCTAGGGTGATTTTCCCCGAAACGATGTGCTCCTCCCAAGTAGCATTGCATACTATTATATCATCCAAATAAACAATAACAAAAAATATATAAAAGAGTGTAGTATGTCATTCATAATTCTCATGAATGTAGTTGTTATTATTGCATAAACCAAATGGCTTCACTAAACACTCAAATAAACTTTGTCTGGTTTTGAAGGTAGTTTTCCAAGTATCTTCTTATATGACCTGAACCCAGTGACACCCTAAATTTAAGGTGAAGTATTTTTCTTGTTGCAACTAGTCCAATGGGTCATCTATCCTCGACAAGGGTACTTATTCTTGAGCATAATTTTGTTTAATTCCCCATAATCAATGCACATTCACCAAGTCCCATCCTTCTAAGGAAAAAGTGTGATGGGTGATTCACATGGTGAGGTATTTGGTAAAATATCACTTTTGTCCAACATCTATTGTAATTTCTTCTTCACCTCATTTGCTTCTATTATGGACTACCTATACAACACAATGTTTTGGAAAGGAGAGTCTGACATTATTTGGGTTTTGTCCTCCACTTTCCTTGTGGTTAATATCCTTTTGGACTCTTGTAAGGCTCCCATAAATGCCTATATAAAATCTTATAGTTGTTATATCTATTCCTTAGTGCACCCCTCCAAGGATTCATTTGACATAATTGACTATTATACAAACTAATTTTCTCTTAAAAAAAGTAAAAAATACTTCTTTCTAGAAATATTAAGTTTCTTGGCTTGGTTGGCACTTACCAATGAAATTTTATACTTTCCTTTGTTCACACTGACGGTGAAGTATTTTCCATCCTTAATGAGGTGGTATTGGTTTTCTCTATACATGAATATTGCATCTTGGGTGTACATATAGGGAATCCTAAACACAACTCCACATACATCAAGTGGAACTACATCCAATTTTAATTCATCAATAAAATAAAAACTAATAACAAACTTTATTTTACATTGATTTCCACATCCTTATTTACTCATCCCAATGGATATGGTCTAGGATGCTTTGAAACCTCTAATTCCATTTTTTGTACCAACTCTATTGCAATGAGATTCTCCCATGATCCTAAGTGAAATAAAGCGTCAATTTTTGTCTTCTTGACATGTATTTTTATATCGAAGAGTTTGAAATCTCCTTCTCTTCTCATTACTGAAGGATACTCAAATCCACCCCATTCTATAATGATGTACAAATAATATTCTCATCCACATATAAGATACTTTCTACTTGATTGTGCAAATATGTGCCCACAATATTTTTATTCTTCCCATCCTTCTTAAATTTCTTCATATCGAGTTCTGGATGTAATTTCCAACACGTCTCCTTTGTGTGACCATACATTTTACAATGGTTGCAGTGGATTATGGGATATTTGCACTAGATTTTTGTGGTTGTTGTCTTATTTTCCTCCCCCCCTTTCCATTTCATCTTCCCTTCTTTTGAAATTTCATGATGATCCTTCTACTTTGAACCGCTCAACTACCCTTTCTTCTAGTCTATGTTTTCTATGTATTATGCTTGTACATAAGACTCATCCACCATTTTGGGTTTGAAAAACATCACTTTCTCCCACAAATGGATATGTAGACCTCAAAGATACTTGAGGAGTACGTTTTGGTTCATGAGAGAGATACAAACATTATTTCCATATCCCTGAATTCTGTGGTGTGCTCATGAACGCTATGCCCCCATCTCTTCCTAAAATAATGCCATTGGATATATTGGTCCTCTACATACTTGATAGGGTAGAACTGGAACTTTATGAAAGTTTTAAAATCCTCTCACTTAGTCAATGAAGGATCCCCCTCTAGTCTCACGGTTTCCATGTGGCTTTCCCACCATGTCGGGGAACGACCCTCTAGTTTCAAACTAGCAAAAAAAAATTTATGCTCTTCCTCTATGTGGTGAAAATTAAAATAAACCTCTAACTGCTACAGCTAGTGATTTAATTTAAAAATGTCAATATCACCTTGATACAACTTGATGTTGACCTTTGCTTCCATCTTGAATAGGGAATGTGAATCATTCATAACAGTTAAACTAGGTTATTCTTTTTCAGGTTCTTTCTCAGAATCCTTCTTTGGTTCTTCCCAATCCCTTAATGATATGAATGGGAATATTAGTGTATGTTATGCTAAGATCCAATTCAGAATTTAAATAAAGTTCTTGAGGATGATGAGGTTAATTGCAAGTTTAACATGAGTTTTTATGTGAATTTCATGAGCAAATTAACATAAACAAAACACTGAACAACAACATCTAACAGACATGAACATCACCATAAATAGTAACACAACAAAACATGATGAAGGAGTTCACCTCGCCTCGGATACGTCTCCTTGGTCCATATTCCAATGGATTGGCCCTCTTCTATTATGCTCAAAAGTGTGATTACATGTATTTACAATGCTCAAACAACTCTGAAACATGTTACATCAGCTCCAGAATGCCCAAAAATTGCTGTGTAGACTCTTTATGCCCCAAATTTGGTAAAAAACTCATATATTTATCATCTCCCCTAGTTCCTCCACTACTCGTTCTAAAAAACCCTCAAAATATGTCATCGAAGCCACAATTCCCCCCCCAAAAGCACTAACGGAGTGCTAATTCCGCCAAAAACCGGGTGAAATTGTCGGGGCATTAATTTGCCCAATAATGCCTAGAAATCATATTTCAAACCATATTAGATATGGTTAACAATAAATTTTTTATATAATAAAAAAAATGTTGCGCGGTTGGGCTAACCACTAGCATTAAATGTTACGGTGGTCAGATGTCGGTAGTTGGCAGAGGTTGACGACTTGAGGGGGTGGTTAGACAGGTGGTTTTGGCATTAAATGCTAGTGATTTAGGACTTTGGTCACATTGGTAGAGGTTGACGTTTAACAGTGATGGTTTGTATAATGGGGGGGGCCTGGGGCTAGCCTCCCACCCATGGTCCTGCCCCCAGGTGGTTACCAGGGTTGGGACTAGACCCCGACCCCCACCCACAAGCATAAAAAAATTGCAACATAAATATGGGCTGGAGGCTTGGAGGTCGTGGGTTCAACCCCCACCCGCTCTGCTCAGATTATTTAAAAAAGTTGGTGGCCCTTGGGTTGCCACGTGGTGGCCCCTGGCTGGGCCACATGGTAGCCTGTGATTGGCCACCACATAAACCAATCAAAATTCTCCAATTCAAGACAATAATAGAGTGCCACTTGGCACAATCCCATTCGTCAGAGAAGACCATTAACCAAGTCACCCTACCACGTAGGCATGCCTAGTCATCTATATAGATTGTTGACCAGGATGTCCTGCATTTTTAAAAATAAAAAAATTTGCATGTTTGACATAGTGGAAAGAACGCATTTCTGGGAGCATACAGTGTCGATTTTTCGCTAGGGGAATTTGCTTCAGATTCAGAACGACAGGATCTACACGGTCATTCAGGTTTCACACCATTCTAGAAACTTTTTATTTTTGAGCATAATTTTGAGCACCTGATCACTTGATTTCCCCTTTGATATGACCTATGAGTTGGAACTAACATATTCACAGTTCCAATCTTATTTTCCAAAGCTTCCATAAGGAGTTTCATATTGCGGCTGATATCTATGACTTGCTCCTATAGCCTTGTGAATATCTCCTCTATCGAATCTCGAGGGTTATAAAACATAGATTCATGAGCCATGGCTAGGGTTTTATGAATTTCTATTTAAAATGATATAGTTCCTCAACAACTTCCAATAAAATACCCAAAGACACCTGTTCTAATGCCAATATGATCGATAAAGTGTGGTAGATATTCTATTGGACATTTCATCACAATAGATATAACAAAATAATTTGAAATATATACCATGAAGGGTAAATTCATTTAGATTCCATATATTATTTTATTGATTTTTTTTCATGCATGCAATCTATAAAAAGTAGATAAAACAAACACACACCAATCAAAATGAACAATAGATATGACTTAGGAAACCCTTTCAATAGAAAACAAATTTGGAAAGTGAGGTTTCTCCGCTCTTTCTCTCTCTAAATGGAAATGGTGCAAATAACATAGGAGTGATACCTATGGCATGTGGGCTACTACACTACACAAACCATCTCTATTCTTACCTCTATCTATCCACTCTCATATACACCTCTCTACTATGGAGCAAAAAGCACTAGAATATAACAAAATCTTTTTCCTTCTAGTGGCTCGGTTATAACACATCCAAATAGCCAACTAATGGTTAAATTTGACCCATTCAACCCTCAATATGACATACAAATCGACCCTTATAGCATATTATTCATAGGGCCCACATGGATAACCAATTTTCCATGATTAACAGGGGTTGATGTAGCATTCTCTTAAATTATGGTCGTCAAACATGGTGGGTCAACTTTTGTGAGGCATAACTTTTGTGTCCAAACTTTGAATGACCCAATTCTTACAATATTAAAAAGGTGTTTGAGTGTATATTCGTGAAAAGGGGTGCACACTTTAGTAGAAAATTTTTACACCCAATAAAACATCATTTAAGGCCTCAAACTAGCTTGGAAAAGTTTATGACCCCAATTTTGCAAACTAGATCCCAAAACTAATGTTGGAAACCTTTGAGCACTATTGAGGGGTGGGGGGGGGGGGGTGTTGGGGTGGATTAGTAGTGTGATCTATATACAAATTTTTCCTTTTATTACTTCTCAATTATTGAATCACACATAAGTTAGTATCTATTCATTAAACATTTTCATCACATAACATAATAGAAGCCATAAGCAACAATATAAAAAATAAACATGCACACAAGCACATCAATCACACATGAGACACAAAATTTATGGTGGAAACCCTTCCATGAGAAAACCCACTCTTACTGCTGCTACTATGCTCCGAATTTATATTAGTCAAGAAATTGGTCTTTTACATAGCTTTCTGACTCCCATCAACATGGAGACTCGACCTCATATACATAATGCCAACTCTGATCGACTAGGAGTCTCGATTCTCTACGGATATATATGGAATACCATCGGCTGAAGGCCACCATGATCATTTGATCCTCGTCCAACTACCATTGGAATGTCCAACCACCATTGTATTAAGAAACCCTTTCCTTTCACTATCAATGCTCATCTGTCATGAAGTCACTGCTCACTTCCCACTATGTGGACCTCCTTTCATGTATTTTCAAACTAGATCCCAAGACACTATGCTCAACCATAAATAAACTTTGCATACATTCTCTCAACAAAAATAAATCATCATAAAATCAAGTATAGACACCATAAACAAAATGTTCTCGAATATAGGAAAAATGTGGCCACACAAATCTAAATACTATCAAACCCTCACAACAATAAAATGTTGCATAATACAAATAACATCATAATACACATGATATGTTCTAAATGCATCATCATCTCCTGCAAAACAAGTGTGAGAGGATCACCAACATATAATCCAGAAACATACAAAACTCTCCAACTCAAACTCTACACCAGGAGCTCCAATCCTAATCTATACTTAATCAAGCTTCAAATTTGCTCACTATTCAGTCAGTAAAACTCATAGATTGAAGAATCTAGGTTATCCTCAATATTTGAAGCATGATCGCTCTATTCAACCTTATCTCCACAGATACACTCATAATCTAACACCCCCAACAACCACAAAGCTCACCATGCAAGTGTAGAAAACATGCAGGGCGAAATTGAGCTTGGGTCTAGGATCAAAGGTGCACAAATTGGACCAAATCAATCCACTAAGGTCACTACTAGTGCACTAAATTAATTCACATCATGAGAGGACATTTTCAAAAAATTTGCAACATTTTTCACTAATTCAGAAAGCCTCTGGGAGTTTCCAAGTTAATTTCCTTCCAAACAATGCGAGGAATGTAGAGAAAATATTATGAAAACCCTTATTCACTCCCTTGAAATTGTCTAAACTTGATTAGGACTATAACCGCTCCCTTGATCTCGTGTCCATGCGACTATAGGTTTCCAGCCGCTCCCATAGGCTTATGTGCATGCAACTACGACCAAAATTGAGGAAAACCATCAATCCTTCAGCTCAAGACCTCTGCCATTTGTTCCATCGTCTTTCTCAGCTCCTGTACATGCCTCCAGACCTCTAACATGGCCTTTGACACCTCTTCAGGTAGACCAAACATGCCTAACAAGTGTCACTGCCAAGTTGACCTAGAAGGGCCAACAAACAAGGTTGACAAGTGTGTCAAGAATTCCTCCACTCTCCATCAGACCTATGAATAAGTTGCAACACATATGAACAAACCTGCAAACCTATGTAGCACATATGCAACATCAACATCATCATCATGAAGGCATCACACTGCAACAAGTCATCTCCATGAAGCATAAGCATGAAGACTTAGATGAAGACCTATTTGACAACTCAACTAGTATGACATGAGCCATCATCACAAGTAGATTTGCATCATGTATCTGTATAATCCTCCTCAACCTATAGAAACATCAACACATCATGACATGTAGATCAATGCAAATTCCAACACATGCCAACTCCTCCAAGAAAATCATGTCGCATTAAGCTACTATTGTGCCACCAAGTGTTCCATATCATAGGACAAACTGTAGAAATTTAAACAATACAATGATGTATCACTGGACTCTCCTAATCTAACAATTAAATCCACTATTAAATACATAATCCTTCTACTCAATTCTTTGCGGAAATTAAATTGCCAATTTCAAACACATGAAGAAAAATCAATCACACATAACAAGATGGTTTTACCAGGAAAGCATAAATCTAAAAACCCCAACTATCATATATTATGTATATCATGGATCATGAAACAATTACATACAAAATTCTTCTCACAAAAGATCTCAGTACAATATACAATCATGTCACACTTTCATATAAAAATCGGTTCACACATGCACCAATTTACTGCCTCCTGATCGTCTGCCTCCACTGTGCAATCCCTACTGAAGAAGATCCTCTAAATGAATGATTACCTCCTACCTTGACTGCGCAATCCCTACTGAAGAAGATCCTCTAAATGAATGATTACCTCCTACCTTGACTGCGCAATCCTCATAAGCATCTCCAATGTGTGTGTAGATGCATTGGGTGCATCACTATAGTCACAACTGATAGTCAACTAGACCCTTTCATCTATCTCTCCACTGGGTCTCCACTGGATCTGACATGCAAGTTGTTAGCAGTAGTATTTCTTCAGTTGCATGTGAGACCACAACTTGTGAATTAATCAAATAATTAATTCACTGATCTCTCACTAGTGTATATTTAGTTACAACTAGTTACAACTAGCACAACTGAGTTTAACTCACTTAACTGAGTTAACCTAAATAATAACTCACGTAATTACTCTTCCAACTTAGTTACAATTTTGTCACACCCAGTTACAATGAAGTCCACTGTGCATGTCCCACCAACCAGCCTTGGAATGTGTAATTCCTTCAATCAACTGGTTTGCCACATCAGTTAACTGAAATCAAGTGCTTCAAGAGAATAAGTTATTATTTATTGTCTAATTATTATTAAGGGCTAATAATAATCGACATGCATTCTATTTTTAGATATGCGATCTATAAATAGACTTCACCCATGATCTAAAAATAGAAACTCATCTAAAGATAGAATTTCCTGAACCATCTAGAATTAGTCTCCTGCTGATTTTAGAATATGCTCACCATTCTAAAAATAGACATACACCTAAAAATAGCCTGTGTGGGCCCCACCTAGTGTAGGTGCTTATTTTTCACTAGGATCAAGGATGATTTTTCCGGATTCCAATTTCACTATTTCTTGTTGCAACCTTCAACACTCCCTCTCAACAAGAAAGGATTGTCTTTGCATGCGACATGCAACTCCATGCATTCGACCTGAAACCTTGTATGCAACACTTCCAAAACTGAACAGCCTCCAAAAAACTAAATCAATATAATGCATCTGTCATCAAAGTATTCTGAATTCTGCTTAGCTACTTCACATGTCTTCAATAACCACTGCGTTGTTGAACTCTGCACCCATGCACTCTGCACTTGCTGTCAAATATGATCCACGCTCTAGTATCCGAAACTATACTTTAATTTCATGTCCTCACGACATATGACTACATCAATCAAAATGAATTTGCTACTGCTGCTCTATGGGCTCCTCGTATCCAGGTTCAATTCATGAGATCCACACCATCTCCATGAATCCTGCCCAGAAATTTCTTCTTAGGATTATCCATGCATGTCGCCCCACCTCTAACTTAGTGGTATAGCTGCATGTACTCCCTATACCCATCTGTGATGAAATTTCTCTGCATGAGTGGTTGCTCCCACTCCATGATCCTCATCTTGTGGCTGCTCCACATCCTGAGGTTCACTCTTACCTGCATGCAAATTTTTCTCCCTCTCAAGCATCAATTGCATGTCTTTCTCACACTTCCCAACAATAGGAAGCTCAGTAGAAATCCCATCTACTTCAAGTATATATAGATTCTTCACACAAATCCAAATCTTCTTGGCTTGCCCTGTTTCTTTTTGTCACAGGAAAACTTTTCCTTCACTAAAGACAACATCATAGCCTCTATCCTCTAACATTGCGACTGAGATTAAATTTTTATTCAAACCAGGAACATGCATAACATATTTTAAATGAAAGAGTTTACTAGACGCCCTTTAAAAGGTAATGGTACTAATGCCGGTCACATTGTATCACCCATCGTTTCCCAACTCAGTATGCATCTGGAGATATTTCTCCTCTAAGTCACTGAAAAGTTTCTCATCTCCTGTCATGTGAAAGGAAGCACCACTATCAAAGTACCACCTTGATCCCAATGCAATAGAAACCATGCATGCGATCAATGAGAAGTAAAGCTCACATTGCGAGGCAAGAGCCTCACCAGCTGCAGCTCCAACAACCATCTTGTTCTTCTTCTTATGTGGACAATTTGTGGCAATATGTCCAAACTCGTGACAGTGAAACCACTTCACTTTGGACACGTTGTGCTCCTTGCCATCTTCACTGGCCTCAAATTTAGAATGGAATTTATTCCCCTTCCCCTTCTTCACCTTGGTAGCCAAAGCACATTCCTCTTCATCATCATGCTTTGATGAAGAGCCATCTCTGGTATTCCGCCTGAACTCCTCTTGCACCATATCCGACCACAGTCATTCCCAATCCAGTAGTTTTTCTTGTTAGTTGACAGAGTATTGATAACTGTGCCAACTCTTAGGAATTCCCAAGAGAGCCAAGCTCAAAAAATCATTATTAGCAACACTTACTCCTACACTCCCAAGCTCATCCCTACATTGGAAAAACTTTGTTAAGTATACCAAAATAGTGTCATTCTTCTCCATCTTGATTTTTCTGAGTTTATCCTTCAACGCAAATTTCCTATGGTCGTTTCCGCTTTGGAAAAGATCCGTCAAAGCCTTCCACATAGCATATGGAGTGGCTTTCCCATGAAGGCTTGAGATAATATGGTCTCTCACACCTTCCAACAGAATCCTCCTCTCCCTTGCTACTTTCTTTTGCCATGAGTCAAGTAATGTAGCATCCATCGAAGTGGGCTTAGGAACATCACTATCGATGAATTTCTTCAAGCAATTATCTTCAAGCACTGCCTCCATCCTATCCTTCCATGCAATGTAGTTCAAGCTTCTCTCGAGTGCATATTCCAATAGCAAACCATTGAAAGCCATTTCAATGTTTACTCAACTGTCGCACCAAGAAATTCTTGCAGTAATTTCGAATTGTTCTACCAACAAAACTCAACACTGCTTCAATATTGCAATATTTAGTGATTAACACTACTCTGATACCATGTAGAAATTTAAACAATACAATTATGTATTACCGGACTCTCCTGATCTAACAATTAAATCCACTGTTAAATATAGAATCCTTCTACTCATTTCTTTGCGGAAATTAAATCGCCAATTGCAAACACATGAAGAAAAATCAATCACACATAACAAGATGTTTTTACCGGGAAAGCATAAAGCTAAAAACCCCAACTACCATACATTATGTATATATGGATCATGAAAAAATTACATACAAAACTATTCTCACAAGAGCTCTAGTACAATATATAATTGTCTCAAACTGTCATACAAAATTTGGTTTACACATGCACCAATTTATTGCCTCCTGACAATCTACCTCCACTGCGCAATCCCTGCTGATGAAGAGCCTCTGAATGAATGATTATCTCTTGCCTTGACTGCACAATCCTCATAAGAATCTACAATGTGTGTGTAGATGCATTGAATGCATCACTATAGTCACAACTAATAGTCAACCAGACCCTTTCACCTATCTCTCCACTGGGTCTCCACTGGATCTGACATGAAAGTAGTTAACAGTAGTATTTCTTCAGTTCCATGTGAGACCACTACTTTTGAATTAATTAAATAATTAATTCATTGATCTCTCACTAGTGTATCTTTAGATACAACTAGCACAACTAAGTTTAACTCACTTAACTGAGTTAAACTAAATAACAACTCACATAACTACTCTTCCAACTATATTACAACTTTGTCACACTCAGTTACAATGAAGTCCACTGTGCATGTCCCACCAAACAACCTTGGAATGCGTAATTCCTTCAATCAACTGGTTTTCCACATCAGTTAACTGAAATCAAGTGCTTCAAGAGAATAAGTTATTATTTATTGTCTAATTATTATTAAGGGCTAATAATAATCGACATGCATTCTATTTTTAGATATGTGATCTATAAATGGACTTTGCCCATGATTTGAAAATAGAAACACATCTAAAGATATAATTTTCTCAACCATCTAGAATTAGTCTCTTGATAATTTTAGAATATGCTCACCATTCTAAAAATAGACATACACGTAAAAATAGCCTGTGTGGGCCCCACTTAGTGTAGGTGCTTATTTTTCACTAGGATCAAGGATGATGTTTTCAGATGCCAATTTCACTATTTCTTGTTGCAACAAGCTTCAACACAAACATCAATGCCGACACATACCAACACAAGTGAGATCAAGTGACATCAATGCCAACCACCAAGCCAAACACATATGCACATGACACGTAGCACTTGTTAACATCAATGGAAACACAACCATCTCACTGTAAATACATGAATACCAAAAAATAGGAACACAGAGTCAACATACATCACAAATTCATATGACAAGTATGATCATGACCATGACCTTGTTGACATCAATGCCAACACAACAATTCCAACAACTAAAACTGCTCTTGTAATTTTATTTCTTTGATTTTTTCACCCTAAAAACTTCAAGATGGATGAAAAATAATCTAATGATCCAATATGGATCGTTAAGTGTTGAATCCATTTGTTTTTAAACCCTAAACCCGCTTGATTCTTATATCAAAGACACTACATCGAGACAACAAAACCTTGGCACCACCCAATTTAGGTTGACTACCATGTTAGTTCACGTTTCCATATAAAAATAACATTGTGAAATAAAATATAGTTAACAATGCACACGTCATACAATTAAAATTTTCACATAGCATGTTCCACATCATCATCTTGGCACATGGCCATCCAATTGACCATCGCCTTCTCAGGTTATATATCTAGCAATAAAACCAAATGGCACTCAACATCTATGTTACATCAATAGATATAAATAGAGGCCTATCTCAATGGCCACATTAGAATCAAGCTAGCACATGGACATATGACATTTCAACAACTATGTGGTACCATCACACATCAACATAACCATCTAGTCATTAAGCACAATGAAATAATTGTGTCAACACTATCTTGTCCATTAACACATGACACCTTAGGAAGGCTTGATTAGACCTTAAAGTGTCAAAAGGCCATAAATTGGTCATATGATTTCAATTTGAGGTTTTTTTCTCAATTGGATATATTTTCATATAATTTCCATTGCTGCAATAATATTTGGAAAATTTTGTGATCTATTATCAAGAATGGTTTGAAGTGATCATTATGACCTCCAAATTGATAAATTTTCCAAAGTTGAATAAATATAAGTATAAAATATGGAAAAAATAAATATTGTTATTATCAGGGGGATAAACTTGTGAGGTTAGTCAAGCGTGACATCCAAAATCATATAAACAATAACACATGGGAAGATTGTAAACAAGCCTAAGGCATCCTAGTATAAATAATATTAGACAATCCATAAAGGCATAATGAAATTGAAAGTTGTCTTGTTTTATTATGGAGAAATAACTTCTTGTTTTTTTTGATTAAAATGCTTCATTTAACATATTTTTAAAATTTATATGTACAATCATTTTATGCAAAAAAATGATGATACAGGTAACTTGCATGAGAAAAATTTAGTAACTATGATACTCCAATAACACTATCAAAAGTTATAAATTCTAAGTCAAGGTGTCTTTATGTAATAGCCCATCAAGGTGTTGCCTTAAAAAATATTAAAAAAAAAAATTATTAAGTAACTAACAAGTAGCACACTACTAGAAACATGGGATAACACAAATAGGCTAAATCTAAAATCATCATATCTATATATAAAATCCAATAAGTACACCAAATAAAGGGGCATGCTAAGGACCCATAAATAACTTATTGTTATACAAATTTACCCAAATAACCACTAATGAAAATTTAAATACTTGAATACCTATGCTTAGAGCTTATGGAAATACAAGGTTGATCCAAATACACTATAGCTCCCATAAAGCATAATATGAAAGATCTAATGAACTAATCCTCAACAGTTCCCGATGAACTGGTCTCCAATAAATAATGGGGAAATCAAAGGAAGAGCTAATTTTCCACCCAACAGAAAGGTCTTCCCACCAAGTAGGGCTCAAGCTCAATGAGGTAATGGAATCACAATTCATAGCAGTTGATGAGTGTCCAAAATCGCATATTTCTAGCACCCATTCAAAAAAATTTGAATACCCTTTTTCCCATCTTAATACCATCATATAACTCATTTTTCTAAGAATGGCGAACTTTTTATCAAGGTATACTGTTAATTTTATTATGTCATTTTTAATTTTCGTACTTGTGTATTAAGGAAAGAATCAATGTTTGTGTTAAGTAACAATAAATCACGAGGAATGCTCAAGACAAATTTGCGCAAGTATTACTGAGGACTACCTGTTCATTCGATGTAATTTTGTCATGATGTTCAAACACCTGCATCACATTGTTGTTGATTGAAATTTTCCACAACAGCTCCATGATGTTGCAACATAACTTGTTGGGGTATCTACTACAACACCTCCATGATGTTGCAACACCACTAGTTGGGGTAGTTGTCGCAACACCCTCACATTGTTAGTTGGGGTAGTTGTTGCAACACCCATAGAACCTTGAACATTGATTGTGGTTACTGCAACACCTCATCCACGTTGTTGCAACACCTCAAACATGTTGTTGCAACACTAATGAAAACTATAATGACATGACAACCACATTGCACAAGTTGGCCACTGATGCTTACTTGTCACTGTTGGACTCTCGACAAAAGGACCAACCAGTTACTACCAAAGAAAGGAAATTAAAAGAGGTAATTAAAATAATCTAGCATGGAATACTTGAATATAATCATTTTTACCAACCTCCTACTTGCCGCAGTGGCTAGTGAATTAACAATCGTTTGACTATTCTATAAATTAGTAGTGTGATCTATATACAATTTTTTCCTTTTATTACTTCTCAATTATTGAATCACACATAAGTTAGCAGATATTCATTAAACATTTGCATCACATAACATAATAGAACCATAAGAAAAAATATAAAAAATAAACATGCACACAATGATAGCAATCACACATGAGACACAACATTTTTGGTGGAAACCCTTCCATGAGAAAAACCACTCTTACTGTTGCTATTATGCTCCGAATTTCTATTAGTCAATCAATTGGTCTTTTACATAGCTTTCTGACTCCGATCAACATGGAGACTCGACCTCATATACATAATGCCAACTCTGATTGGCTAGGAATCTCGATACTACTAATCAGCTTAGAAGACTCTGTTTTCTATGGATATCTATGGACTACCATCGGCTGAAGGCCACCACGATCATTCGATCCTCGCCCAACTACCATTGGACTATCCAACCACCATTGTATTGAGAAACTTGTTCCTTTCAATAAAGCTTCGCTATCAATGCTCCTCTCTCATGAAGTCACTGCTCACTTCCCACTATGTGGACCTCCTTTCATGTATTTTCAAACTATATCCAAAGACACTATTCTTAACCATAAATAAACTTTGCATACATGCTCTCAAAAACAGCAAATCATCATAAAATCAAGTATAAACACCATAAACAAAATTTTCTTGAATATAGGAAAAATGTGGCCACACAAATCTAAATACTATCAAATTCTCACAATAATAAAATGTTGCATAATACAAATAACATCATAATACACATGATATGTGCTAAATGCATCATCATCTCCTGCAAAACAAGTGTGAGAGGATCACCAACATATACTCTAGCAACATACAAAACTCTCCAACTCAAACTCTACACCATGAGCTCCAATCCTAATCTATACTTAATCATGCTTCAGATCTACTCACTATTCAGTCAATAACACTCATAAATTGAAGCATCTAGGTTCTCCTCAATATTTGAAGCATGATCTCTCTATTCAACCTTATCTCCACACATACACTCAACATCTAACACCCCCAACAACCATGAAGAGCACAATGCAAGTGTATAAAACATGCAGGGCGAAATTGAGCTTGGGTCTAGGATCAAAGGTGCAAAAATTGGACCAAATCAATCCACTAAGGTCAATACTAGTGCACTAAATTAATTCACATCATGAGAGGAACTTTTCAAACCAATTGCAACATTTTTCACTAATTCAGAAAGCCTATGGGAATTTCCAAGTTAATTTCCTTCCAAACAACACGAGGAATGTAGAGAAAATCTTGTGAAAACCCTTACTAACTTCCTTGACATTGTTTGAACACGATTAGGGCTATAACCGCTCCCTTGAGCCTGTGTCCATGCGACTATAGGTTTCTAGCCACTCCCATAGGCTTATGTCCATGCAACTATGGCTAAAATCGAGGAAAAACATCAATCCATCAGCTTAGGACCTCTGCCATTTGTTCCATCCTCTTCTTCAACTCCTGTACATGCCTCCAGACCTTTGACATGGCCTCTGACACCTCTTCAGGTTGACCAAACATGCCTCCCAAGTATCACTGCCAAGTTGACCTAGAAGGGCCAACAAACTAGGTTGACAAGTGTGTCAAGAAGTCCTCCACTCTCCATCAGAGCTATGAATAAGCTGCCACACATATGAACAGACCTGCAAACCTCTATAGCTCATATGCAACATCAACATCATCATCATGAAGCCATCACACTGCAACAAGTCATCTCCATGAACCATAATAATGAAGACCTAGATGAAGACCTATTTTACAACTCAATTAGTATGCCATGAGCCATCATCACAAGTAGATTTGCATTATGTATCTATAGCATCCTCCTCAACATATATAAAAATCAACACATCATGACAAGTAGTTCAATGCAAATTCGAACACATGCCAAATCCTCCAAGAACATCATGTCGCATTAAGCTACTAATGTGCCATCAAGTGTTCCATATCATAGGACAAACATCAATGCCAACACATACCAACACAAGTGACATAAAGTGACATCAATGCCAACCACCAAGCCAAAATCATATGCAGATGACACGTAGCACTTGTTAACATCAATGGAAAAATAAGCATCTCACTGTCAATACAAGAATACCAAATAATAGGACCACCAAGTCAACATACATCACACATGCATATGACAAGTATGATCATGACCATGACCTTGTTGACATCAATGCCAACACAACAATTCCAACAACTAAAACTACTCTTGTAAGTTGATTTCTTTGATTTTTTTCACTCTAAAAACTTCAAGATGGATGAAAAATAATCTAATGATCCAATATGGATCATTAAGTGTGGAATCCATTTGTTTTGAAACCCTAAACCCACTTGATTCTTATATCAAAGATGCTACATTGAGACAACAAAACCTTGGCACCACCCAATTTAGGTTGACTACCTTGTTAGTTCATGTTTCAATATAAGAATATCAATGTGAAATAAAATATAGTTAACAATGCACATGGCATACAATTAGTATTTCCACATATCATGTTCCACATCATCATCTTGGCACATGGCCATCGAATTTACTGTCGCCTTCTCAGGTTATATATCTAGCAAGAAAACCACATGGCACCCAACAACTATGTTACATCAATAGATATAAATAGAGTCCTATCTCAATGTCCACATTAGAATCAAGATAGCACATGGAAATATGACATTTCAACAACTATGTGGTACCATCACACATCAACATACCCATCTAGTCATTAAGCACAATGTAATAATTATGTCAACACTATCTTTTCCATTGACACATGACATCTTAAGAAGGCTTGATTAGACCTTAAAATGTCAAAAGGCCATAAATTTGTCATATGATTTCCATTTGAGGTTTTCTTTTTCAATTGGATGTATTTTCATATAATTTCCATTGGTGCAATAATATTTGGAAAATTTTGTGATCTATTATCAAGAATGCTTTGAAGTGATCATTATGACCTCCAAATTGCTAAATTTTCCAAATTTGAATAAATATAAGTATAGATATTATTATTCTCAGGGGGATAAACTTGTGAGGCTAGTCAAGGGTGACATATAACATCATATAAACAATAACACGTGGGAATATTGTAAACAAGCCTAAGGCATCCTAGTATAAATAATATTAGACAATCCATAAGGGCATAATGAAAGTGGAAGTTGTCTTGTTTTATTATGGAGAAATAACTTCTTGTTTTTTTTGAATTAAATGCTTCCTTTAATATATTTTTAAAATTTATATGTACAATCATTTTATGCAAAAAAATGATGATATAGGTAACTTGCATGAGAAAAATTTAGTAACTATGATACTCCAATAACACTATCAAAAGTTATAAATTTCAAGCCAAGGTGTATTTATGTAATATCCCATCAAGGTGTTACCTTAAAAAATATTAACAAACACAAATACTAAGTAACTAACAAGTAACACACTACTAGAAGCATGGGATAACACAAATAGGCTAAATCTAAAATCAACATATCTATATATAAAATCCAATAAGTACACCAAATAAAGGGGCATGCTAAGGACCCATAAATAACTTATTGCTATATCAATTTACCCAAATAACGACCAATGCAAATTTAAATACTTGAATACCTAAGCTTAGAGCTTATGGAAATACAAGGTTGATTCAGATACAATATAGCTCCCATAAAGCATAATATGAAATATCGCATGAACTAATCCTCAACAGTTCCCGATGAACTGGTCTCCAATAAATAATGGGGAAATCAAAGGAAGAGCTAATTTTCCACCCAACAAAAAGGTCTTCCCACCAAGTAGGGCTTAAGCTCAGTGAGGTAATGGAATCACAATTCATAGCAGTTGACGAGTGTCCAAAATCGCATATTTCCATCACCCATTCTGATCCAGGTGGATATTGGTGGCCACCCGCCTATTCCACTTGGGGCCCCACCATTGTCTCTTTTAGTTTTTCAGTTTCAGCACAACTTACTATTTTTAGCAGTTTTTCGGGTCCTGAACTTCTGGAGCCTTTTTGAGGCCCTAAACGACATTTTTTGGGAAAACCGAGAGCGCCATAGGTCCATGGACCTATGTTTCTCACTCAAAATTTGTAGTCCTTAGATAGATATTTCTAACGAGGTATGGTTCATGTCAAACGGAGATCGTATGCCAAAGTTACATCCCCAGGAAGTTGAAACACCAATTTACCCAAACGGGGCCCATAGTTTTGTCGCTTCATCTCCTAGGGTTAGGGTTTTGGATGTTTATGGTTTACCATTTTTTCTAAATGATAAATAGACCCTCGAGCCTCATTGTAACTCAGTTCAGAGGCCTGTAGCTGCCACATCTCTTCTCAGAGATAAGCTACCAGTGCCCTAGCTAGTTTATTTCCATTCTGTTTGTAAGCAAATTTCAGTTGTTTGATATTAATGAAATGAAGTGTTATTTTCGCTGCATCTTTGTATTTATTGTTATATGTGCATTCTGTTGCGTTCCTACATAAATCCGGATCAGTGGTATTAGAGCGGTCTATTTTTTCTCGATCCTTCTTTGCATGTCCCCAACGAGGTCGGGGTATAAGGAGTTAGGGCTCGATCTGGTGGAACCTTTGCCAGATCAACCTCAAAAACCTCGACGAACGCCCATGGGGGACAAAAAGAAAGATGAGGGAGTAGGAGATCCTATCAAAATATTGCTTGAGGAGGCCCTCAAAAAACAAAGGAACACAATGATGGATAACTTTTCCTAGATCCTTCAACAACTGCCCACCGACGACGCATCTGCATCCAACAGCCACTCTGGAGGCGTGACTTCCTTTAAGGTACAATAAAACTTTGACATTCCCATATTTGAGGGTCAAATAGATGTAAGTGTTGTAGATAGATGGTTGAATCTATTAGAAGGATATTTCTCATTTCATGACTTTTCCGACCGGGAGAAGATTATTTTTGCACTCCTCAAAGCTACCTCCCATGTCAAGGACTGATGGGAAACCTACTGTGAGAAAAAGGACGAGACAAAACCCTCTTATTTCTCGGCCGTACCCACTTGGAATTCTTTCCGAGATGCCATCAAGGAACAATACTATCCTGTGGGGAGCTATGAGGACAAGTACATACAATGGACCACACTGCGGTAACAAATGGATCAAGATGTGAATGAGCTGACAAATCTGTTCGATACCCTGCGCACAAAGTTTGGTATCAAAGATTCATACAAAAATTTGGTGCTAAAGTATCGCAGTTGTCTACACAGATACATTCAGGAGGAAATGGAGTTCCTCGACATCTCCTCGCTTGGTACGACATACCGGTATGCTGCCAAGATTGAGCAGAAATTCAAATAGAAGAAGCGAGACTTTGGATCTGCGAATCAAAAGCAAGGGAAAGGTGCTCCCAAACTACAAAACAAAGGACAAAGCCAAGGCATGAAGGCCTAAGACAACCTGCCTAAGCCATAAGCAAAGAACAACACTGCGAAGCCAAAGAAGGTCATGGGAAAGTGGTGTGAGTTCCATAAGAGCTCTACTCACAACACAAGTGAGTGTCGAGCAAGCAGTCGTTGTTGGTCGAGATGAGGGCTTATGAATCAGATGCATGCTCTGACTCTGAATCAAAACTTAACAAGGGGAATGACAAAGGGAAGCAGATTATTGATGTGGAGCCCAACGCCACTGTTGCCACTATGAAGATCTAGAAGGAGGAACCAGAAGGTCTAGAGGAGGCAGAGCGTCTCTTCCACTCCCAGATGTGGGTAAAAGGTTCCCCGCTATAGTTCATTGTCAACAATGGAAGCCAAAAGAATCTCATTTCAGTAGATGTGTTAAAGCAGTTGGGCTTGCCGACCACAATGCACCCACAACCATATACCATCGGGTGGCTTCACCAAGGATGGGATCTCTGCATCAGCCAGTAGTGCCACTTTCCCTATATCATGAAGCCCTTCACAGATGAGGTATTGTGTGACATTGCTCCTATTGATGTTTCTGATGTATTATTAGGCCAAGCATACTTGTAGAAGTGACATGTTGTGTATGAGTCCCGACCTTGTGTTGTTATTGTTACTTTGGGAAATAAGTTGTACAAGATACCAAAGGTACCACCGCCTCCCACTATCTCTCTGGTTACTACAAAAAAATGAAGTAAGCTCATTTCCCAAACCAGGAAATTTGTTTTCCTGATGATTCGCCCCCAGGGAAAGAAGAAGACTATGGCCATGACCTCCAGACATGGCTCCTCTACACGACAAAAACAAATGGAAAAGATTTTGGAGGAGTACGGGGACATGTTCACCTCACCCACAGGGGTGCCTCTGCACTGTCAAGTCAAGCACCCCATTGACCTGACCCCAGGTGCACCACTACCCAATGTACCGATCTATAGGTTTTCTATTATGGAGAATGATGAAATCAAGAGGCAGGTTTAGGAGCTACTGCAAAAAGGTCACATCTGGCCAAGTTCATCGCCCTGTGGGAGACCGATCGTGTTGGTATAGAAGAAGGATGGGACTTGGAGACTCTGTATTGACCATTGAGCGCTAAAAAATATCACTGAATGGAATAGGTATCCGATCCCATGGATTGATGACCCTCTGGACCAAATCAAAGGGGAAAAATATTTCAGCAAGATCAACTTGAAGTCTGGGTATCACGAGGTACCAATCGAACCCTTGGATGTGTGGAATATTGCCTTCAAAGCCAAGGAGGGCCTTTTCGAATGACTCGTCATGCCTTTCAGGTTGACGAATGCTCCTGCAACCTTCATGAGGTTGATGGATGACATCTTGCATCTATTCACCAACTCATTTGTAGTGGTGTACTTGGATTATATTATGATCTTCATCCATACTTGGGAAGAGCACCTCCACCACATCCAAGAAGTCCTCCAAACAATACGGCAACACAATTTGTGTGCCAATTTTTAGAAGTGCACTTTTGGCATGACCTAGGTTCAATATCTGGGATACATTATTGATGAAAGTGGGGTGCATGTGGATCCAACCAAGATCCAAGTCATTCGAGATTGGCCAACCCAAACCACTCTAACAAAGCTTTGTAGCTTTCTAGGTCTTGCTAATTTCTACCACAGGTTCGTGTTGGGATTTTCTCATATCACTTGGCCCTTGAGTCAAGTCACCAAGGGAGGAGCGAAAGCAAAATTCTTTTGGTCAGAATCTCAACAGAAGGCGTTCGTAGAATGGAAACATCACCTCTGTTCTGCCCCAATTCTCATATTACCAGACTTGCAACAACCATTTGAGATTGAGACAGATGCCTTTGACTATGCTCTTGGGGCAGTTCTTACTCAACAGAGGCATCCAGTGGCATATCACAGTGAGACATTGTCCGACACAATTCTCAAGTATCCCACTTACGACAAAGAAATGTATTTCATTATGCAGGCTTGTCGACAATGGAAGCATTACATTTTTGGGAATGAGACAATCATCCACACAGACCACTGATCCCTATAGTTCATACAGACACAAGGGAATTTGTATAACGATCGCCATCAGAAGTGGTCCACATATCTGCAAAAATTTCATTTGAACATCAAGTACAAGAAGGGTAGCACCAATAACGTTGCAGACTGCCTCAGCTGACCACCAATCGTGGCCATAACCACTGTTCTCAACTCTTGTGGGCATAGAATTCTGATTGGCTGCTTCTCTACAAGAGTAATCCAGAATTCAGCCACACATACAAGGCACTCTTGGGGGGTACGCAAGTTCCAAATTTTCATCTCCAAGATGCATTGTTATGTCACCTGGGACACCTTTGTGTTCCTTCAAGCAAGTGTGCCAAGATGATATGGGAAGCACACTGCAGTCGAGTCACTGGGCATTTTGGGGTCGAAAAAACAATGGCAATAATTCAGAAGTATTTCTATTGGCTGAACCTTCGACAGGATGTTGGGAAGTACATCAGATCCTGCACTGCTTGTGCCATTTCCAAACTGAGCATCAAGAAGCAAGGCCTCTATACTCCGCTACCTACCCCTAGTCTACCTTGGGAATCCATATCCATGGTTTACATGTCGAGTCTTCCTTCTAATAAGCATGGAAATGACTGTGTTTTCATGGTCGTCGACATATTCTTGAAGATGGCCATTATGGTGGCCTGCAAGAAGAATATCACAACAGAAGCCACTGCTAAACTCTTCTTTGAACGAGTGTGGTTGCACTTTGGGATCCCACAGTCTATCATATCCGATCGCGATAGTAGGTTCCTCAACACATTTTGGTCCAGCCTTTGGTCAATGTTGGACACCAAGCTCACCAAGTCCACAACTTTCCATCCCCAAATTGATGGTCAGACAGAGGTCGTCAACAAGATGATTGTACGCATTCTGTGCATGTACAATTCAAAGCATCCACACACATGGGATGAGAGCCTCCCTTATGTACAACACAATTATAACTGGGCTCTCCACATCTCAACCGGCCACAGCCCCTTTCAGGTGGGCTTGGGGTTCCGACCATTATGTCCCATTAACGTAGCCATGCCACTTGTGGCTACTCAGGCCGATTCGGCTCATGTCCAGTCTAAAGCTAACAAAGCGAACTACTTCATCGAGTTCATTCAGAACATCTGCCAACAGGTTCATGACATATTGGACAAAGCCAATGCTAAGTGCAAGCAACGACATGATCAACATCGGGTGCCACACAACTTCCAGGTGGGTGACAAAGTGTGGCTACATTTGCAGAAGGAGCGCCTCACTAGACCCCACTGCAAGCTTCGACCGCTCCGATATGGGTCGTACACCATCACCAAGGCTGTAGGGAACAATGCCTTCGAGCTCAGTATTCAATCATTCCTTGGTCTGCACACTGTATTCAATGTAGATCGCCTTCATCCCTACTTCCCACCTCTATTGGACACCTCTCACATTGCAGAAGAACTCACACCAAAAGAGATAAACCCATACTGCATGGAACAGGCCACCACAGATTGTATCATGGACATGCAAATCAAGAACATTTTCCAATAGAAGATCCAACTGTATCGGGTTGTCAAAGCTCGCCAACCCTTGCACCAAGGCAAGTGGTTCACCAAGGACCAAGTTCAGCAGAATTTTCCTCATCTCATGGAGGAACTAAACGCAATGGGGACCATTGCTTCCTAAGGGGGGAGGAATGATCTAGGTGGATATTGGTGGCCACCTGCCTATTCCACTTGGGGACCCACCATTGTCTCTTTCATTTTTTTCAGTTTCAGCACAACTTACTATTTTTAGCAGGTTTTAGGGTCCTGAACTTCCAGAGCCATTTTAAGGCCCTAAACGAAGTTTTTTGGGAAACCCGGGAGAAACATGGGTCCATGGACCGATGTTTCTCATCAAAAAAATTATATTCCTCAGATATATATTTCTAACGAGGTTTGGTTCACGTCAAACGGAGATCGTATGCCAAAGTTACGTCCTCGAGAAGTTGAAACACCAATTTACCCAAACGGGGCCCATAGTTTTGGCGCTTCATCTCCTAGGGTTAGGGTTTTGGATGTTTAGGGTATTCCATTGTTTCTAAATAATAAATAGGCCCTCGAGCCTCATTTTAATTCAGTTCAGAGGCCTGTAGCCGCCACATCTCTTCTCAGAGATAAGCTACCAACGCCCTAGCTAGTTTATTTCCATTATGTCTGTAATCGAATTTTAGTTCTTTGATATTAATGAAATGAAGTGTTATTTCTGCTGCATCTTTGTATTTATGGTTATATGTGTATTATATTGCGCTCCTGCATAAATCCGGATCACATTCACAACATTTTGAATACCATTTTTCCCATCTTAATACCATCATATAACTCATTTTTCTAAGAATGAGGAACTTTTTATCAAGGTATAATGTTAATTTTATTATTTCATTTTTAATTTTCATACTTGTGTATTAAGGAAATAATCAATGTTTGTGCTAAGTAACAAGAAATCATGAGGAATTCTCAAGACAAACTTGTGCAAGTATTACTGAGGACTACCTGTTCATTCTATGCAATTCCTTCATGATGTTCAAACACCTGCATCACATTGTTGTTGAATGAAATTTGCCACAACACCTCCATGATGTTGCAACATAACTTGTTGGGGTATCTACTACAACACCTCCATGATGTTGAAACACCACTAGTTAGGGTAGTTGTTGTGACACCCCTAGAACCTTGATCGTTTATTGTAGTTACTGCAACACGTCATCCACGTTGGTGCAACACCTCAAACATGTTGTTGCAACACTACTGACAACTATAATGAAATTACAACTACATTGCACAAGTTGGTAATTGATGCTTTGCTGTCACTGTTGGACCCTTGAAAAAAGGACCAACCGGTTACTACCAAACAAAGGAAATGAAAAGAGGTGGTTAGAATAATCTAGCATGGAATACTTGACTATAATCATTTTTACCAACCTCATACCTGTCGCAGTGGCTAGTGAATTAACAATCATTTGACTATTCCATCTTTTGAAAATATAGTCGTTATGATGGGAGACAACCTAAAAATTTGAGATTCTCATATTTTTCCTCTGACTCCATGATTAAATTAAGAATTTAAAATTATGTATAAATACCCTGCTCCACTTGAGCGTGGAAGGAGGGGAGAGAATAAAAAAATTGTAATTACATTCTCCTAAATTCTGTTAATATAAAATACAAATAACATCATAATACACATAATATGTGCTAAATTCATCATCATCTCCTGCAAAACAAGTGTGAGAGGATCACCAACATATACTTCAGCAACATAGAAAACTTTCCAACTCAAACTCTACACTAGGAGCTACAATCCTAATCTAAACTTAATCATGCTTTAGATCTACTCACTATTCAGTCAATAACACTCATAGACTGAAGCATCTAGGTTCTCCTCAATATTTGAAGCATTATCTCTCTATTAAGCGTAATCTCCACACATACACTCAACATCTAACAACCTGAACAACCACAAAGCTCACAATGCAAGTGAATAAAACATGCAGGGTAAAATTGATCTTGGGTCTAGGATCAAAGGTGCACAAATTGGACCAAATAAATCAACTAAGGTCACTACTAGTGCTCTAAATTAATTCACATCATGAGAGGACCTTTTCAAACCATTTTCAATATTTTTCACTAATTCAGAAAGCCTCTAGGAATTTCCAAGTTAATTTCCTTCCAAACAACACGAGGAATGAAGATAAAATCTTATGAAAACCCTTATTCACTCCCTTGACATTGTATAAACTCAATTAGGGCTATAACTTCTCCCTTGAGCGTGTGTCATGTGACTATAGGTTTCCAACCGCTCCCATAGGCTTATGTGCATGTGACTATGGCTAAAATTGAGGAAAACCATCAATCCTTCAGCTTAGGACCTCTTCCGTTTGTTCCATCCTCTTATTTAGCTCCTGTACATGCCTCCAAACCTATGACATGGCCTCTGACACCTCTTCAGGTAGACCAAACATGCCTCCCAAGTGTCACTGCCAAGTTGACCTAGAAGGGCCAAGAAACAAGGTTGACGAGTGTGTCAAGAAGTCCTCCACTCTCCATCATACCTATGAATAAGCTGCAACACATATGAAAAGAACTACAAACCTATGTAGCACCTATGCAACATCAACATCATCATCATGAACCCATCACACTGCAACAAGTCATCTCCATGAAGCATAAGCATGAATACCTAGGTGAAGACCTATTTGATAACTCAACTAGTATGCCATGAGCCATCATCACAAGTAGATTTGCATCATGCATCTATAGCATCCTCCTCAACCTGGAGCAACATCAACACATCATGACATGTAGATCAATGCAAATTACAAAACATGCCAACTCCTGGAAGACCATCATGCTGCATTAAGATACTAATGTGCCATAAAGTGTTCCATATCATAGGACAAACATCAATTCCAACACATACCAACAAAAGTGACATCAACTGACATCAATGCCAACCACCAAGCCAACCACAGATGCACATGACACGTAGCACTTGTTAACATCAATGGAAACACAACCATCTCACTGTCAATACATGAATAAAAAATAATAGGACCACCAAGTCAACATACATCACACATGCATACGAAAAGTATGATCATGACCATGACCTTGTTGACATCAATGCCAACACAATAATTCTAACAACTAAAACTACTCTTGTAAGTTGATTTCTTTGATTATTTTCACCCTGAAAACTTCAATATGGATGAAAAATAATCTAATGATCCAATATGGATCATTAAGTGTGGAATCCATTTGTTTTGAAACCCTAAACCCACTTGATTTTTATATCAAAGATGCTACATCGAGACAACAAAACCTTGGCACCACCCAATTTAGGTTGACTACATTGTTAGTTCACGTTTCCATATAATAATAACAATGTGAAATAGAATATAGTTAACAATGCACATGGCATACAATTAATATTTCCACATATCATGTTCCACATCATCATCTTGGCACATGGCCATCCAATTGACCATCATATTCTCATGTTATATATCTAGCAATAAAACCACATGGCACTCAACATCTATGTTACATTAATAGATATAAATAGAGGCTTATCTCAATGGCCACATTAGAATCAAGCTAGCACATGGAAATATGAAATTTCAACAACTATGTGGTACCATCACACATCAACATATCCATCTAGTCATTAAGCACAATGAAATAATTATGTCAACACTATCTTGTCCATTGACACATGAGATCTTAGGAAGGCTTGATTAGACCTTAAAATGTCAAAAGGCCATAAATTTGTCATATGATTTCCATTTCAGGTTTTTTTTTTTCAATTGGATATATTTTCATATAATTTCCATTGGTGCAATAATATTTGGAAAATTTTGTGATCTATTATCAAGAATGGTTTGAAGTGATCATTATGACCTCCAAATTGATAAATTTTCCAAAGTTGAATAAATATAAGTTTAAACTATGGAAAAAATAGATATTGTTATTCTCAGGGGGATAAACTTGTGACGATAGTCAAGGGTGACATCCAAAATAATATAAACAATAACACGTGGGAAGATTGTAAACAAGCCTAGGGCATCCTAGTATAAATAATATTAGACAATCCATAAAGTCATAATGAAAGTGAAAGTTGTCTTGTTTTATTATGGAGAAATAACTTCTTGTTCTTTTTGAATAAAATGCTTCATTTAATATATTTTTAAAATTTATATGTACAATCATTTTATGCAAAAAAATGATGATACAGGTAACTTGCATGAGAAAAATTTAGTAACTATGATACTCCAATAACACTATCAAAAGTTATAAATTCTAAGTCAAGGTGTCTTTATGTAATAGCCCATCAAGGTGTTACCTTAAAATGTTAGGTCCCTATATCACTAGTATAGTCCCTTATTATTGTTAGTGTAACCCCCTTATTGTTATTATTGTACCCTTGTAACCCCCATTTTGTTATTATTGTACCCTTAAATTATTATTGTTAGGTCGGCTAGGATTACATTGTGGCCCACTAGGATTACATTATGGCCCCATGGACTCCTATATATAGAAAGGAGGTTTTGTAAATTGTATCATCCAAGAATTGTTCATTTATGTAATGTATTGGAGGTTGTCCCCTCGAAGTGGCTTATTTATATGGCGTTGATATCTCTTTTCTTCTATTTTTGGAGCTGGTTACACAACATTTGGTATCAGAGCTTTGGATTCTAGGAGTTCGCTGCTCCAAACAGGTCATCGTGGAATTTTCGCTATAAATTTTTTTCTACGAAGTTTTAGAAGCTGAAATTTTTAGGGTACGAAGCTGAAATCTTGAGGAAGATTGTCTAAAAATTTCAGAGCTTGGTTCGCACTATTTTCGGAGATATCATCTGTGGAAGTGAGGTCTTTTTTCAAGCTCCTAAACAGGTCATCGTGGAATTTTCGCTATAAGTTATTTTCTACGAAGGTTCAGAATCTAAAATTCGTATGGTGCGAAGCTGAAATCCTGAGGAAATTCTTCAAAAAATTTCAGAGCTTTGTTCGCAATATTTTTGGAGATATGATCTGTGGAAGGTAGTGCTTTTCAGGCTCCTGAATTTCATCTCAAAGAGGTGATCGTGGGAAAAGTTCAATAACTCTCTCTCTGGGCATTGGATTTGAGTGCTGTAAAAATTGGTTGCAAGTAAACAGAATGTAGTTTCTTGGCTATCAATTTCAAAGACAAAGGGTGAAACAGTGACACGTGGCAAGTCCTACAAGTTCACTCTACTGAACCAGTCCAAAATTAGGTCATTGTGGGAGATTGGACACAACTTTGTCTTGGAGAATCAAAATTAGATCAGACCTACGGCATTTGAAAGAAGCTTCAGAGGGCTACTACAGGGCTGAATTTCAGATATTGAAGATTTTCAAGTTAATTTTCTACTTGGTGGGAAGGTATTTTTGTTGGGTTGAAAATTAGCTCTCCCTTTGATTTTCCCATTATTTATTGGAAACCAGTTCATCGGGAACTGTTGAGGATTAGTTCATTAGATCTTTCATATTATGCTTTATGGGAGCTATAGTGTAGTTGGATCAACCTTGTATTTCCATAAGCTCTAAGCATAGGTATTCAAGTATTTAAATTTGCATTGGTGGTTATTTGGGTAAATTTGTATAACAATAAGTTATTTTTGGGTCCTTAGCATGCCCCTTTATTTGGTGTACTTATTGGATTTTATATATAGATATGATGATTTTAGATTTAGCCTATTTGTGTTATCCCATGTTTCTAGTAGTGTGATACTTGTTAGTTACTTAGTATTTGTGTTTTTTCATATTTTTTATGTTGTGTAACCAGCTCCAAAAATAGAAGAAAAGAGATATTTTTCTTCTATTTTTGGAGCTGGTTACACAACATAAAAATATGAAAAAACACAAATATTAAGTAACTAACAAGTAGCACACTACTAGAAACATGGGATAACACAAATAGGCTAAATCTAAAATCATCATATCTATATATAAAATCCAATAAGTACATAGTAGGGACGTGGGACTTGTAAATAACTTGTTATACAAATTGCCCAAATAAACACGATGCGGAGTTAATGTGAATACTAATAACCCCAGAGCTGTGAAATGCAGGTGATCAAATACGCTATGGCTCCATAAGGCTATATTATCGGGATCGTAGACAATCCTCAGCGAGTTTCTGCGTGAGCGGTCTGAATGATGGGAGAAGATCGAAAGGGAAGCAATTTTCGGCCTTCCGCGGTAAACTCTCAGCTTCGATGAGTGCGTGGTCCGGCGATTCCTGTGATTGATGAGTGTCAAAATTACATATTTCAAGCACCAATGCAACATTTTGAATACCATACCCATCTTAACACATCCATATACTTTAATTTTTCTAAGAATGAGGAAATTTTTATCAAGGTATAATGTTAATTTTATTTTGTCATTTTTAATTATCATACTTGTGTATTAATGAAAGAATCATATGAGTCAAAGTGGATCATCTGATTGATCCTTCGTTGATTATCATTGTCTTCACTGCCAACTTCTTGCAATAATCTCATAACTGGAACTATAAGTGATGTAGGAAAGACAACATTAGTACCATAAACCAATTCAAAAGGTGACATACCTATGGATTTATTGCTGCTAACTTTGTCTGCCCACAGTGCGTTGATGAGATTTTGGTGCCAATTTCTTTTGTTTGCCTCCAACATTTTCTTGATTATATTTATCAGCGATTTGTTGGATGATTCTGCCAGGCCATTTCCTTTTGGATAATACACTGTTGAATGGCCCAACACAATGTTATATTTGTCACAGAACTCCACCATTTTCCTAGACTTGAGCGTTGCTGCATTTTCTGTTATAATTTTGTATGGGCAGCCAAAATGAGATAAAATATTCGATTCAAGGAATTGAATAATTACAGTATCAGTTGCCTGCCTGGCTGGAACAGCCTCGATCCATTTAGTAAAGTAATCTGTACCTATCAGGATCCATCAATGCTGCGTTGATGAAGCGGGATGGATTTCTCCTATGAAATCGAGTCCCCACTGCTGAAAGGGAGCATTTACTGAAACTGGTTTTAAAGGAAGAGGAAGCAATTTATTATTTCCTAGGAAGATTTGGCATTCATGACAATTCATCACTGTTTTATATAAGTTATAAAATAATGTGGGCCAATAATATCCTGCTCTCAATACCTTGTTAGCTGTAGTCTTCCAAAACAAATTACCACCACAATCACCTTTGTGAAAGTCATGCATTACCTTCTGAGCTTCTTCTTTGACCAAACAATTGAGCAGAACACCTCATGGATCTTTCCAATACAGAGTACTATTTAAAATACAATATTTAGCATATTTAAGTTTCAATGATCTACCTTTACTCTTAGACTTTCCTGGAGGGGGTGAAAGATGTTGAAGGACGTAAACAATATCTGAATACCAGGGGGATTGTAGAAAAATGTCTACAATTGGAACAAGAAAAATTTCATCTTCATCCTCTGACATTGCTGTTATGAGGTTCATATCCAAGGCACACAGGTTTGATTGGGCCATTAATTTCACCAAGCCTTGTCCTTTGATCAACTTTGTGGGCCTAATCTCCAAATCATACTCCAACATAGCTACTATCCACTTACCTCTTCGACCTTCTGGATCAGTTTTCATTAACACATCCTTCATTGCTGCATTAGAAACATATTCTATAGTATATGAATGCAGAATATAGACCCTAAAATCCTTCAATGCCTTTATAAGAGCCAATGCCTACTTCTCAATAATATTATACCTTAAGGCAACATATCTAATAGTCCTACTGAAAAAAGAAATTGGCTTTTCAACCTGATCTCTCTTTTGCATTAAAACAACAGCCATAGTATGCTTCGATGCAAATGAAAAATTGAAAAAATATTGAGTATAGTCGGGACTAATCAAAACTAGGGCATTGGACAAAGAAAAATTTACCAGATTGAATGAATTGATAGCTTCATCACTCCATTTGACGGTGCTATCCTTCTTCAACATGTTAGTCATTTCTCTTAGATGTTCAGCTAGATTGGGTATAAATCAGTGCAAGAAGTTGATCTTACCATTGAATGCTTGGATCTCCTTCTTGTCGTGGAAGATCTATGTGCTGAATTTCCTCCACTCTAGATGGATCAATGCGGATAACATCTTTAGAGATGATATGCCCCAGCAGCTTGCCCTCATCCATGGCAAAAAGACTCTTCTTGGGATTGAGAGAAATCCCAAATTTTCTGCATTGCTGAAAGACAACTCTCAAATGGTGCAAATGCTCATCATCTGAACCTGAAAAAACTGTCAAATAATCCAATAAAAGAACAAGAAAAACATCTTTTTCATTTGCAAAAGTAATGTCCATTGCTCGCTGGAAAGTAGCTCCAGCGTTCTTCAGTCCAAATGGCATGTTGGCGTTCTGGAAGGTTCCCCACGGTGTTGTGAAGGCAATTTTGTCTTGGTCTTTCTCATGCACCAAGATCTGGTTGTAGTCCGAGTAGCCATAAAGTAGTGACATCCTAGATGCTCCAACTACTCTCTACAAAATATGGTCCATCTTCGGAAGTGGATAATTGTTTTTTAAGGATGCCTTATTCAAATTTTGAAAATCTATGCACAATCTTATCTCTCCTGTCTTCTTTAGTACTGGGACCAATTTGGAAATCCAGTCAAAAAATCTAATGGGAACTATGATACCTGATTTGTACAACTTGTTTACCTCTTTTTTGATGGATGGCAGTAGCTTTGGATTGATTCTTCTCAGCTTCTGTCTAAATGGCTTCTGATCCGACTTGATGGGAATATTATGTTGGATTATGTTCTTATCATACACCTTCAAATCTAAATAATCCCATGCAAACACATTAGAAAATTCAGAAAGCAATTTAACATACTTTTCCTTTACCTCAGGGGACAATGCTTTTGACAACTTCACAAACTTGGGCTTGTTAGGTGTTCCAAGATTCACATCTTCGACTCCTTTCTCAGTAGGCACCAAGCTTGGATTCTTTGCAACATCATCCTGATAAAAAA
This sequence comes from Pinus albicaulis, assembly GCA_034641835.2. Classification (NCBI taxonomy): domain Eukaryota; kingdom Viridiplantae; phylum Streptophyta; class Pinopsida; order Pinales; family Pinaceae; genus Pinus; species Pinus albicaulis. The sequence goes on from JAXQQM020081606.1 coordinate 127,681, forward strand.
GCTCCTCTAAATTTATAAGACCTCTAGGAATTACATTATCTTTTAGCTGCAATATGTCCATTTGATTTGCTTCCAATTCCTGATCATCAATTTCATACTCACCTTCTATTGGAGTATCTTTGAATTTTTCATCACTCTGCAAAAAGGCATTAATTTCATTGTCATCCCAAAACACTTGCCAATACCTTAGATTGTCCGGAACATCAGGGATATGTTTGACATAAATCTCAAACTTGTTGCTGGAGTTCATGGGAATCTTCAAGTTGCTGGCTGTAGTGGCAAGAGAATCATCAATAATGTTCTGCATCCTGGGTACTGTTGTCAAAGTGTACTCAGGGAATGTATTCAAGATGTCAAGGAATGCATTTCTGTATGCCTTCAACCTCGGATGCTTTGCTTGGTATTCTCCTTTCACCTGCTTAATTATTAACTCGGAGTCACCATACACAGAAATCCTCTTTGCATTCAACTTCTTCAAAATTTTCAGACGTGCAATCAGAGCTTCATATTCTGCTTCATTGTTAGAGCAGTCAAAAGCCAAGTTATAAGCACATACTCTAACATTACTAGGAACCTTTTCAGGCTGGAAAACAGGGCTCTGAATCCATATTCCAATACCAACTCCATCCTTACCAACAGCTCCATCAAAATCCATGCTCCATATGCCTTCTTCTTCTTCTTGTAGATGCTGAAATTTTGTTTCTTTCTCTTCTTTACCTTGGCTGATTTCTGGCTGTTCACTGTCTTTTTGCTACTGGCAGGCAGGAGGCTCAGAAGTGCTTGCTGCTTTATCCTTTTCCTGCTTGAGGACTTCCCTGAAATTCTCTGAAATATCAGGTATTTCATCCACTTGTACCAACTAAACATTCTCATCATTTAAACCACCATCTAAATATAATACAAAAGATTCTAAATCTGTGTGAGCTGCATTAATGGGATTATTTACTGGCTTCTCTTTGCTAGTAATCATATATTTCATTTTATTTTCCCTATAGATTTTTCTCAACTGGCCAAACACAGGAATGGTGGCATAAGCGAAGTCAAGCTGCATGGTCCCTTTAATTTTTGCACCCCAAGACCTAGATAGAAGCATTCCAAACTATGGTGGGACATCGGCAACAACTACATCCATTAAGACATTCTTGGCTGGGATTTGATCTAAAGACACTACCAAGTCTTTAATAAGGCCAATACAATGGACCCTACCTGAGTCAAAAGAATACAAATCATGGCATTTACGGGTGATATCAAGTCCTAATTTCTCCATGATGGCCTTGGGCATCAAATTATGTGAGGCTCCAGAGTCCAACATAGCATTATGCAAGATGAACTCATGTAATCTGAGGCTTAGGTAAAAAGGAGGGACTTCACTTTCTTCAGATTGATCTTCTGTGGCTGGACCAAAGATGAGTTCAGGGTAGTCATCCTCTACATTCACCATATCATAAACAGAGTCTATTTGCAAAATTCTAGACACCTGATTTTTATATGCACTATTTTTCACAACTCAGTCAGGGGCATGGACACTTTCAACTTAGAAATTTCATTCTCTAAATTAAATGAAGGAGCTTTCTCTACCTCTTTAAAGGGAGGATATTTCTTCTCTATTTTCTCCTTTGCTGCGCTCTGCTGGTTCTTTTCATTCGCCGTGTTAATCGCTGAAGGTGCTTTGCTGGAGGAAGGATCGGCCGACTCTTTCCCTTTCTTCCGAGAATCGTTCTTCATTTGGAGCTCCTTTCTCCTTTGAATGGGATTGATCGAAACATATCTGTTCCTTAAAGAGTATTGCCTTTGTTGAGCTGATAAAGCATTCATGTACCCTCTCTGGCAATCATCGGATTCTTCTTCTAATACCGCGTCATTGGCCAAAATAAAATCTTCATCTTTTTGAACGCCTGGAGTCGTCGTGTATTCTTATTCTTTTGTGAGGAAGATAGGGGCACCATAAACTGTGAAAAAATGATTGGATTCAATCACAGGATCATCCTCATCTGTGTCTGTTCCTTGAACATAATTTTGCTGTAATGGAGTTCTGATTTTTTGTTGTGGTGGCGCTACTTGGTCTTGCACTCTCTGTTCTCTCTGTTTGATTCTGAATTGCAGCTACTGTCCTCTGAAATTTGGATTTCTTACTTGAGGCTCAGGTCTATCTGAAATGGTCAATCAATGAACCATATTTTCAATGGTTTGGATCAAAGTGTCCATTTTGCTATCTGAAGGAGACACTTCTTCTTTCACTGTGACTCTCTTTTCAGTTCTGGTTCGAGCTCTTTTAGCTAGCAGATTCACTTCTACACTTACATCTATCTTCTGCTTGTCTTCCAGCGTAGTGGGATCTCTCTCTCGCAGCTGATATGCCATATCGGCATCGAAACCATCTAGAAATTTAAGCAAAGATAATCCCAAGGGAGGTTTCAGGTTAGCTGGAATAGCATTGTATACAACATTAAATCTTAAACAATAATCCTGTACAGTTTCACCCATATTTCTTTTAATATTATTATATTTAGATAAAATTTGAAGTGGGTTCTTCTTTACCTCCCACCGGTCTAAGAACTGTGTGTGTAACTCCTACAAAGTGCGAATAGAGCCTACTGGTAAGGCTCTAAACCACTTCCTAACTTCACCTCCGAAGCTTTGGACAAACAACCTAGTAGTTACATTCTCTGCTTCTACCTCATGAAGATCAAAAAAGTCATTCATCTTATCAACATGCTACTGGGCCGTGATGCTTTGAGTGGCATCAAAGATAGGAATTTTACTCTGATAATCAGCAGGCATGTCATTGAGAACCTAAGGTAAAACTAGGGGTGCATACCGGGCAACCATGGCTCTAGGTGGATTTACAACAGTGTTTGTGTTACTAGGATTTAAGGGAGGTGTTGATGGAGGAGATGATAACTGGGAATTGACTGATGGGAATGCTGATGAATTATGAGGAGGGAATGTTGTTCCTAATGACTCTGAAGGCTCAGGGATATTAGTTATAGTGATATATGACTAAGGGGACTTCAGAATATAATCATCAATTGAGGAATTTTCTCTTTGAACTTCAATATCTACAAGGAATTCTGGATCTAAAACTGTGTCATCAAGTGCGGTCTCAGGCTTATTTCTAAACAAATAAAGCTCAAAACTCTCATCAAAAGAAAGATCTTCTACAAAGAACCACTCATTGGGCCAAGTATGGGATCTTAAAATTGGTCTGGGACTTAGTGATCCTTCTTGTCTTCTGACAATTCTTGGAATCAGATTGGGATTCTCAAACACAGGGGGAGGATTTGGATCTGGATTAGCCCTTGTGTATCTTCTTGAAGCTAGTGTGGTTAAATTTCCACTGTACAATATTTATTTGCAGCCTAAAAAACTTTGAACATCATCATCCAGAGTCCAGGAAATTACAAAGAAGATATTACTGGGGTGATCAATATTTTATGCAACAAATAGCTTCCCCAGTATGGTCGCCAGAAATGTTAGCTTGATTTACCTTTTTCAGCCCGAGGTCCAAATCGGGAGCTAACACGTCCTACATGATTTATTCCTATCCACAAGGACCAGATCGACGATTGAAGGAGTCTAGTCCGATAGTCAAAGCTGAAGTCAAAGAGACCGTTTTACACAGAAATTAGGACTCTTGATTTGCTCCGTAGAAAATCATGAGTCCTAAGAGTCCTAGTTTGATTATAATTTGAAGTTACACGCATATCTATTCCTATTCAAATTTAGTTGTGCAATTTAATTATAAATAGAGGTTCTGTAGAACCAAGAACAAGTTAACTGTTAATAGCATAAGTTCAGAATTACAGTGTGATACCCTGTTTTTAATAAAGGAGATGAGTTATTTGATGTTGTTTTGATAAAATCTTCAAGGAGCTAACGAATTCACCAAATTGGTAGCAGAGGGTCCCTACTGCTAAGGAGGTTTATATGCTTTCTAGCTAGGTTTATTTCAGTTTCTTTGTTCAAGTAATTCTTTCTTCTTATGCTCATTTACTTCTTTCATAATTGACAATTGTTGTGTCCAATTGAGCAAAAACCATTTTTCTTCATTAATAAATCTTTATCACTAAATTTTTAGTGACTTATATATATAGTGGTTGATTATATTTCATTTACTGCTTTCATAGTTGATAGTTACCGTGTCCAACTATGTAATATCCCAAAATAGGGATTCAGCTATACATAAACTGTATAACGGTCTTGTGATGATTAATAAGCTTAAGATAAGTTTAATAGACACATATAAATCAATTGGAGGCACAAAAAAAACTTATATTCTGATCTACGATCCAAAATATGGGGAAAAGCAGTGATTTATGCCCTAAAAAGCTTAATTTCAGAGATGTGCATAAATATAAGGGAAAGTGATAGTGGGATCTCGTAGCTTAGGTCATGAGGGACTTACATACCAAATTTGAGCAAAATAAAATGACTCTAGCTATGTTAAATAGGTCTCCCACTATCGATATGGCTTAGAAATGCCCAATCCCCATGACTTAATTACTGCAGAAATTACTGAAGCCCAGGAAGTGTGATTTTCTGAAGGTGATGGATGAAATATGGTATAAAAATCATTAAATCAGATTCATAGTGTTTCTCATACAATATAAGAGGTAGAGTGAAGACTTTAATGAGAAAAACCCTCTAAAAGAGGTGCTACAACAATTGTATTTCAATGTAAAACCTTGACAACGTTATTTTCTAAAGCATATAGCAGCTGGTGATTACATATTATATCTAGAGAAGATATGTGTACAAAAATTTAGATCCATATCAGATCTGTACACTAGAAAGGCTCCTCTTTCAGATCCCCTTGGGGTTTTCAGCAAAACATGAATGTACAAGAGTAGATATGAGGTATACTGCAGCAGATATCTAGAATGATTCATAAATTTTGAAGCAGATATATCAATAAACAAATCATATCTCAAACATACATGGATTGGATGGCCAATCCATGGATCACCACAGTGTAATGAAGGCTCCTTAACACCATAGATATCTCCTCCAAATAGTTTCCAAAACACCCTGCAACTTCTCACTTGAAAATAACACAGTTTAGGGATAGAAACTATGTTGTATGCTTGATGCACTATTTGACCTGATGCTAAGATATAGATTTGAAGCTCCAATCAGCTAATACACTCTTCCAGGAGGTTAAAATACACACTCACTGAGAAGAGGCACTAGTATGGCCTAGATCTGAATAGATCTAGCTTCCACTACTACAGCTTGCAAAAAAAATCAAACCCTCAACATGATATAAATTTTGGTTGGAAGATGAAGCTTGGCCAAATGTCTGGTAGTGGACAAGAAATGCAAGGCTCCTCCAAGAGCTACTCAATGGAAGAGGTGGGATTCCCGATCAGGAACACCCAAGTGCTAAACATCACTATTCTCTGTTAAACAGCCAAGAGAATAAGAAATGTCTAAACAGACAATATCTTCTGAAATCATATGGTCATCAACAACCCCCTCTTGTTGTCCTTCTCTTCCTTTTATAAGATAGAGTCCTTGCAAACCCTGAACCATCTCAAATGAATTAGCCCTGTTCACATGAACAGTCTCCAACTTGATCTGCGCTGTTTATCTAGGAGGTTCAATGAATCTAGACAACGATTTGATTTGGTTGTGTTGACCTATTCAAATAGTTCAATCCCCTTCACACATAAGGGTTTTTTAATGTAAATAGCCCAGATATGTCTTTGTTCACATGTGGCATTGATTTATTCATAGCTTTAGGAGTTTTACATGTCCTCCTTTCATTTTATTCATCAACATGAAAAGAAAAGCAAAACAAAGAAAAATTTAATATTCCTATTAGCTTGGGCTAATTTAGGAATATTACAGTCCTCCCCTCCCAAATGTTGCTTGTCCTCAAGCAACTGTAAGGATAGAACTGAAGAGCCTCTCCTCTTCTTCTTGTAGCATCTTCAAATGATATTTTCCTCCAAAGAACAAGATGCCTTCTCAACAATATGCCCTCAAGTTGTTCCTCACATGTGTATAAGCATGCCTTTGGTAAAATTCCCAAATGGCTCTCATCATGAAAAAGTAGAACATACATGGAAACAACAATATGTGATCTAGAGGCCTTCGTGAGGCATGGAATCAGAAATATGTTGGGAATCATCATCCCCATGTGAAAGCTCCATCCCCAAGCTATCATCCACAAAAAGTGAGTTACCCTCCAACATAGTAACTCATGAAACATCTCTTCCACCTTAAGCTCCTGCAAAGAAGGTGGGCTGCATGGATGAATTTGTGGGATCAAAATTTCCATCCCACTCTGCTTCTCTCTCCACTTATGATATGTGTTGAGCTGATGCTGACCTTGGGCTGAAATATAACGGTCCTCAAAGATGACCCAAGTCACTCCATCAAATAAATCACCCATGAGGTGCCTCCTCAAATAACTCAAGATCTCCAGATGGTTCCTCCCATAAGGAGACAAGAGGTGTAGCATGGAAATCATGGTCTGCCCATTGTTTCTCCTGAAACATGAAACATTTGAAGTATGGAGAATCATACTCCAAATGGGCACCTTCATCTCTTGTACCACTCCCCCAATAGAGCTTACCATAATCATAAGAACATCATCAGTATATGGAAGCATGAACAAATTAAAACAAGTTTCCATGTGACAACCAGGGGGTGGAATATTGTTCCATATGTGGAACCAGCGCAGTGCATCCATTTCCTACCTCATATCATAGTGCAACAAGTGTCTTTTCAGCCACTTTTTTGCTGCCACATTCATCTTACAAGATGAGATCATGAAAGTACAATTTGGTGCCAATGGTGCACACCATAAATCATGTGGCTTTCCCCCACAAACCACAAATAAAATGGCCAACATAAATGCTGCAAATGGCCTCAAGTACATCATAATACAATAAACAAGAAGGAAATACCCTCCTTGGTACAATATGCTACTAAAAAATATAAAGGAGTAGAAATCATAAAGCAAAAATATACATCCTCCATCATGTACTCTGGTCATTGAGCTGAAATGGCTCAATTGCAAGTTCTCCCTCACTTCAAATGAGTAGGGAAGTGGCTATGCCAACCTCTTCATCATCTTCTGGGCTATGCATCTCTCTATATGCTGATATACATCCATTTGGATTCCCTCCCAAGTGAACTCATCCAATAAAGAATGGTATGCATTAGAATGCATGGGAATAAAGCTCACCAATGTTGCATGTGGATCTCTCTCCTTATGCTTGAAAATACAAGTTAGGAAAATCATAGAAAATAAGATCATAATAATGTAATAGATCTCCATCCACTACTCCATCATACTCCCCTCCTACATGCCTCCATAGTGCATCATATGTGAAGTGATCCTGGGAACACTCCATCAAACAGTCCGAGCTCCCAAGTGACAACGTTACTAGTGCATCTGTCATCTCATAGCTCCTCCCTTTGACATCCTATATGCCAAAGTCATCATCAAACATAATGCTGCTATATGTGAGAGATTCCTCCCAAGGTGGAAGTACCTCCTCATCCTCCAAGGTCAAAGAGTAGCCCCCTTGCACCATGATAGTGCCATCTCCTACTCTTGCAACATCATGCAAAGTACGAAATAAGATCAGTCCATACTCTCTCAATAACAACCAAAGAAATAACAACTCTATTTGCCTCCTCACACCATCATCATATAGATCATGGAGCAACATCATAGCAGTAGATATGAAAGAGATCACATCACTCCAATATACCCAAACTCCTTGCTACCATATGATGTAAGTGTCCTGCCACATACCCTTAGAAAGAGAATGATGACCAAAATCCTTCAAGAGTAACCAATGCAGTCTTGCATCCCACTGTCCCATATCATAGATCTGCAAGTGGCTTCCCAACCTCTTGCTCATCAGCTTCACCCATCCAACCCTTGGTGAGTGTCTAACATAATGCCCGAAAGTGGCACTCCTCCAATGGATAATACCATCCTCCCAAATCAGATTTCTGTCTTTGCACTTCATGGGATGTTGAAATGAAATCTTCTAAAGATCTCCAAATGAATACCACTCATCAATGACCAAGTTGACCCCATAAGGATCCAAATAGGTGGTAGGCAAAAACCTCCCATCATGATGTGTAGGGCTTATCAAGAAGTATCCAACACAAACATGAGAGATGTTATCCATCCTAAGATGTTGTTGTAGAGGTAAATCCCCTCTGTGGACAGAGGTCATCCCTACTAGCCCAGATCGGGTCTAGCAACAATCATATCATGCTAAGGTGCAAGTTCCTAATTGCAATAGACTAAATTGTGAAGAAGGCCTACCTTAAGTCTAACGCTGTTGTTCGTAGAGAAGATAACGCTCCCGTTTCCTTGCTTCGGAAGATCACAATTCTCCCTCTTGTCACGATCAAACACCTGCACATACAAGAAACACAATGAACACACAAGCGTAAAACCCAATATATGAAATTATGTATCAGTCAGAGAAGACACAACTCATGATCACAATGTATGAACAATACGAGTGGAACCATAACCAAAATCGCTTATCATTAATTAATACAAAGAAAGATACAACCTGGCTCTGACGCTGGATCTTCCTTCGGTGGGTCGAAAACGGAATACGTCTCAGTAAATCTCGTTAGGAATGGGACAAGCCTCTCTCTTCGGTTGTCTTGACAATAATCTCCTTGCTACTGATTTGGCTCTATGAGGACTATCAAGGCTCTTGCAACATTCTTTAGGCTATGAAGGCTCTTGGAGACTAGCTTGCAAAGGAAAATGGCAAGCTTATATAGATGGTGGAAGGGGAGTTGGGATCCCTATAATCATGGGATTGGCCCTATCCTCAAGGAAGCTTCCATGAGAGGTGGAAAACCACTTCCTCTACATGGAGATCTGGAGCCAAACCTCCCAACTCAATTTAGAGACCAGTTCAGGAATTTGTTGGAGTCAATCTTCCGCCATTTATTTTTAAAAAACACTCCTTAATAAGCTTGGCACGGGTATAAAACTGTGACAGTGCACTAGATGGCGTGCCCTCTTTGGAGGATTCCCCCCATTGGCGCAAGGGCTGCACTGGCTAGTCGCGCCAAGGACAAAAAGACTATTTTTAGGGTTTTTCACAAGGAATTGTCTTCAGGGGAATGAATGTCCTTGTCCAGGGGGATGCCATGAAAGTGGTTTCAAGTCATGTCACTGCTCACAAGTCATGGAATAAGCCCTCCAATGTGCGGGACAGGGAATTGCAGGGACGATGAAAAATTGCTGTGTAACAGATGTCCTCCATCATCTATCTGCTCCTCCTTTGTCATGCATATGGGAAGGTCATTGGAATGTTCCAACAATGGTTGGGCCCCCAACTCATCACTACTATAGATTGCTATTGATTTCCATGATGGTGCAACTGTTGCCTCAAAATCAGATCCAAAGTTGAACACAAAGTTTTTCAATGTATTGCTCAAGACAATACTCACCCAATCCTCCAAGAAACTACAATCCAACCTCAAGGGTTGTATGCAACTCATCAATGACACATCAGGACGATTGTCTTCCTCCTCCTTGAATGAATCAAGGTTTCTCAGAGCAGTGCAATTATGTTGCTCCAAATCAGCAATATGTTTTCACCCTTGGTCATGCAATGGTACATTCCCATTATTCTCTTCATGTTGCATTAAAACAATAGGAAATGAAGACATGTGCATAACTTGGTTCAAATTGGGAATATCTTGTATTGCTACAAGGATTCCTCCTTCCGGTGTGATGGCTTCCCCAACTTCTGATGAGGATAGATGTGCTTCTATGACTTCATCAACGCTAGTACAAGTCTCTTCTTCTTCATGCATCTCCAGAATGGTGCATGGGATTCTAGAGATCAAGAGATCAAGATCATCTTGCAAAGGTGTAAGTGGTCTTCCTCTTGAAACAAGTGCTTCTGCAGTAGATGGTGGTGAAGGCTTCCTACCTTCTGATTTCTTCTTGTCAAACTTCTTGATCAACCTTTCAATAAAGTCTGCATATGCAGTCACTTTAGCATGACTCAAATGGCTGAACCACCACATTTGTGCTTCACCTTGAAGGTGCAGCACAAAAATCTTGACAACCTCTCTCTCTACTACTGGATTTAGTAGAAATAATGCATCTAATTTTCTTCCCCAAGCCTTTGCTGTGAATAACGATGACCCATCAAAGGTAGACAATAGAAATCTATTGCCCTTCATTCTTCTATTGCTGTCGGCTCTCACTTCTTCTTTGAGCTCAATAAACTCTGGAAGAGTTAGATTCCTCTTGATAGTTCTAGGTAATTGAGATTTGTATTCTACAAGATACTCACTTAGAATCAGATGATCCAAGTATCTTCCATGCTCATTGGCTTCTTCTCGATGAGAATAGGAAGTGCATGGTCCTTCCTCTTCTATTTATTAAATCTTCTTGACCTCCTTGGAGAGGCCCTCTATGGATCTGAAAAATGATGAGAGAAAGCTCATATTATTCATCATCTTGATCTCTGATGCTTCTCATTATTCTTTTGATAGCTGGATCTCACAGGCTGAGCCAAAGATCATGCTCTGATACCACTGTAATATCCCAAAATAGGGATTCAACTATACATAAACTGTATAACGGTATTGTGATGATGAATAAGCTTAAAATAAGTTCAATAGATACATCTACATCATTCTGAAGCACATCAGCAACTTATATTCTGATCTATGATCCAAAAGATGGGGAAAAGCAGTGATTTATGCCCTAAAAAGCTTAATTTCAGATATTTGCGTAAAAATAAGGGAAAGTGACGGTGGTATCTCGTATCTTAGATCATGAGGGACTTACATACCAAATTTTAGCTAATAAAAATGACTCTAGATATGTTAAACAGGTCTCCCACTCCCGATATGGCTTAGAAATGCCCAATCCCCATGACTTAATTACTACAGAAATTACTGAAGCCCAGGCAACGTGATTTTTTGAAGGTGATGGATGAAATATGGTATAAACATCAGTAAATCATATTCATATTGTTTCTCATATGGTGTAAGAGGAAGAATGAAGACTTTAATGAGAAAAAACCCTCTAAAAGAGGTGCTGCAACTGTTGTATTTCACTGTAAAACCTTGACAACATTATTTTCTAAAGCATATAGCAGCTAGTGATTACATATTAGATCTAGAGAAGATCTGTGTACAAAAATTTAGATCCATATTATATTTGTACACTGGAAAGGCTCCTCTTTCAAATCCCCTTGGGGTTTTTAACAAAACATGAATGTACAAGAGTAGATCTGAGATCTATTGCAGCAGATCTGAAAAATGATTCAGAAATTCTGAAGCATATATATCAATAAAAAAATCAGATCTCAAACATACATGGATTGGATGGCCAATCCATGGATCACCACAGTGTAAGGAAGGCTCCTTAACACAAAAGATCTCTCCCAAATAGTTGCCAAAACTCCCTACAACTTCTCACTTGAAAATAACACAGTCTAGGGATAGAAACTGTGTTGTATGCTTGATGCACTATTTGGCCTGATGCCAATATGTAGATCTGAAGCTCCAATCAGCTAATACACTCTTCCAGGAGGTTAAAGGACACACTCACTGAGAAGAGGCACTAGTATGGCCTAGATCTGAATAGATCTAGCTTCCATTGCTGCAACTTGCAAAAAAAATCAAACCCTCAACAGGATCTAAATTGTGGTTGGAAAATGAAGCTTGGAAAAATTCCTGGTAGTGGATAAGAAATGAAAGGCTCCTCCAAGAGCTGCTCAATGGAAGAGGTGGGATTCCTGATCAGGAACACCCAAGTGTTAAACACCACTATTCTCTGCTAAACAACCAAGAGAATAAGAAATGTTTAAACATAAAATATCTTCTGAAATCATATGGTCATTAACAAACCCCTCTTGTTGTCCTTCTCTTCCTTTTATAAGATAGAGTCCTTGCAAACCCTAAACCATATCAAATGAATTAGCCCTGTTCACATGAACAGTCTCCAAATTGATATGCACTATTTATCTAGGAGGTTCAATGAATCTAGACAACGCTGTGATTTGGTCATGTTGACCCAATAAAGTTCAATCCCCTTCACACATAAGGGTTTTTTAATGTAAATAGCCCATATATGTCTTTGTTCACATGTGGCATTGATTTCTTCATAGCTTTAGGAGTTTTACATGTCATCCTTTGCATTTTTATTCATCAACATGAAAAGAAAAGCAAAACAAAGAAAAATTGGATATTCCTATTAGCTTGGGCTAATTTAGGAATATTACAAACTGAGTAAAAACCATTTGTCTTCATTACTAAATCTTTATCACTGAATGGTTGTGACTTATAGGTACAGTGGTTTTTTAGATTTCATTTACTTTTTTCATAGTTGACAGTTACTGTGTCGAACTGAGTAAAAACCATTTGTCTTCATTATTAAATCTTTATCACTTAATGGTTAGTGACTTATAGGTACAATGGTTGTTTATATTTCATTTACTGCTTTCATACTTGACAATCACTGTTTCCAATTAAGTAAAAGCCATTTGTCTTCATTAACAAATAATTATCACTGAATGGTTAGTGACTTATAGGTACAGTGATTGTTTAGATTTCATTTACTGTCTTTCATAATTGACAATTGCTGTGTTCAACCAAGTAAAAGCCATTTTTCCTATTTTCAAATCTTATATTAAAATGGTTAGTGACTTATTGAAACAGTAATTTTTTAAACATTTTCATTCTTTCTGTCATTCACTTAATTAGTTGTAGTTAGAAGATCGTCATTCTATTGCAACTAATAATATCTTTAAAGGAAATTCTTATTGAAACTGAATCTGAATATGATTTGCAAGAATGGCTAAATGATTAGATTTAATGCAACGTTTGAGTTATCAATTGCATTTCCTGTTTTCATTTTTAAATCTCAATTGAGTCATATATCCATGGATTAGGTTTATTCACTAATTGAAACACTTGATTTATCTTTTAATTATAACTAGACCTTAGAACTTGTCCATAAAATTGTAATTTCTTTATAGGAAGTTAACTAGTTTTACATCATTTCCTTTTCTTCATTTTAATTAGATTTATTCTCACTTTTGAAATTAGGATAACACACTAAGGATTAAAAACACAAAACCCCCAAAACAATAAGAAAAACATCAAACAATGAAGTAAGGAAAAGGACACTTAGGCACATATAGTGCACTAGACTTCATCAAAGTTACAAGCCCTAGTTGATAATTAATGAAAGAAATTTAGGAACACTAAATTGACTAAACATTTTGGCGCCGTTGCCGGGGAAGTGTAACTAGGTATCCTTATTTCTTACATCCCAAAAACAATGATATGCGTAGAGAAAGAGACTCAAGGGGTAGATTTTTAAGAGGCAGAAGCTTAATTAATACAACACCACTCACTCCACCTAGGCCAAGAAGTAGTACACCTTCCTCTCAAACTCATATCCCATACTATACTAGTCATAGGTTTCCTGAATTTTTAAGATCATAAATTCAGTTAGGAGGGTCTCCCACTTCATCTACTGAGGCAATCTTGGAAGAAGAAGATCCTAGAACTCCAACAGAGGGAATAACTTTCTTCACTTCTACAAGGGAATATATTCCAACATAAGAACTAGAAATCCATAGTGAAGAAGAAGAGGAAGAATCTTTCTTCAACATACCATTGATAGAAGAGAAAAAAGAATAATTATTTCTCCAAGCAGAACCTTATATCATTTCTGAAGAATCTATCATGGAAGGAAGAGGAGAAAGAGGGGAAGGAGCAGGAGAAATCCTCAATGGAGAAAACCTGCTATTTGGAGGAGGTAGAGGTAGAGGAGGAGATAGAGGAAGAGGTAGAGGAAATGCAGAAGGAGGTAGAGGAAGAAGGGGAGTTCAAAGTTCCTTTGGATTCCCCATAAGAGATGAAGAGACAAATACTACTATAAAAAATATCTCACCTTTTGTTCTTCCAAACTTTCATGGATTGAAAAGTGAAGACCCTGAGACATTTTTATTTGAATTTGAAGTTTTGTGCAGAACTTATGACTATCTACAAGATGCTCAAAAACTCAAATTTTTTCCTTCAACATTGAAATGAGTAGCCCTAAAATGGTTCATGAGTCTAATTACTGGTTCTATTGAGTTATGGAGTGATATGAGGAAAGAATTTCTAGAAAGGTATTTGGACTATTGTATACCTATTAACCATAAAGAAGAAGTTTTTAAAATGATGCAAAAGGAGGATGAAAATTTGGAAGATTTACTTGAAAGATTCAACTACAATATCAAGAGAGAAAAAATGCAAAATCTAGACCAAGACACTCTAAAAGCTCTTTTGTTGAAAAAAATTAGGGATGAATGGATAGATATCCTTAACATGATGGGAAAGTGAGACATATATCAACTTCCATTATCTGATATTGGAGAACTTTGTATTAATCTCTCAAGAGGAAAGTCAAAAACTTTGAAAGGACCAAGAGACCCTGCTCTTGCTAGGGTAAACAAATCTGCAACTAGAAGAATAAGTAGGGCAGAAATTGGAAACAAGCTTGATGAATTTGAAATTGAAATTCTAGGGAGTCTTAATGAGCAAATAGACACCTTTAAACTAAAAAACAAGCAAAAAGCTGAAACTGATGCCTTAGAAATATTTTGTCCCAAATGTATAAAGAAGCATGCCTTAAGAGAATGTCCTCTTGATGCAAAAGTAATAGAGACTTGTGTGATTTGTTCAGAAAACCATGAGACCAAGAACTGTCCTTCAATTCCTGGTCTTACGGTTGTCTTTCAAGAGGAAAAAACTGCAAATCCCATAGAATCTCTTTGTTTTGTCTCTAGAAGACCTTGGGAGGGGCCTCAAACTCAAGGGTTTAATAACCAAATGTATAATCATCTCCCACCAAATTGGAATTCTTGGCAGCAACCTTGGCCTCAACCTCAAAATCAATCTCAATCTTGGGCTCAAGGGATGCAAAATCCCTATGGAAGGTTCTCAAAATACTATTAGTATCCACCATCATATCCATCATATCCATCTTATCCAAATTATCCTCCTCAACAAAATCCTCAGCAGAATCCACAACCTCAATCATAAAATCAAAATCCACCACTTCCACTACCATTTCCCAGAAATCAAACCAGTTACCTGCCCAGCCAATACCAAACCCCAACAATAAAAACCCTCAGAATACCTATATGATAGAAGGTCAACAATTTCCAACTTATTTTATTACTCCTCTAGACCTTAATGATGTCCAACTTAGGTTTGGAAGGATACTTGAAAAGAAGAAACCTTCTGTGATCATACAAGAACAAAACAATTTTGAGGAAGATTCTCTACAAGTTAATAAATTTTTTGAAGAAACATCTCTTCAAAACCAAAATATTGAAAAAGGAAAATATAAGGAACCAATAAATTCAACTCCTATGTTAGATCAACCATCAACATCTACTTCTACACCTCCTTTTCCTGAAAGATTACAAATTGATAAGGGTGTAGAAAAATATATTATTTTGCCTAACTATGATTTCCTAGATGAATTGAGAAATGTTTGCATTAAAATTCCATTATTACAAGCCATCAAAGAAATTCTGATCTTAGATAAAACAATAAAGGAGTTGAGTGTGAAGAAACCAGGAAGAAAAATAAAGGAAGTAAAGAAAATTCAACTGGTAGGACAAATAGCTAACATAATGATGGGAAAGATTGCCATTCAAAAATATCTAGATCCCGGAAGTCCAGTTGTTAAAACTCATATCAATGGAATTGAAATCCCAAACACATTAATTAATTTAGGAGCAGCAATAAACATCATGAGTAAGCAAACCATGGAACAACTTAAACTTCCTAATCTTCTTTATACTCCCACATTATTATCGTTAGTAGATAGGATTGTAATCAAACCAGATGGTGTATGGGAAGATATTTCAGTGTCCTTAGATTATTGGGAGTATCCTGTGGAATTTATGATTTTAACTCCTAAAAATGATCTAGGAGGACATCCTCTTATACTAGGAAGACCTTGGTTAGATACAACTGATGCTTTCATCAGCTGTAGATATGGTGATATGTACATCTCTGATGGTAGTTCAACCAAGAAATTCACTTTGTATCCTCCAGCAAGAACAATCACAGAAATAGATGACAATCAATGGATTGATGATGAAGAAGATATACAACCTCTCTTCACTATTTCAAACATTAGTGAAGATAGTCAAATCTTAAATGTTCTAGAAAATCATGACTCTTCTTCAGAATATAGACATGAACAATTCCAAGAAGAATCTAATATTAATTTTTTTTCATATAGGAAAATGTCTCTTTACTCTATGGAAGAATTTGGCAGCTCTACAACTGAAATATTTCCAGGAAAAACTTTGAACATAAATAAAAACCTAGAAAAATTACAACAAGAAGAGCTAGTCAAAACATTACGAAGACATTTCGATGCATATGCATGGGAATACACTGACATGAAAGGGATCAATCCTAAGACTTGCACTCACCATATATACATAGAGGAAAATTGTAAACCTATTAGACAACCTCAGAGAAGGATGAATCCAAACCTTAGGGAGATTGTTAAAGAAGAATTGCAGAAGTTGCTGAATGTCATCTTTATCTATCCCATTTCAAATAGTCAGTGGGTTTCTCCTTTGGTGATTGTACCCAAGAAAAATGGTAAATGGAGGGTATGAATTGATAATCGAGAATTGAATAAAGCTACTCTTAAAGATCATTTTCCTTTACCTTTTATAGATCAGGTGTTAGATACATTAGCAGGAAAAAAGTACTTCTCATTCCTGGATGGTTCCAGTGGTTATAATCAAATTGAAGTTGCACCTGAAGATCAGGATAAAACCACATTTACTTGTCCTTGGGGGATTTATTCCTACCAAGTACTACCTTTTGGATTATGCAATTCACCTGCAACATTACAAAGGGAAGTACTAGGAATATTTTTAGATCTAATACATGATTGTGTAGAAGTATACATGGATGAATTTACAGTCTATGGTAATACATTTGAAGAAGCCTTAGAAAACTTGGAAAAAGTTCTGAAAAGGTGTAAGGAAGAAAACCTTTCATTAAGTCATGAGAAATGTTTCATGATGTTTAACGAAGGGATTGTTTTAAGACATCACATCTCAGGAGATGGAGTTAGAGTAGATGAGTCAAAAGTTGAAGTCATCTCCAGACTATTAGTTCTAAGTTTCCAGAAAGATGTTAGAAGTTTTCTAGGATTTACAGGGTACTATAGAAGGTTTATAGAAAACTTCACAAAGATAACATCTCCACTCTTCAAACTACTCACCAAAGATTGTGAATTCAAATAGAATTCTGATTGCCAGTTAGCATTTGAAACTCTGAAAAAAAAATCTCTGAAGCACCCATTTTAAGAGGACCTAACTAGAAACTACCTTTTCATATATCAACATATGCTTCAGACACAACTCTAGGAGCTGTGTTAGGACAAAAAGACCTAATCCCCTATGCCATATACTATACAAGTAAAAATTTGACTCCTCTAGAGTTGAATTATACTGTAACTAAAAAAGAATTCTTAGCTATTGTTCATGCTATCAATAAATTTAGACATTATATAATAGGCTATTAAACCTTTTTTCACACAGATCACTTTGAAATTAGGTATTTAATGAATAAATTTGTCACTAATAGCAGAGTTATAAGATGGTTATTGCTTCTACAAGAATTTAACATCACTATTGTAGATAGGCTTGGAAAACAAAATACAGTTGTTGATTTCCTATCTAGAATCCAAAATATTAAGGACAACACTCTAGTTGAAGATAAATTTCCTGATGAATATCTCTTTGCAATAACTACTCAAAGTCCTTGGTTTGCATATATTGCCAATTATTTAGTTTCAGGAAAATTTCCTTCAAATATAACTGCTAGAGAGAAAAGAAGAATCATCCAATCAAGTGAAAAATTTTCATGTATTACTAATGAATTGTATAGAACAGGTCCAAATCTTATTATCAGAAGATGTGTTCAAGAAGATGAGATGCCTGAAATTCTTAAGGCATGTCATGATGAACCCTGTGGTGGAAATTTTGCTGATAAGAGGACAACCTATAAAATCATTCATTTAGGATATTATTATCCATCCATATTCAAAGATGCTAAAGAATATGTCAAGAGGTGTGACAATTGTAAAAGGGTAGGGAAACCTGCTCCTTCAAATGAAATGCCTTTACAAACTCAGTACATATTGAACCTTTTGAACAATGGGATTTGGATTTTGTCGGACCTATAAATCCTCCATCAAAACAAAGGAAGTATAACCTAGTATGAACTGATTATGTCACTAAATGGTTAGAGGCTAAAGCATTACCTTTTGCTAAAGCATTACTCGTTTTGGTGTCCCAAGAGAAATTGTCACAGATCAAGGAGCTCGATTCACATCAAATTTGGTACAGAAGATGGTAGAGAATTACAAAATCAAGCACAAAAATTATACTCCCTATCATCCACAAGAAAATGGTTAATTTGAATCTAACAACAAGGTGATTGAAGGAATTCTCATAAAGACTATTCATCTACATAGAAGAGATTGGGAAGAAAGGCTTCCTGAAGTCTTATGGGCCTACAAAACCACATGGAGGAACACAACAGGACATACTCCTTATGAACTTGTTTATGGGAAACAAGTCATATTCCCCATAGAGTTTCAGATCAAAACCTTCAATATGGTAGTCCATCTGGGACTTGATTTGATAGAAGCACAAAAGCACAGACTGGAGAAAATTAATGAACTAGATGAAATCAGACAAGATGCAGTCCAAATAACCAACATAGTCCAACAACAAAGGCCTAAATTGCATGACAAATATATGAAAGAGAAGAAACTTCAAGAAGGTGACTGGGAACTATTGTTTGACTCAAAATTCAAGGATTTTCAAGGGAAATTTCAAACTCATTAGCTTGGGTCATATGAGATTGAAAAAGTCTTCAAAAATGGAGCAGTAAAGATCAGAACAATAGATGAAGAAAATGTATCATTTCTTCTAAATGGTCATAGACTGAAAGTATATCATAAACCACTTTCAAGAGAAGAATTTGTCAGAAAATTTCAAGATAACATTGATATGGAGTTAGTGAAGAATTCTTCTTCTTCACTAACTTAGCTTTTTTTTTCTATTATTAATGATTAAAAAAAATAAAAAATAAAAAATAAAAAATAAAAAATAAAAAATAAAAAATAAAAAATAAAAAATAAAAAATAAAGTATAAGTATGAAAACCAATCAATAATTGGCATACTTATGCAAAAAGTGTAGGGTGAAAATCAGAACCTTCTGACATCCTATACATTCAATTTTTCTTTTTCTGTAACTAAGTGTTCATAATTGCAAAACATAAATTGCAAATTCATTTCATTTCACACCATATTTCATCTCATCCCACTTCCATTTTCACTTTTTCCATCATAACATTTTTCGCTCCACATTCATATTCCATTTCCATATTTCATATTCTTTTGACAGGCACATTCTGCAGCTGTTCATTCTATAGCTGATTTTGTTTTGTAGCTAATTTGACTCTACAACCTACTCCAACAAATAAAATATTATTGTAAGAAGGGACTATGGATCTCTATTCCAAAGATCACCATGCCACAGAAAGGAGAACAAACACAACAAACAAATAAGGTCAAAGTTCTAAGATAAATTGTGTAAAATTATTTTAACAGCAAAAAGGTTAAAACATGAAATAGATACAATGTGTATAATCATATGTTTCCTAAAAAACATATCATTCAAATTGATTGAACCCTTGTCATATAACATCTCGACCATATCCCTTATCTCATGTCCACATGTTCCCACATATTCTTTGCTTCTTCTAATTTATTGATAACTAGCTACCACAGTAATTTGTCACCGTCTACCATTCCCAGTAAAATGGAGGACTACTGAGCTTGAATACATTATCTGTGCCTTGAAACATCATCAGTGTCCTGTTCTCTAAGCAAACTTCATTTTATAAAGACATCTCCTTGCAAAAATCATGAAAAACATCCCTTTTTGCATTGGCGCGGGCGAACGGTTCGGCGCTCGCGCCCAGTGAGGAAAATCTGCCAAAGAAGCCGCGCCAGCGGCGCTACGTACGAACGTGTACCAGCCAATTTAAGGAGTGTTTTTTAAATAAAGATGGTGGAAGTTGAGTTTCAACAAACTCAGAAACGATTGCCTATCTTGAGTTGGGAGGTTTGGCTGCGGGAGTTCTATGGAAGGGAAGTGGTTTTGCCACCTCCCATGGAACCTTCCTTGTTGATAGGGCCAATCCCACAATAATAGGGATCCCAACTCCCTCCTTCCCCATCTATAAAACCCTGCTCAATTCCATGGAAAGCTAGTCTTGAAGTGCCTAAGCTTTGAATCTCCAAATTCCCAAGAGCCTTTTGAGCTATAAGAGCCCTCTTCTGTCCCTTAAGGCCGACTCAAGTAAGGAGACTATTGTCGAGAGACTCAGGAGAGGTTTGCCCTTTCCCTGGCGAGCTTTGCGAGACGTGAACGACTGGAGACCCATCCGAAGGAGACCACGATGTCAGAACTTTGGTTGTAATCTCTTTCGATCGTTATTTAATGAATGATTACGATTATGGTTCCACTCTGTTTTCAATGATGTTAATATGAGTAGTATCCTTTCTGACTGATATTGAGTTACGTATGCTAGATTTTATGATTGTGTCTGTTTGTTTCTTGCATGTGCAGGTGTCCACCCACGGAGATCATTGGAGGATCGTGATCTGCCGAGGCTGAGGAACGGGAACGCTCTCTTCTTCAGATCGTAGCATTGGAATCCAGGTAGGCTTCTATCTCTAGTCTTTTCATTCGTAACTAGGAACTTGCATCGTAACATTTCTGATTGTTGCTAGACCCCTGCTGGGCTAGTAGGGATCGCCTCTGTCCGCAGAGGGGATTTACCTCCTCAACAATTTGGCGACTCCGCTAGGGATCGTCTAGATTTCATTGTCTCGTTTTGATTATTTTATGTTTTTCCTTGCTTGATGAGCCTTCTGGGTTGGGTTCTTTTGTTGTTGTTTACTTCTTGGTTTGCTTAGTATGCATTGATCTACTTCTGGAGTAGTTATTTTTCTTTTTTGGCTGAGAAACTCGACTGGCGCGCTTTTTAGCTCGACAGTCGCGCCAATTGGCGCATGTTGCTTTTGTTTAGCCCGCGCCAATTGCTTTCTGGCGCCAGTTTCAGCCTCACAGTCGCGCCACTACTGTAAGGTTTTTGAGTTTCTTCATTTTTGAGCTCTCTGGGTTTTGTCAGTGTTTTTCTTCTTGATTTTCCCACTGCCTGAGTGTGTTGGAGTCCTGTTTGACTGAGAATTCACCTCTGTCCTTTGGTTGTTTGCTTTTATCTATCGATTTCACGTTTTGAGCCCTAGGGCATCTAGTGGCCTAGTGTATCGAGCCCTCCTTGGGAGTTTTGGTGTTTTGTTTGTCCGGTCGACTTTCTGATTGATTCTCCGCATCCTCTTAGTAGTTGTTCATTGTTTTGTTGCGATTTTTGGGTGATTGTTCATTCCTTCATTCGAATTTCGTTTGGTCTTGCATTGGGCCTAGATCACACAGCCCATTGGAGCCTTTTGAGTCTTTTTTTGGTTTTGAGAGACTTTGGTCGATTTGGGATCTGATTGCTTGCGTTGTTGAGTGAAATTTGTTTGTTTTGCTCTATCGAATATCGTTTCTAAAATTGTTCCATTTGTTTTCAGTTTGTTTAGTGCATATTAGCTATCAAACGTTGAAAATTACCAAAAAAAATCTCTTGTGCTTTTGGTTGAATTAGTGCAAATTGTAATCTTTTCAATTTTGCTAGTGATTAGTGATCTGAATGAAAAGTTTTCAATTTCATTAGCTGCATTAGAGATCTCGTTGTTTGTCTTCCGTTCATTTCGTTTGTGTAAAAGCTCTCAACTCTTCTCTAATTAGTTTTCATCGAACGAAATGTTGGACTGTGGCATGTAGCTTTGCATTTAGGAGTCTTTTAAGACACTACATACGATAGGGCCTAAAAATTGAAACTTAATCAAAGATCAACTTTAAAATCTATTCAATTAACCTAAGGCAGCATTGGAACTTAACGAAACATTTTTAGAGGTCTAGGCTAGAGACGTGTTCCGGCGTCTTTAAACCTAGCAGTTGTCGCTCGCCATTTGGCTTTAGACAGCGCTAGTACGGACTTGTGCTCCCCGTACCGTCGCGCATATAAAGGGAGACCCCTCTATGTTTTCAATCCTTTATCCACAGGAAGCCGAGTCTGCCACCCTATACCCGTGATACACCGAACACAGCATTCGGGGAGACTACCTGCACGTACGGAAAGTCCTTGGTCGATTTCTGTTTCATTACTGAAACCAAGGTGTATATGGCAGTTCACGGATATTTGGTACACCCTTTGTGCCTAGTTTTTCTTGAGTAGTCATTTGGTCTTTTCTGACTCCCTAAACTTGAAAAGACCGTCGAGCGCTTGTCCTTTCACGCTTGTATCAAATCTGAAAGAGATAGAGTCATCTTTCTATTGTTTCTTGACTCTTAAAATATGAAATGATAGAGTTTCTTACTTTTCAATGTGGTAAAATTAATCACCCACGATTACACGCCCGCTTAGATATTGCTTGTTGACCGTTTGATCGTGTGCCCTTAACTCGTTTTCAGCCCGTGTGTGTGTTTGCTTCTTTTTCTCCGGTCTTTTGCCACAGTGGCGGAACCTTCGGTTTTGTCGACTGGTAGTCCTTACACGGACGATTCTTCAGAGGCTTCCCAATCCTCTGTCGAACCACAGCAGCCTGTTGTTTCCGAGTTTCCTGACGGGGGACCGGTTCTCGCTGAGCAACCCTTTGGAGGACCAGTTGAGTTCAATTGGCCCTTTTCGGACCCTGTGTCTGAATTGAGATTAGGAACTGATTTCCTTTCTCTTACCTCGAGTTCGCCTTTTGTTGCTGCTGTATTTTCTCCTAGTCCTCGCCATCTTTTGCGTGATTTAACGGTAGGATCAACCATGAGTGATTCTGGTGAGGAAATCCCAACGTCCGGTGAAGAATATCAGCTCTTCCCGCGTAGATTGTTTGAGGGAGACAACTCTGAGCTGGCTAACATGTCAACAGCCAGTCCTTCTTTACCACAGAGATACAGATCTCTCGGTCAGATCATTTCAGCTGCAGCCTCTATGGGAATTTCATCTCCTGCTTCGAGGCTAGCTGCTACCACACCCGGGGTGTCTCCTCAGATGCCTGTCACATCTGTTCCCGTCCGGCCCACTGTCTGTGTGGCCGCCTCTTCTCCTGTTGTCTCAGCATCTGTTACCAGGGCTGGGCCAACTCCTGAAGATGTTTATCTAGCTATTGTTATACCGGAGAACATCTCTCCGGAGGAGTATCGGTTATCTTTGCAATAGCCGAATGCCGAGGCTGGACCGTCCGCCCAGGAACCCTACTGACCTTACTTTTCGCACTATGCACAGGATGGTACTCCCGTGTATGCTTTCCCAGGTCAGTATGACGAGCACGGGGAGATTTTGCGTCTACCCGCTCCTGAGGCTTATCTTTATGCTCAAGGTTTACCGTACAACCAGGCTTATAACCCGCAGGGACAGCCTTTCCAAGGCCAACCTGCGGGCCAACCTGGCTATCTTTATGATCCACAGGGGCAGCCCATCCAGGGCTACCCTGCGGGCCAGCAAGGGCTATCGTACAGTTCGCAAGGATAGTATTACAGCCCTTCCGGTCAACCTATCCAACCTCAGCCGGGGTACCAACCGGGACCGGTCTACAGTCCTGGGGGGCAAATCCAGCCTTCTTTGCCGATGCAACCGCAGTATCCTATCGTTTCTAACGTTGCATATCAGCCAGGACCATCCTATGGTTCTGCTTCAGGTCAAACCGGTTTCCAGCAAGTACCTGGTCTTGTTCCACCACCAGGCCAACCGGCTCACCCGGTACAACCCGGTGTTCCGCCTCCAGGCCAACCGGTCCATCCGGTACAACCTGGGGCTCACTTACAACCAGGTCAACCTGCGCAACCGGCGCCGCCTGTCTATCCGAGTCAGCCTGGTCATTCAGGTCAACCCTTGCACACGGGTCAACCTGTTCACTCAGGTCAGCCCTCTCAGTCGAGTCAACCTGTTCATTCAGGGCAGCCCGCTCATTCCATCAACCCTGCACAGCAGCCGGTTCATTCAATGCCGGAGCCAAATCAACAGCTGCGCCCTACGTATCAGGCTCCGCAGGGTTCCACTTTTCAGCAGCCTACTCATCCTCAGGGTGGTTATTATCCTCATGGTCAGTCTCAACCAAACTATAACCACCCCAGAGGCTCTCAGTATTATCCTCCTCCACCCGGTTCTACCTACACTCAGCAGCCAAATCCAAACGCTGCTTATACAGGGCCGACACATAATCAGGGTCCGTACCCTGGTTATCAAGCCCCACACTATGGTTACCAGCATCCAAATCAGTCTGGTTATACGACCTATGCCCCCTACGGTCAGAATCCTGCGGGACAGAACCCGTGGGGGCAAGGATATTCACAACCATCGTGGAGTATGGGTGCCGGACCTCATCCTGGGCCTGGCATGGCAGTTAATCCTCCATTGCCGTTCCTGGCTACCTTGGAACTGCCGGACGTTTCAAAGTTGACCAATGATCCGATTTTACATAATCCATATTGGCCTCCGGTTCCCACCAAGATACCAGGTGACTGTCCCAAGTTTGAGGGGAAAGCTGGGGAGGACCCCCAGGCGCATGTGATGACGTATCACCTTTGGTGTTCGTCTAACTCTTGGGTCGACGATTCGATTCGCCTGCGCCTCTTCCAGCGTACCTTAACTGGAGCTGCTGCTAAGTGGTACATAGAGCTATCCCGTGGAATTTTTCAAGATTTCAACTCTTTAGCCATGGCTTTCCTCACGCATTTCCAATTACCGGTTCGGTATGAAGCTGGGACGCACCTCCTGACTTCCCTGAAGCAGGATAAAGCCACTCACATCTCAGATCACATCCATGAGTGGCGGCGCCGTCGTCGAATGATCAAGTTTCACATACCTGATCAGATATTGACTCACTGGTTCACCACCTCCTTTGTGAATAAAATCGCTCAGGATATCGCGATGGGAGCGTACGTGACTGAGGAGCAAGCCATCGCGCGTGCCCAGTACCTAGATCTTGTCTATTCACAGTCTGGGACGCTTTATGACATCTTGACTGATGCTCCACGACCTGGAACCACTAAGGCCCCGCCCACCCCTGCGGTGGATGGTGTCATTGGTTCTGTCTCTCAAAATTTGAAGAAGTCTTCGAATGGGAAGCAGAAGGCTAATTCTTCCAACAATACCTCTGCCAATCCAACCTCATTTGATTCTGGTCAAACTGCGGAGGTGAATGCCGTTCAGGCCAATCCTGCGGACAAATCCTCCAAGGGGAAGAAGAAAGGCAAAGGCAAATCAAAATCTGATGCCCCGAAACCAGAATCTAAGTCTCGTACTGAGGATGGCTCCCAGCGTAAACCGAAGTACCCTTGCCTCATCTGTGAAGGGGACCATTATACTAAGGATTGTCCATGACGATCCGAGGTTAGTCAACTTCTTAAAGGCCCTAAAGGGACTCCGGCTATTTTGAAAGAGCCATTTCCATCTCAGCAGACCCAGATGGTCGAACAGGCATCACCATCTACACCGTTTGGGTCTCAGGTTTTCATGGTGAAGAGTGTTGCACCTATCCCTGTCGCTACACGGTCGAAGGATTACAATGAACCGCGGCAGGCACCCGGGAAGGCAGTTGCGGATGGGCCGCCTCCCCCACCTGTCTCCGGTCCATTGGAAATCGAGAAGCCTTCTCTGGAACCCATTGTGAAGCCACCTCCCAAAGGTGTCCTTCGAAGATCTTCTTATAATCCAAATGCTCGTGCCACTCAACATTACAGCATTGTGGAGGATCTGGCATAGGCGCCATGTGCTATGTCCGCACTTGAGGTTCTTCAAAGTTGTCCTTCACAACGGAAGGCATTACTGTCTGCAATCGGGGGCATCGATCCCGCCGACTCGAGCCTTCTCACCTTCGATCTGGAGAATTTTACTCCCCGGCTTCCACATCAAATCGATTTGGTCATTCAAGTTAGGATTAACGGTCTGAACATTCATAGGGCCGTCATAGATGAGGGTGCATCTACCTGCGTTATGTCCTCCGCTTGCTGGAAGGCCATCGGCTCTCCAGCCTTGTCGTCATCCCCCAATGCCCTTGAGGCATTTGATGGTCGGGAATCTAAACCCCTGGGCGTTCTCGAGAGTCTCGCGATCACATTACAGGGGAAAACTGTCAACGTAGAAGTGGAAGTGGTTGACGCTAAACTCAACTACAATATACTTCTTGGCCGCAGTTGGACCCATGCCATGCTCTGCGTGCCGTCCACCGTCTTTCGATTCATTAAGTTCCCTCACGAGGGCAAGATTGTCACAGTGGATCAGTTGTCATTTTTCACCTCTAACTATGAGAACAACGTGCCATACGTGGATCAAATTCCGAATCCCCCAGACAGTGTAGGACCTGGTCTCTTTAAGGACCCAGTCCTCATGGGTATATTTCCTGCACCGCCACCGCATACCGCTCAAGTCAACATGTTGTCCAGGTCTGATGACCCCTGGCTTATTCCTACACCTGAGCAGGTTTATGAGTTTGGAGAATCCATGCCTTTAACGCCAGTAGAGATCAGCTACTGTGAGATTGTTGCGGCATCGGATCCTCCGCCTCCTCAGCATGCTCCTTTGAGCATGACTCTCGACGTCTACTCCCAATCCCCCTGGCTTGGTCAGGCTGATTCACCTGACCCTCTCAGAGAGACTTTTCCTTCCGATGAGGCTATCATTGAAACTATGTCTCTTGAGGAGCTGCCTTGGGGCGATGGACATCATCTCTCCTCGTTTATGCCTAGCTTGGGGGCAATGACTGATTGTCTGGAGCGTTATGCTACTCAGGTTCCTTCCCCTCCTCTTCAAACACCGATCTTGACACATGAGGTTTTTTCAGAGGGTAATCTGAGTAAAATTACTCAAACTATTCCAATCAACATCTCCGTTAAACCGGGGATTGTTGAGAATATTCATGTGGGTGTGACTTGTTCTCCCGATGAGATTCAAGTCTATACTGAGATTTTCAAATAATTCAGAGATGTTCTCGCATGGTCTTACGAGGAAATGCCGGGGATTGACCCTAGTATTGTAGTGCACGAGATTCCAACCTATCCAGGTGCAAAACCCATGCGCCAACGCTTACGTCCCATGCATCCTCGGAAAGCCGCCGCTATCAAGGCAGAAGTTGAAAAACTTCTGAACGCGGGTTTTATTTATCCCATCCCCCTTATAGAATGGGTGTCCAACATTATCCCTGTTGATAAAAAGCAGGGTACAATTCAAGTCTGTGTGGATTATCACAACATCAATCGCGCCTGTCCAAAGGATAATTATCCCACTCCGTTTATCGACCGGATCATTGACGAATGTGCCGGGAGTGAGATCTATTCCTTAATGGATGGTTTCGCAGGATATAACCAAATCAATATCGCACCTGAGGATCAACATAAGACCACATTCATCTGTCCGTGGGGCACTTTCACATACAAAAAACTCCCGTTCGGCTTAAAGAACGCTGGAGCCACGTTTCAGCGTGCGATGTCCTACGCTTTTCATGACATCCGCCATATCGTTCAGCCCTATGTGGACGACTTGCCAGCCCATTCGAGTAAGTGTGAGGACCATCCTGAGCATCTCCGTCAGATCTTTCTTCGTTGCAGACACTACAATATCAGGCTCAATCCTCATAAATGCGTCTTCTGCGTTGACGCTGGCCGTATTTTATGATTCATAGTCTCGAAAGACGGAATTCGCCTTGACCCCCTAAAGGTCGAGGCCATCGTAAATCTCCCATCACCCTCCTCCCTGTATCAGTTACAGAGTCTGCAAGGGAAAGCGAATTTTCTTCGGCGCTTTATCCCGAATTATGCCGAGGTGGCCAAAGGATTCACTCGTTTGTTAAAGCAGAACGTTCCCTTTCACTGGGACGAAATTGCTCAAGAATCCTTTGAGAAGCTGAAGACGTTGCTAGTCAATGCTCCGTTGCTTCGTCCTCCGGACTACCACCGCGACTTCACTTTATATTTAGCCGCCGCATTTAGCACCATAGCCATGGTCTTGGTGCAGGATGACGATAACGGTGATGAACATGTCGTTTATTACCTGTCTCGGAACCTTCTCGACCCGGAAACGCGTTATGCACATGTCGAGAAATTGGCTTTAGCAGCAGTACACGCTGTACAACGCTTTCGCCATTACATCCTTTTGTGCACGATAACAGTGGTTTCAGACTGCAACCTTATGACATATATTCTTTCTAGACAATTACTGGGGGGAAAGTACTCCAAATGGATTGTGATCCTGCAGGAGTTTGACTTGGAGTTTACCACTGCTAAGTCAACTAAATCATTGGTCTTCGCGGATTTGATATGCTCTCTCCCTACAGACTCTGTTCCCTCACACTCTGAAGACCATATACCGGACGAAACGCTTTTCCTCATCAGTACTCGTGACCCTTGGTACGGTGACATCATAGTGTATCTTCAGACCTCGACATTTCGGTCTGAGTTGGATAAAGCTGCCCGCCGTCGGATTCGGCACCAGTCCCAACCCTACCGTATAGTAGGAGATACCTTATATCGCGTTGGAGTAGATTCGGTGCTCCGACGATGCCTAACCTTGGAAGAGGCTGAGAAGGTCTTAAATGACTGCCACAGTGGTGCCTGTGGCGGACATATGTCCGGGTATGCTACTGCCCAGAAGATTCTGCGAGCAGGTTATTTCTGGCCTTCCATATTCAAGGACTGTATCACTGCAGTCTGTAAATGTCATCCATGCCAGATTTTTCAGCGCAAGATGCGCGCGCCGCCATTGCCATTGCATCCCGTTATTACCGTCAGCCCTTTTGTGAAATGGGGCGTGGATTTTATGACGTGTAACCCTCACTCGGCCGGGGGGCATGCGTATATTATTGTCGCCGTCGACTACTTCACTAAGTGGGCCGAGGCGATGCCTACACTAGCTGCTGACGGGAAAACGACTGCTCAATTTATATTCAACCACGTTATCGCACGGTTCGGGGTTCCTCAAGCCATCGTCACTGATCACGGTACTCATTTCCGTGACTACATGATGGTGGAGCTGACTTCAACGTTGGGCTTGCGTCACGACAACTCAACACCATACTACCCTCAAGCGAATGGTCAGGTTGAAGCAGTGAACAAGGTTTTGGTCACTATGCTTCAGCGAATAGTTGGTATTCATAAATCCAATTGGCATCTCCAACTGTTCTCAGCTCTCTGGGCATACCGAACATCTGCTAAGAGTGCAACTGGATTCACACCATTTCAATTGGTGTACGGTCTGGAAGCCACTCTGCCAGTTGAATGTGAAATTCCTTCATTGAAATTAGCCGTGGAGCTTCTACCTGGTACTTCTGCCGAGGAAGAACGTCTTCTGTATCTGGAACGGTTAGATGAAACCCGTCGTCTGGCTGCTTTGATTATCGAAGCACAAAATAAGAGGGTCAAAACTCATTTTGATCAATCTGTTTCTCCTCGTTCTTTTATCGAAGGAGACCTCGTCCTCCTGTACGATCAAGCACATGATAATCTTGGAGCCGGTAAACTCCAGCCTATGTGGCACGGGCCCTATATAGTAAAACGCGTTTTGAAAAATGGGGCCTACGAGCTTATAGATTATGAAGGAGTTCCGCTGGCGCAGCCCAGAAATGGGCTGTACCTTAAAAAGTACTATGCCTGAAGTGATTTCTTGGTGTGGTGTGTGTACATAGGTATGTGATTTTCATTTGTGTGCATGTATTGTGTGGTGTGCTTTGTAAACATCTTTCTGTTGATCGGGTCTTCCTGGTTGTGCAGATGTCTTTTCATCCATTTTTCGGTTTCGCGGATGGTGCCTCCCGCAGTACCAGGAATCTGTCTTCAGCAGCCTGGGTAATCTATGATCCTGCTGGTGAGTTGATTGACCTACAAGGAGTATGTCTCGGATGTACCACGAACAACATCGCGGAATATAGTGCTGTGTTAGAATTATTAACCGAGGCAGTAAACCTTGGTATCCGTGAATTGCTCGTGTATCCAGATTCGCAACTCGTGGTGTTACAACTGAACGGACACTATTCGGTAAGGAACCCGTCCATCTTACGTCTGTATCTGCGTATTCGATTACTAGAAAGGAATTTTGACTACATTACATATCATCATATACCCAGGCATTTGAATACACTAACAGATGCAGTAGCAAATTTGGTATTAGACAGACATTTGTGCAATTTATAAATCATCATCACATGTAAAGAAAGATCCATCCAGAAATAGATATGTATATATATGGATATTGAAATGTTTACATAGAGTGCGTCACATAAAAGTCAAAAATACACATAGTCGTCTTAAATACATTCGGAGACGATACGTCTCTCAAAAAATAGGTGTGGTATAAATCCTAAGAGCTAATCCACATGGTGCTCATGATAGCACGTGACTGCACGCACTAAGCGTCTCAGGATTCGGTGGATCCGACTCGGAACTCCCACCGTGTGGCGCTGGTATGCCATCGGTACGTCTGCCAGCCGAGCATAGTCTGGGATCCCATGGGCAATGCCCTCGAGATTCTGGATTAGCTCCTCTCCTCCGGTGCCCTCTCCTTGAGGATCAGGGGCGAGTTGTGTCCTCCGTGAGATAGGAGACATCCCAGCTGGTCTCTCAGGTCCCACATCTGCATGCATATATAAAATGTGTTAAGACGAATGTGTATTAACAAAAAAAACATATAAATATAAAATCAAAAAACATGAGGTCTTACCCAACTCCTCGTCCCAGTCGTCTCCTTCTGGTAGTGGGAGATCTGGGTCCCCGGTAAAGTCAGTTCCTGCATAGGGTCAGTCTTCCATGACAATCAGCTGGCGCCGTAACCACCTAAAGAACTCCGGCCTCCAGGACATCTGTTGGCCGCCTCCAGATCTGGGCATCAATGCTGCCCAGCGAGCCATTCTTGGCTCTCGTGGTATCGGGTCTGCTACTGCGACCCCTTGGCCCTGGAAGATTGGTAAGCGTTCCAGAATGAACGATACTAAGATGGAACCATAACCGAACTGTTTCAGTTTACCCTGTTTGCATTTCGTGAGCTGCCTTTTCATATTGATTGTTACTGTTGTTGCCCAGTCGAACAGCAGGGGACTCATGCATTCTGAAGCTAGCAGGAGTTGGGCCTTTGTGGCCTCGTGCGGTGCCTGCGACCTAGCAGCCTGCGTGATGGTATGGAGAACCACTCTCAATGCCAGATCAGGGATAGTGTGGATATCCACTTTCTTGCTACCTGATCCCGTTTGAGCTCCTTGGCACACTCATGCCATCACTTCTTCCATCTTTTCCCCAGATGGTCTGCTTCCAGTCAACACCGGGATCGGACCTCTGTGGGACAATCCAGTGATAAAATAAACATCAGAAACCTCCAGATCTAATACCTGGTCTCATAACCTGAACACCTATTCACGTTCATCCCAGATACTGATTAAATACTGGAGGAGCTCGGGCTGAGCTCGTAGACACGGTGTGAGGAAGAACTTTTTCAGTCCACGGTTTCTAAGTGCATTCATGCAAGCTTGACTTTGCATGGCTTGTTCATCCTCTTCTCCATGTTCTCATTCTTTCCATTCAATTGCCATTTTGATTGGTTACCTGCATTCATATGGTCATAAACCCTTAGTTAGGTCTTTGATGAGTCTCAAATTCCATACAATTTTGTCTAAATGTCGAAATTTTAGGCGTATTTTTAGGTTCGGCCGTTGGCGCGGCTGTTTCCTCAATAGTCGCGCCATGTGGCACGGGCCCTTTATATAAAAGAGCTCATTGGCGCGGGTCCGTGCTCGATACCCGCGCTAATGAGCCCGGCCCTAAATTTTCAAAAATGGCTCTAGAAAACTGATTTACAGGGTAAAATTATTAAAATTTGGATGAAATGAAGAGCAAGGGAGCGCCTCTTACCTGTGACAGACAAGAAGCTGAATGGTCAACTGGATTTGTCGCAATCACCGTCAGAATTTTCTGCTCCAAATGGACCACTGTTGCTTTTTACCAAGGTAAATAGTAAATGTAATTTTGTTTTTACCAATTTGACATATTTATAACTTTTTGACATGAAATGAGTTGTAAAAAGTCATTTTTATCGAATATTTTTATATGTTATGTCGAAAATGGATTTTACGCTTGCTTGGTATGTGCAACAACAGGTTTTTGCGACTTTAACGATGGAAACGAGTTGTATTTTATACTTTTTCGGACTCGGTAAATACACGAAAAAGTCACTTTGGAGTCATCTTTCAGCTCTTTTTTGACTCTCTAAACATGAAAAGATTGCCGAGGCCCTTGTCGTTTCGATCTCTTTAAATTGGACACGAATCGACATCTACCCAGTATACGTTTAACCCTTTTTCGGGCTGGGATGGATTGATTACGAAAAAGGAATACCCTAGCCTATCGCGACTAGGAGGTTTTCTCGGATATTGTTTTCTACCTTTTCGGATCTGAGGAACTATTCACGAAAAGGGACCCATGGAGTTTACTTTTCTACTGTCTTTTCAAACTCTCTAAACATGAAAAGACGCTGAGTTCTTCCTTTGTCAGACTCGTTAAATCCTGATGACATCGGACTCAGTCGAAATGACGTTCTCCTCCTTCCTCCTTCCTAGGACTCGTTAAATGTACTAGGATGGATTCGCCCGAAGGGCGGACTTATATCGCAAGCATATGCTATCCCCTTCAAGCTTGTTGTCAAAAATAATTGGGGTACTCGCCAGAAATGGTGAGGGAAAATGGAACCATCGTCGTTGTCGTCGGCAGTATGTCGCTCTTGAACATGGCACTTGTCTGCATTCGTGTCGGGTTGGGGACATCTCATCTCATTTTTTCACTTTGCCTCCGTGGGTTTGGATAATCCCTTTTGACCTCTCCTCTGCTCATTGCCTTGTCACCATGACCTCTGATCTACTGATGTCAAATACTGCCAAATCCACTGTCGTGCCGTTTATATGTTCAAGAGAAGTTGGCCTCTGCTAGTATCAACCTTCCTCTGATTCTCATACGATCCTAATTCACAACAAAACATCATGTTCCTCTGTCTCGTGTCGATGATGTGGGAATCATTATGGCCCACCTTCGATCAAGGTCACTTCCTATCGACATCAGCTCATTATCCAGGAAGCTGATCTAGAGACTCCTTTATGGTACCTTGGAGCCTACATGCCTCAATGGCAGGTTCGTCGCATTCGACGTGAGGTTTTCATCATCGGCCTCCGATCGAGTGATTCTGCGGGTGTTCGACGCCAACTCATTGATTCACACGCCGTAGATTGTACCTATAGTACCTTGAGGGCCATTGTCATTATTGGTGGTTCCTCTCACGTTTGTTAACGACTTTCATCATTGGCTGGTAATCAGACGATGTTCCTGCATGTTCGACTTCAGCTCACATATTCACATGCTCGAACTTGTACTTTGTTTGGGTCGAGATGGAGCGCAAGACCCTGAATTGTGTCTGTTGTAATCCAGGCTGCGATTGTGGATTATTATCATTATGTATATGACTCATTGCTTGGATGGCTGCGACCACACCTGAGTCTATTTATTTTGATCCTCACTGGATGGCTGTGCCCATACCCTGGATCCGGATTATAGTGTACTCTGTTTCGGATGGCTGCGCCCATACCACATATACATCATGTACTTGAGACATCAGTTGTATCTTTCTACGCAGGTTTTCCGACGGCGGGCCTTCAGTTGAACACGTTCTCGTAAAGCATTTCACCCCTCTCTCTCTCGGGCCTCATACTTTAGGGGGCATCTGTTACACAGTAATTTGTCACCGTCCCTACCATTCCCCGTCCCGCACAATGGAGGACCCATTTTGTGACTTGTGAACATTGTCATGCCTTGAAAACATCATCAATGCATTCCTCTAAGCATGAGCTTCATTTGCCCTAAAGACATCTCCTTGCAAAAATCATGAAAAACATCCCTTTTTGCATTGGCGCGGGCAGACAGTTCAACACTCGTGCCAATGGGGAAAATCCTGCAAAGAGGCCGCGCCAACTGGCACTCTGTCCCAGAGCAGTAGTTGCGCCAGCCAATTTAAGGAGTGTTTTTTTAAATAAATATGGCGGAAGTTGAGTTTCAACAAACTCAGAAACCATTGCCTATCTTGAGTTGGGAGGTTTGGCTGCGGGAGTTCTATGGAAGGGAAGTGGTTTTGCCACCTCCCATGGAACCTTCCTTGTTGATAGGGCCAATCCCATAATAATAGGGATCCCAACTCCCTCCTTCCCCATCTATAAAAGCCTGCTCAATTCCATGGCAAGCTAGTCTTGAAGTGCCTAAGCTTTGAATCTCCAAATTCCCAAGAGCCTTTTGTGCTGTAAGAGCCCTCTTTTGTCCCTTAAGGCCGACTCAAGTAAGGAGACTATTGTCGAGAGACTCAGGAGAGGTTTGCCCTTTCCCTGGCGAGCTTTGCGAGACGTGAACGACTGGAGACCCATCCGAAGGAGACCACGATGTCAGAACTTTGGTTGTAATATCTTTCGATCGTTATTTAATGAATGATTACGATTATGGTTCCACTCTGTTTTCAATGATGTTAATATGAGTAGTATCCTTTCTGACTGATATTGAGTTACGTATGCTGGATTTTATGCTTGTGTCTGTTTTTTTCTTGCATGTGCAGGTGTCCACCCACGGAGATCATTGGAGGATCGTGATCTGCCGAGGCTGAGGAACGGGAACGCTCTCTTCTTCAGATCGTAGCATTGGAATCCATGTAGGCTTCTATCTCTAGTATTTTCATTCGTAACTAGGAACTTGCGTCATAACATTTATGATTGTTGCTAGACCCCTGCTGGGTTAGTAGGGATCGCCTCTGTCCGCAGAGGGGATTTACCTCCTCAACACTAACGGTCATAGTCATAAATGTGACCTATTAAACCATGTCTTCCTAAGATCATATCATTCACTCATGACACATAAATTCCCCTACAGATCCATAGCCATTTCATTCTATATCAAATCCATAGCTTGATTACCTCCATCATTCTCTCACCTCCACCACACTTTGCAATCAATGTAACTTTAAGTACAAAAAGGTAACGCTGAGGGTAAAGAATCATTCTATGGCTAATCTATCCTCAGACATAGAGAGACAGTTTCAGAAATAGAATATCAGATTCTGCAGCTAATCTAGCTTCAAGCATAGAAAAGTAATTATGAAAGGAAGATAATCTATACAAAGGAGGAATGGGGCTAATTATTAGGATAGAACTAGTTAAAGTCAAGTACTTGGAAGGATATCCACAAGTCAAGGGGTTACTACAGCAAGCAGGGTGGTTAAATTTTATAAATAAATTTGATGGCTTCCATAAGGAGATTACAAAATCATTCGCTAGGTCTTTTGATGGAGTGGAAGTGGAAATTGGAGACATCAAATTCACCATAATAGAATCATTTGTAGCTGAGGCAATAGAACTACCAAGGCAAGGAGAATAATGGTTCAAAAGCAAGGAATTTAATAACGAATCTTGGAAGCAGATACTGAAGAATCCAGGTATGGATGTCACAATATTTAGGAAGGGTATTCCAAGTACTGCTTAAAAAATTCAGTGGAGAAACATGTTGTTAATTTTGCAAAAATTTATAACATGTGAAGGAAGATTTGGGACAATGTATGTTTATCATATCAGGTTACTATTGAATTTCCTAGAATATGGTGAGATAAATTTACCTTTCTTTTTACTCAATAGCTTGAAAAGAATGGCTTCCAATGTCCAAAAGAAAGTTCAATTTTTAGAAACCACTCTGCATCACCATTTTTTAATAAAGATATTGATTGAATTCCACCTGGAGAATATAGGAGATAATTGGGAATCATTTCTTGTAAGAAATAATTTTCAAGATCATGCAGAAACACCATCTAAAGAAGAAAATGTTAGGAGAAGCAGAAGAAGAAAAACTGATATGGTTGTTGAAAATAAACTTGACACTCCATCACATGAAGAAGATGAAGAACTAATTTCTGAAAAGTTAACAGAAATTAGAAAGCAGATTAGGACCAAAAGAAAAGAAAAAACAACAATTGAGTATAATGATGAAGAAAATGGGAGTCCACTAAAGCTAAGGAGAAGTTCTAGACTCAGAGGAATAATGAAAAAGACATTGATAAAGGAGGCAAGAATTATAAATATTGAGGATGAAGAGACTCTAGTTCAAACACCAGTTAACAAATATCCTACACTTAGTCCTCAAAACTCTCCTCTACAACATTTTGAAGATAGACCTAGTAGGAGGACTCCTGATATAGATCCAGTCCAGCAAAAAATCTATGACTCTGTGGAATCCTTGGAAATAAATGCCTCAAAGAATCAAGAGAAACCTATCAATCCACAAGAACCTCCAATAGAAACCCTAAAGCAAGATAAGTATGAAT
This sequence comes from Pinus albicaulis, assembly GCA_034641835.2. NCBI lineage: Eukaryota > Viridiplantae > Streptophyta > Pinopsida > Pinales > Pinaceae > Pinus > Pinus albicaulis. The sequence goes on from JAXQQM020081606.1 coordinate 164,235, forward strand.
TGGAGATACTGAATAGGCACATCAAAAATGAGAATGAGATCTTAAGAGAACAATTTAACTTGAAAAATTCCATGAATAGTTATCTCACTTTACAACTGGGAACACTACACAAAGAGAACATGAAACTTAAGAAGAAGAATAAGAAGATGAATAAAGCCCTCATAAATCTCGGGTTTAAATTGCTCATGACAAAGCCCAGAATGACACTAACTTCCAAAAGACACAATAAAATAAGGCTGGATGTTTTGGCTGAAGTGTCAGAGCATATGGATTAAGAAACAAGAACTTAAGGTGTTAATAAAATTGCATGAGGACATGCAATGGTCTTGCAGTGGGGGTATGTTGAACTCTAGAAATTCCTTTTCTTTTACAAAACCATCATCTCATTTCACTTATATTTCATCAACTCATAAGCCTAAAATCAATGAAGAATGATTAGGATTATCTTAAGGATACATACAATTGATTAACATGTTGTATTTTCATGGTTTTTGTTGTTTTAATAATTTTGTGCAGTATAGCTCTAGAATACAGACATTTCGTAGCTAGTCAGGGATTCCGAAACTATTTTTGTGTTTGAATATGATACAAGTGTTAGTTAAATAAATGGCTTATATGGGTAGTTCCAAAATCCGTCCTACATGATTTCCTCCTATCCACAAGGACTAGATCGACGATTGAAGGAGTCTAGTCTGATAGTCAAAGCTGAAGTCAAAGAGACTGTTTTACACATAAATTAGGACTCTTGATTTGCTCCATAGAAAATCATGAGTCCTAAGAGTCCCAATTTGATTATAATTTGAAGTTATACCTGTAGCTATTCCTATTTGAAGTTAGTTGTGCAATTTACTTATAAATAGAGGTTCTGTAGAACCAAGAACAAGTTAACTGTTAATAGCATAAGTTCGGAATTACAGTGTGGTACTCTGTTTTTATCAAACTCTTTTTTTAATAAAGGAGATCAGTTCTTTGATTTTGTTTTGATCACATCTTCAAGGAGCTAAGGAATTCACCAAATTGGTAGCAGAGGGCCCCTGCTGCTAAGGAGGTTTTTAAGCTTTCTAGCTAGGTTTATTTCAGTTCTTTGTTCAAGTATTTCTTTTTTCTTATTCTCATTACTACTTTCATATTTGACAATTGCTGTGTCCAACTGAGTAAAAACCATTTTTCTTCATACTAAATCTTTATCACTAAATGGTTAGTGACTTATAGGTACAGTGGTTTTTTAGATTTCATTTACTGCTTTCATAGTTGACAATCACTGTGTCCAACTGAGTAAAAAGCATTTGTCTTCATTACTAAATCTTTATCACTAAATGGTTAATGACTTATAGGTAGAGTGGTTGTTTATATTTCATTTACTGCTTTCGTAGTTGACAATTACTGTGTCCAACTGAGTAAAAACCATTTGTCTTCATTACTAAATCTTTATCACTAAATGGTTAGTGACTTATAGGTATAGTGGTTGTTTAGATTTCATTTACTGCTTTCATACTTGACAATCGCTGTGTCCAACTGAGTAAAAACCATTTGTCTTCATTAAAAAATATTTATCATTGAATGGTTAGTGACTTATAGGTACAATGATTGTTTAGATTTCATTTACTATCTTTCATAATTAACAATTGCTGTGTTCAACCAAGTAAAAGCCATTTTTCCTATTTTCAAATCTTATATCAAAATGGTTAGTGAATTATAGAAACAATAATTGTTTAAGCATTTTCATTCTTTATGTCATTCACTTAATTAGTTGTAGTTATAAGATCCTCATTCCATTGCAACTAATAATCTCTTTAAAGGACATTATGATTAAAACTGAATTTGAATATGATTTGCAAGAATGGCTAAATGATTTGATTTAATGGAATGTTTGAGTTATAAATTGCATTTCTTGTTTTCATTTATAAATCTCAATTGAGTCATAGATCCATGGATTAGGTTTATTCACTAATTGAAACACTTGTTTTATCTTTTTAATTAGAACTAGACCTTAGAACTTGTCCATAAAATTCTAATTTCTTTATAGGAAGTTAACTAGTTTTACATCATGTCTTTTTCTTCATTTTAATTAGATTTATTCTCACTTTTCAAATTAGGATAACACACTAAGGATTAAGAACATGAAACCCCCCAAAAAATAAGAAAAACATCAAACAACGAAGTAAGGAAAAGGACACTTAGGTACATATAGTGCACTACACTTCATCAAAGTTACAAGCCCTGGTTGATAATTAATGGAAGCAATTTAGGAACACTAAATTGACTAAACAAGTGTCACTTCCAAGTTGACCTAGAAGGGCCAACAAACAAGTTTTACAAGTGTGTCAAGAAGTCCTCCACTCTCCATCAGACCTATGAATAAGCTGCAACACATATGAACATACCTGAAAACCTCTGTAGCACCTATGCAACATCAACATCATCATCATGAATCCATCACACTGCAACAAGTCATTGCCATGAAGCATAAGCACGAAGACCTAGATGAAGACCTATTTGACAACTCAACTAGTATTCCATGAGCCATCATCACAAGTATATTTGCATCATGTAGCTATAGCATCCTCCTCAACCTATAGCAACATCAACACATCATGACATGTACATCAATGAAAATTCAAACACATTCCAACTCCTCCAAGACCATTATGCTGCATTAAGCTACTAATGTGCCATAAAGTGTTCCATATCATAGGACAAACATCAATGCCAACACATACCAACACAAGTGAGATCAAGTGACATCAATGCCAACCACCAAGCCAAACACATATGCACATGACACATAGCACTTGTTAACATTAATGGCAACACAACCATCTCACTCTCAATACATGATACCAAATAGTAGGACCACCAAGTCAACACATCACACATGCATATGACAAGTATGATCATGGCCATGATCTTGTTGACATCAATGCCAACACAATAATTCCAACAACTAAAACTACTCTTGTAAGTTGATTTCTTTGATTTTTTCACCCTGAAAAATTAATGTTGTATGAAAAATAATCTAATGATCCAATATGGATCATTAAGAGTGGAATCCATTTGTTTTGAAACCCTAAACCCACTTGATTCTTATATCAAAGATGCTACATCAAGACAACAAAACCTTGACACCACCCAATTTAGGTTGACTACCTTGTTAGTTCACGTTTCCATATAAGAATAACAATGTGAAATAAAATATATTTAACAATGCACATGGCATACAATTAATATTTCTACATCATAATCTCATTACATGGCCATCCAATTTACCATCACATTCTCAGATTATATATCTAGCAATAAAACCACATGGCACTCAACATCTATGTTACATCAATAGATATAAATAGAGGCCTATCTGAATGGCCACATTAGAATCAAGCTAGCACATGGAAATATGACATTTCAAAAATTATGTGGTACCATCACACATCAACATACCCATCTAGTCATTAAGCACAATGAAATAATTATGTCAACATTATCTTGTCCATTGACACATGACATCTTATGAAAGCTTGATTAGACATTACAATGTGAAAAGGCCATAAATTCGTCATATGATTTCCATTTGAGTTTTTTTTTTTCTTTTTCTTTTTCAATTTGATATATTTGCATATAATTTCCATTGGTGCAATAATATTTGGAAAATTTTGTGATCTATTATCAAGAATGGTTTGAAGTGATCATTATGACCTCCAAATTGCTAAATTTTCCAAAGTAGAATAAATATAAGTATAAACAATTGAAAAAATAGATATTGTTATTATCAGGGGGATAAACTTGTGAGGTTAGTCGAGGGTGACATCCAAAATCATGTAAACAATAACACGTGGGAAGATTGTACACAAGCCTAAGGCATCCTAGTATAAATAATATTAGACAATCCATAAAGGCATAATGAAGGTGAAATTTGTCTTGTTTTATTATGGAGAAATAACTTCTTGTTTTTTTTGAATAAAATTCTTCCTTTAGTGTATATTTAAAATTGATACGTACAATCATTTTATGCAAAAAAATGATGATATAGGTAACTTGCATCAGAAAAATTTAATAACTATGATACTCCAATAACACTATCAAAAGTTATAAATTCCAACAAGGTGTCTTTATGTAATATCCCATCAAGGTGTTACCTTAAAAAATGTTAACAAACAAAAATACTAAGTAACTAACAAGTAGCACACTACTAGAAACATGGGATAACACAAATAGGCTAAATCTAAAATCATCATATCTATATATAAAATCCAATATGTACACCAAATAAAGGGGCATGCTAAGGACCCATAAATAACTTATTCCTATATCAATTTACTCAAATAACCACCAATGCAAATTTAACTACTTGAATACCTAAGCTTAGATATTATGGAAATTCAAGGTTGATCCAACTACACTATAGCACCCATAAATCATAATATGAAAGATCGCATGAACTAATCCTCAACAGTTCTCGATGAACTGGTATCCAATAAATAATGGGGAAATCAAAGGAAGAGCTAAGTTTCCACCCAACAAAAATGTCTTCCCACCAAGTAGGGCTCAATCTCAATGAGGTAATGGAATCACAATTCATACCAGTTGACGAGTGTCCAAAATCACATATTTCCAACACCCATTCACAACATTTAGAATACCCTTTTCCCCATATTATTACCATCATATAACTCATTTTTCTAAGAATGAGGAATTTTTTATCAAGGTATAATGTTAATTTTATTATGTCATTTTTAATTTTCATACTTGCGTATTAATGCTTGTGCTAAGTAACAAGATATCATGAGGAATCCTCAAGACAAACTTGTGTAGGTATTACTGAGGACTACCTGTTCATTCGATGAAATTCCTTCATGATGTTCAAACACCTGCATCACATTATTTTTGAATGAAATTTTCCACAACACCTCCATGATTTTGCAACGTAACTTGTTGGGGTATCTACTACAACACCTCCATGATGTTGCAACACCACTAGTTGGGGTAGTTGTCGCAACACCTTCACATTGTTGGTTGGGGTAGTTTTTGCGACACCCCTAGAACCTTTATCGTTGATTGTAGTTACGACAACACCTCATCCACGTTGTTGCAACACCTCAAACATGAACTTGTTGCAACACTACTGACAAATATAATGAGATGACAACCACATTGGACAAGTTGGCCACTGATGCTTAGTTGTCATTGTTGGAATCTCAACAAAAGGACCATCTGATTACTACCAAACAAAGGAAATAATTATGTCAACACTATCTTGTCCATTGACACATCACATCTTAGGAAGGCTTGATTAGACCTTAAAATGTCAAAATACCATAAATTCATCATGTGTTTTCCATTCTAGGTTTTTTTTTCAATTGGATATATTTTCATATAATTTCCATTGGTGCAATAATATTTGGAAAATTTTGTGATCTATTATCAAGAATGGTTTGAAGTGATCATTATGACCTCCAAATTGCTAAATTTTCCAAAGTTGAATAAATATAAGAATAAACTATGGAAACAATAGATATTGTTATTATCAGGGGGATAAACTTGTGAGGTTAGTCAAGGGTGACATCCAAAATCATATAAACAATAACACGTGGGAAGATTGCAAACAAGCCTAAGGCATCCTAGTATAAATAATATTAGACAATCCATAAAGGCATAATGAAAGTGAAAGTTGTCTTGTTTTATTATTGATAAATAATTTCTTGTTTTTTTTGAATAAAATGCTTCCTTTAATATATTTTTAAAATTTATATGTACAATAATTTTATGCAAAAAAACGATGATATAGGAAACTTGCATGAGATAAATTTAGTAACTATGATACTCCAATAACACTATCAAAAGTTATAAATTCCAAGCCAAGGTGTCATTATGTAATAGCCCTTCAAGGTGTTACATTAAAAATTATTAACAAAATCAAATACTAAGTAACTAACAAGTAACAAAATACTAGATACATGGGATAACACAAATAGGCTAAATCTAAAATCATCATATATATATATATATATAAGCCAATAAATATGCCAAATAAAGGGGCATGCTAAGGACCCATAAATAACTTATTGCTATATCAATTTACCCAAATAACCACCAATGCAAATTTAAATACTTGAATACCTAAGCTTAGACATTTTGGAAATACAAGGTTGATCCAACTACACTATCGCTCCCATAAATCATGATATGAAAGATCGCATGAACTAATCCTAAACATTTCTCGATGAACTGGTCTCCCATAAATAATGGGGAAATCAAAGGAAGAGCTAATTTCCCACCCAAAAAAAGGTCTTCCCACCAAGTAGGGCTCAAGCTGAATGAGGTAATGGAATCACAATTCATATAAGTTGACGAGTGTCCAAAATCACATATTTCCAGCACCCATTCACAACATTTTGAATACCCTTTTTCCCATATTAATACCATCATATAACTCATTTTTCTAAGAATGAGTAACTTTTTATCAAGGTATAATGTTAATTTTACTATGTCAATTTTAATGTTCATACTTGTGTATTAAGGAAGGAATCAATGTTTGTGCTAAGTAGCAAGTAATCATGAGGAATTCTCAAGACAAACTTGTGCAGGTATTACTGAGGAATACTTGTTCATTCAATGCAATTCATTCATGATGTTAAAACACCTACATCACATTTTTGTTGAATGAAATTTTCCACAACACCTTCATGATGTTGCAACATAACTTGTTGTTGTATCTACTACAACACCTCCATGATTTTGCAACACCACTAGTTGGGGTAGTTGTCGCAACACCTTCACATTGTTGGTTGGGGTAGTTGTTGTGACACCCCTAGAACCTTTATCATTGATTATAGTTACTGGAACACCTCATCCACTTTGTTGCAACACCTCAAACATGTTGTTGCAACACTACTGACAACTATAATGACATGACAACCACATTGCACAAGTTGGCCACTGATGCTTAGTTGTTACTGTTGGACTCTCAACAAAAGGACCAACCGGTTACTACCAAACAAAGGAAATGAAAATAAGTGGTTAGAATGATCTAGCATGGAATACTTGACGATAATCATTTTTACCAACCTCCTACCTGTCGCAATGGCTAGTGAATTAGCAATCATTTGACTATTCTATATTTTTACAATATAGTCGTTATGATGGGAGACAACCTAAAAATTTGAGATTCTCATATTTTTCCTCTAAATCCATGATTAAATTAAGAATTTAAAATTATGTATTAATACCCTGCTCCACTTGAGCAAGGAAGGATGGGAGAGAATCAAAAAATTGTAATTACATTTTGCTAAATTCTGTCAATATAAAATACAAATAACATCATAATAAACATGATATGTGCTAAATGCATCACCATATCTTGAAAAACAGGTGTGAGAGGATCACCAACATATACTTCAACAACATACAAAACTTTCCAACTCAAACTCTACACCAGGAGCTCCAATCCTAATCTATACTTAATCATGCTTCAGATCTGCTCACTATTCAGTCAATAACACTCATAGATTGAAGAATCTAGGTTCTCCTCAATATTTGAAGCATGATATCTCTATTCAACCATATCTCCACACATACACTCAACATATAACACCCACAACAACCACAAAGCTCACAATGCAAGTGTATAAAATTTGTAGGGCAAAATTGAGCTTGGGTCTAGGATCAAAGGTGCACAAATTGGACCAAATAAATCCACTAAGGTCACTACTAGAGCACTGAATTAATTCACATCATGAGATGACCTTTTAAAACCATTTTCAACATTTTTCACTAATTCAGAAAGACTCTAGGAATTTCCAAGTTAATTTCCTTCAAAATAATGCGAGGAATGCAGAGAAAATCTTGTGAAAACCCTTATTCACTCCCTTGACATTGTCTGAACTTGATTATGGCTATAAACGCTCCCTTGAGCCTGTGTCCATGCAACTATATGTTTCCAACTGCTCCCATAGGCTTATGTGCATGCGAGTATGGCTAAAGCTAAGGAAAAACATTAATCCTTCAACTTAGGACCTCTGCCATTTGTCCATCCTCTTCTTAATCTCCTGTACATGCCTCCAAACCTCTGACATGGCCTCTTACACCTCTTCAGGTAGACCAAACATGCCTCCCAAGTGGCACTTCCAAGTTGACCTAGAAGGACCAACAAACAAGGTTGACAAGTATGCCAAGAATTCCTCCACTCTCCATTAGATCTATGAATAAGTTGCAACACATATGAACATACGCGCAAACCTTTGTAGTATCTATGCAACATCAACATCATCATCATGAAGCCATCACACTGCAACAAGTCATCTACATGAAGCATAAGCATGAAGACCTAGATGAAGACCTATTTGACAACTCAACTAGTACGCAATGAGCCATCATCACAAGTAGATTTGCATCATGTATCTGTAGCATCCTCCTAAACCAGTACCAACATAAACACATCATGACATGTAGATCAATGAAAATTCCAACACATGCCAACTCCTCCAAGAACATCATGTCACATTAAGCTACTAATGTTCCATCAAGTGTTCCATATCATAGGACAAACATCAATGCCAACACATACCAACACACGTGACATCAAGTGACATCAATGCCAACCACCAAGCCAAACACATATGCACATCACACATAACACTTGTTAACATCAATGGCAACACAACGATCTCAATGTCAATACATGGATACCAAATAATATGGCCACCAAGTCAGCATACATCACACATGCATATGAAAAGTATGATCATGACCATGACCTTGTTGACATCAATGCCAACATAACAATTACAACAACTAAAACTACTCTTGTAAGTTGATTTCTCTGATTTTTTCACCATGAAAAATTCAAGATGGATGAAAAAAATCTAATGATCCAATATGGATCATTAAGTGTGGAATCCATTTGTTTTGAAACCCTAGACCCAATTTATTCTTATATCAAAGATGCTACATCGAGACAACAAAACCTTAGCACCACCCAATTTAGGTTGACTACCTTGTTAGTTCACGTTCAATATAAGAATAACAATGTGAAATAAAATATAGTTAAAAATGCACATGGCATACAATTAGTATTTCCAAATATCATGTTCCACATCATCATCTTGGCACATGGCCATCTAATTGACCATCGCATTCTGAGGTTATATATCTAGCAATAAAACCACATGGCATTAAACATTTATGTTAAATCAATAGATATAAATAGAGGCCTATCTCACTGGCCACATTAGACTAGCACATGGAAATATGACATTTCAAAAACTATGTGGTACCATCACACATCAACATACCCATATAGTCATTAAGCACAATCAAATAATTATGTCAACACTATCTTGGTCATTGACACATGACATCTTAGGAATGCTTGATTAGACCTTAAAATGTCAAGTGGCCATAAATTCGTCATATGATTTCCATTTGAGGTTTTTTTTTCAATTGGATATATTTTCATATAATTTCCATTGGTGCAATAATATTTGGAAAATTTTGTGATCTATTATCAAGAATGGTTTGAAGTGATCATTATGACATCCAAATTGCTATATTTTCCAAATTGGATAAATAAAAGTATAAACTATGGAAAAAATAGATATTGTTATTCTTAGGGGAATAAAATTGTGAGGTTAGTCAAGGGTGACATCCAAATCATATAAACAATAACATGTGGGAAGATTGTAAACAAGCCTAAGGCATCATAGTATAAATAATATTAGACAATCCATAGAGGCATAATGAAAGTGAAAGTTGTCTTGTTTTATTATGGAGAAATAAATTCTTGTTTTTTTTTAATAAAATGCTTCCTTTAATATTTTTAAAATTTATATGTACAATCATTTTATGCAAAAATATGATGATATAGGTAACTTGCATGAGAAAAATTTAGTAACTATGATACTCCAATAACACTATAAAAAGTTATAAATTCCAAGCCAAGGTGACTTTATGTAATAGCCCATCAAGGTGTTACCTTATAAAATATTAACAAACACAAATACTAAGTAACCAACAAGTAGTAAACTACAAGAAACATGGGATAACACAAATATGCTAAATATAAAATAATCATATCTATATATAAAAGCCAATAAGTACACCAAATAAAGGGGCATACTAAGGACCCATAAATAACTTATTGCTATATCAATTTACCCAAATAACCACCAATGCAAATTTAAATACTTGAATACCTAAGATTAGAGCTTATAGAAATACAAGGTTGTTCCAACTACACTATAGCTCCCATAAAGCATAATATGAAAGATCGCATCAACTAATCCTCAAGAATTCCCGATGAACTGGTCTCCAATAAATAATGGGGAAATCAAAGGAGGAGCTAATTTTCCACCCAACAAAAGGTCTTCCTACAAAGTAGGGATTAAGATCAATGAGGTAATGGAATCACAATTCATAGAAGTTTACGAGTGTCCAAAATCGCATATTTCCAACACCCATTCACAACATTTTGAATACCTTTTTTCGCATCTTAATACCATCATATATCTCATTTTTATAAGAATGAGGAACTTTTTATCAAGGTATAATGTCAATTTTATTATTTTATTTTTAATTTTCATACTTGTGTATTAAGGAAAGAATCAGTTTTTATGCTAAGTAACAAGAAATCATGAGGAATTCTCAAGAAAAACTTATGCAGGTATTACTGAGGACTACTTGTTCATTCGATGCAATTCCTTCATGATGCTCAAACACCTGCATCACATTGTTGTTGAATGGAATTTTCTACAACACCTCCATGACGTTGTAACATAACTTGTTGGGTTATCTACTACAACACCTCCATGATGTTGCAACACCACTAGTTGGGGTAGTTGTCGCAACACCTTCACATTGTTGGTTGGGGTAGTTGTTGGGAAACCCCTAGAACCTTGATCGTTGATTGTAGTTATTGAAACACCTCATCGATGTTGTTGCAACACCTCAAACATGTTGTTGCAACACTACTGACAACTATAATGACATGGCAACCACATTGCACAAGTTGGCCACTGATGCTTAGTTTTCACTATTGAACTCTCGACAAAAAGACCATTCGGTTACTACCAAACAAAGGAAATGAAAAGAGGTGGTTAGAATAATCTAGCATGGAATACTTGACTATAATCATATTTACCAACCTCTTACCTGTCATAGTGGCTAGTGAATTAACAAGCGTTTGACTATTATATCTTTTGAAAATATCATTGTTATGATGGGAGACAACCTAAAAATTTGAGATTCTCATATTTGTCTTCTAAATCCATGATTAAATTAAGAATTTAAAGTTATGTATTAATACCCTGCTCCACTTGAGCAAGTAAGGAGGGGAGAGAATAAAAAAAATTGTAATTACATTCTGCTAAATTATGTCAATATAAAATACAAATAACATCATAATACACATTATATGTGCTAAATGCATCATCATCTCCTACAAAACAAGTGTGAGAGGATCACCAACATATACTCTAGCAACATACAAAACTGTCCAAATCAAACTCCACATTAGGAGCTCCAATCCTAATCTATACTTAATCATGCTTCAGATCTTCTCACTATTTAGTCAATAACACTCATAGATTGAAGAATCTAGGTTATCCGCAATATTTGAAGCATGATATCTCTATTCAACCTTATATCCACACATACACTCAACATCTAACACCCCCAACAACCACAAAGCTCACAATGCAAGTGTATAAAATATGCAGGACGAAATTGAGCTTGGGACTAGGATCAAAGGTGCACAAATTGGATCAAATAAATCCACTAAGGTCACTACTAGTGCACTAAATTAATTCACATCATGAGAGGACCTTTTCAAACCATTTTTAACATTTTTCATTAATTCAGAAAGCCTCTAGGAATTTCCAAGTTATCTTCCTTCCAAACAACGCGAGGAATGCAAAGAAAATCTTGTGAAAACCCTTATTCACTCCCTTGACATTGTCTAAACTGAATTAGGGCTATAACTACTCCCTTGAGCCTGTGTCCATGTGACTATAGGTTTCCAGCTGCTCCCATAGGCTTATGTGCATGCGACTATGGATAAAAATGAGGAAAACCATCAATCCTTTAGCTCAGGACCTCTGCCATTTGTTCCATTCTCTTCTTCAGCTCCTGTACATGCCTCCAAACCTCTGACATGGTCTCTGACACCTCTTCAGGTAGACCAAACATGCCTCCCAAGTGTCACTGCCAAGTTGACCTAGAAGGGCCAACAAACAAGGTTGAGAAGTGTGTCAAGAAGTCCTCCACTCTCCATCAGACCTATGAATAAGATGCAACACATATGAACATACCTACAAACCTCTGTAGCACCTATGCAATATCAACATCATCATCATGAAGCCATCACACTCGAACAAGCCATATCCATGAAGAATAAGCATGAAGACCTATTTGACAACTCAACTAGTATGCCGCCATCATCACAAGTAGATTTGCATCATGTATTTGTAGCATCCTCCTCAACCTATAGAAACATCAACACATCATGACATGTAGATCAATGCAAATTCCAACACATGCCAACTCCTCCAAGACCATCATGCTGCATTAAGCTACTAATGTGCCATCAAGTGTTCCATATCATTGGACAAACGGCAATGCCAACACATACCAACAAAAGTGACATCAAGTGACATCAATGCCAACCACCAAGCCAAACACATATGCACATGACACGTAGCACTTGTTAACATCATTGGAAACAAAACCATCTCACCGTCAATACATGAATACCAAACAATAGGATCACCAAGTCAACATACACCACACATGCATATGAAAAGTATGATCATGACCATGACCTTGTTGAAATCAATGCCAACACAACAATTCCAACAACTAAAACTACTCTTGTAAGTTGATTTTCTTTGATTTTTTATCCCTGGAAACTTCAAGATGAATGAAAAATAATCTAATTATCCAATGTGGATCATTAAGTGTGGAATCCATTTGTTTTGAAACCCTCAACCCACTTTATTCTTATATCAAAGATGCTGCATCAAGACAACAAAACCTTGGCACCACCCAATTTAGGTTGACTACCTTGTTAGTTCACGTTTCCATTTAAGAATAACAATGTGATATAAAGTATAGTTAACAACGAACACGATATACAATTAATATTTCCACATAGCATGTTCCACATCATCATCTTGGCACATGGCCATCCAATTGACCATCGCCTTCTCAAGTTATATATCTAGCAATAAAACCACATGGCACTCAACATCTATGTTACATGAATAGATATAAATAGAGGCATATCTCAATGGCCACATTAGAATCAAGCTTGCACATGGAAATATGACATTTCAACAACTATGTGGTACCATCACACATCAACATACCCATCTATTCATTAAGCACAATGAAATAATTATGTCAACACTATCTTGTCCATTGACACGTGACATCTTAGGAAGGCTTGATTAGACCTTAAAATGTCAAAAGGCCATAAATTCGTCATATGATTTCCATTTGAGTTTTTTATTTAAATTGGATATATTTTCATATAATTTTTTCGGTGCAATAATATTTGGAAAATTTTGTGATCTATTATCAAGAATGGTTTGAAGTGATCATTATGACCTCCAAATTGCTAAATTTTCCAAATTTGAATAAATATAACTATAAAATATGGAAAAAATAGATAATGTTATTATCAGGGGGATAAATTTGTGAGGTTAATCAAGGGTGACATCCAAAATCATATAAACAATAACACATGAGAAGATTGTAAACAAGCCTCAGGCATCCTACTATAAATAATATGAGATAATTCATAAAGGCATAATGAGAGAGAAAGTTGTCTTGTTTTATTATGGAGAAATAACTTCTTGTTTTTTTGAACAAAATTCTTCCTTTAATATATTTTTAAAATTGATATGTACAATCATTTTATGCAAAAAAATGATGATATAGGTAACTTGCATGAGAAAAATTTAGTAACTATGATACTCCAATAACACTATCAAAAGTTATAAATTCCAAGCCAATGTGTCTTTATGTAATATCCCATCAAGGTGTTACCTTAAAAAATATTAACAAACACAAATATTAAGTAACTAACAAGTAGCACACTACTAGAAACATGGGATAACACAAATAGCTAAATCTAAAATCATCATATCTATAAATAAAAGCCAATAAGTACACCAAATAAAGGGGCATGCTAAGGACCCATAAATAACTTATTTCTATATCAATTTACCGAAATAACCAGCATTGCAAATTTAAATACTTGTATGCCTAAGCCTAGAGCTTATGGAAATACAAGGTTGATCCAACTACACTATAGCTCCCATAAAGCATAATATAAAATATCACATGAACTAATCCTCAATAGTTCCCGATGAACTGGTTTCCAATAAATAATGGGGAAATCAAAGGAAGAGCTAATTTTCCACCCAACAAAAAGGTCTTCCCACCAAGTAGGTCTCAAGCTCAATGAGGTAATGGAATCACAATTCATTGCAGTTGACAAGTTTCCAAAATCACATATTTCCAGCCCCCGTTCACAACATTTTGAATACCCTTTTTCCCATCTTAATGCCATCATATAGCTCATTTTTCTAAGAATGATGAACTTTTTATCAAGGTATAATGTTAATTTTATTATGTCATTTTTAATTCTCATACCTGTGTATTAAGGAAAGAATCAATGTTTGTGGTAAGTAACAAGAAATCATGAGGAATGCTCAAGACAAACTTGTGCAGGAATTACTGAAGACTATCTGTTCATTGGATGCAATTCCTTCATGATGTTGAAACACTTGGATCACATTGTCGTTGAATGAAATTTTCCACAACACCTCCATGATGTTGCAACATAACTTGTTGGGGTATCTACTACAACACCTCCATGATTTTGCAACACCACTTGCTGGTGTAGTTGTTGCAACACCTCCACATTGTTGGTTGGGATAGTTGTTGCAACACCCCTAGAACCTTGATCGTTGATTGTAGTTACTGCAACACCTCATCCATGTTGTTGCAACACCTAAAACATGTTGTTGTAACACTATTGACAACAATAATGACATGACAATCAGATTGCACAAGTTGGCCACTGATGCTTAGTTTGTCACTGTTAGACTCTCGACAAAAGGACCAACCAGTTACTACCAAAAAAAGAAAATGAAAAGAGGTGGTTAGAATAATCTAGCATGGAATACTTGACTATAATCATTTTTACCAACCTCCTACCTATCGCAGTGGCTAGAGAATTAACAATCGTTTGACTATTCTATATTTTGACAATATAGTCATTATGATGGGAGACAACCTAAAAATTTGAGCTTCTCATATTTTTCCTCTGACTCCATGATTAAATTAAGAATTTAAAATTATGTATAAAACCCTACTCCACTTGATCGAGGAAGGATGGGAGAGAATAAAAAAATTGTAATTACATTCTGCTAAATTTTGTCTATATAAAATTTTCCAATTTCTATTCAATTCTATTCATGTGTGTGATGTGATGATAACCTAGACCTTCTGCTGTATTTATAACCAATGCCTCATCGAAGGTGGTAGGGACCCCTCCTTAGTTAGGTACTTCTAGTAATTTAGCCTAGGATAATTTATGTTTCAATTTGCATTAAGTTGGTAATAGGTTACTATGTTTTCGAATTCTAATCTTTGTTCCTTCTTATTGATTGAATCAATTATATATTTACTTTATTTTTTAATTCTGCAACTTTAATTTTGTTTTATCTCATTAATTTGGCTTTCCTGTGTAGTAGTTTTAGCCAACGATTTTCTGCATCTATTTCAAGGTGCGTTTTTCTGTTACCGAGCCAAGAATTGAACAAACAATTGGATTAAGTCGGTAGTTTAGTTTGCTACCAGTGTGTTTATTTTAATGCAAGATTGATTTCATTTCTTACAAAGTGTGTTTCCTTTTAGAAAACTGTAATTTCCTTTTTTGCAAGACTATTTCATTTCAACAAGTGTGTTTCCTTTCATTTAATCAAAGTGTGATTTCCGTTTTTCAATAGTGTTGTAGTTAACATTTCAATTCCTAAAAATGTGAACATTTCAATCCATACAAGTGTGAATATTTTAAATTCTTGCAAGTGCGATATATTTTTTTTTCCTTGTGCCTTTATAGAAAGCATTAACATCCAACTCTATAATACTTAACCATTACTATAAATTCACTAGCGCTTAACCTATTGTATTTAGCATATATGTTTTATGACAATTTTCAAGCTCCAAACAAACACCAAATTGGCAATTAAATCAAGGAAAATTTTAAGGATGGAAATTATTTTAAAATTTAGAAACCTCGGTGAATCTTACAAGTTCAGAATATACAAACTATAAAAGGTTTGGGGACATTTTGTAAAAATATTCAATTTTGAAATGATTTTAAATTTTGATAAATTTTAAGATAAAATAATTTTATACTATAAAATTTAGGCGAATAATTTTTAGAAAAAATAAAATATAAAATGGTGATTTTTTTTTGAAAAAGCATGGAAAATTAGCCCATCTGCGAATATTAGCCCCTAAAATTTTCCCTAAATTAAATGTACGGTTTCTCATTTATATACTAAGAAATTAGAAAGCAATTGAAAAACCCATCACATATCTGATCAATCCAACCCAAAGGTGATCAAGAATAAATAAATCAGGCTTACAATAACTCATTCGATGTGTAATGGAGAGGCTCCTAGACTTTCATTACCCTCAAATCATGTAGGATTATGATGTGCAAGGGTATTATTACCATCTTCAACAAGTGATCATAATAATAATAAAAGTAAGAACCCTCCCCTCAACTTCAATTAAATATTTTAATACAACCTTTAATTGGTGGTCACAACCACAAAAATAGTGGAATATGGCTCTACAAGTAGCTTACTAGCACCTTCACCTAGTGATCACAATAAAAAAATAGTGACATCCTACAATTGGGGCGAAAAATAAAAAAATAAAATGAGCTAAGCATAGTAAGCTTTAGTACCTCTTGATGTTGTAAGTATACTCCGACCAACCTAATTCTTTTGATTTTTCCACCTTGAAAGCATAAAGAGGGATGAAAAATAATATTCAATCTGGATTATACCTCCCCTTTTTGAGAGGATTTTG
The DNA here is from genome assembly GCA_034641835.2 of Pinus albicaulis. Lineage (NCBI taxonomy): Eukaryota > Viridiplantae > Streptophyta > Pinopsida > Pinales > Pinaceae > Pinus > Pinus albicaulis. The sequence continues at coordinate 181,338 of JAXQQM020081606.1, forward strand.
GTCCCCAAAATATTTTACTGAATGAGATGAGGAAATTTACCATATACCTTATCCCCGGAGTACCATTTATTATTTCTTGGAATATATCGTTTCAACCTAATATTCCAAAGGTCATGTTGCCCTTGTCTTATAGTTCTGGACATATTTTGCAAAATTTTATCCTCTGTCAACTCTGCTTAAGCATCTAGTGTGAAAAACTCTATAGAAGGTAAATTTCACTACTGAGTAAATACACGCGTATGGCTGTAGATTCAGTCTCAAAGGAAAAATATCACAAAGCCTTGATTTTAATACTAGGACTACATAGCCTCTCCTTGTTCAACCATCACAACACTCTATCTCCTAGTATAAATGACTTATTTTTTTTGTAATGAGCATGCCTTACCTTATTAGAGTGGAATATTCTATTATCACAATTAGGGATGCACACATGTGATGATTCATGGGAGTAATTTAAGGATCATTTTAGATAATGTTACTTCTCTAAAGAATTTATTGAAAGATAATTGAGCGAGTTTGATTCTCTAAGATAAAATAAGATGTTTAACCCTAATATTTAATTATTGCATTATATACGTTCTTTGTAGATAATGTAATTTTTTTTTTAAAGTGTTGATCCTGCTTGGTGTTGTATATTTCCTCTAAATTCTATACTATCTTCTATACATGTAGATGGATCTACATGATTTTCTCCACATTTTTTTTGTCCTTAAGGCATCCCCTCTAAGATCCTCCCTCACTCCTCCTTTTTGTACATATGAAATATCCAAAGGTGAAGGTGGAAATATCCAAAATAAGCTTCAAATAGGAACTTACTAGTAGAAGTGTGGAATAATCTATTATAATTGTTTCATGTATAAAATTTTTTCATCCCAAGCATTTGGATTTTTTTATGGTAATCCTCAAAAGCTGGAGAAAAGTCTTATTGAGTATTTTTTTTCCCATCTGTCTCTGGATGGAATGTTGTAGACTTATTCTTCTTTGTGTCCATCCTCTCCCACAAGGTATTATAAAAAGGATTCAGAAATCTGGTATTCCTATCTGAAATGATGCTCCTTGGGATTCAAAAGTGCAGCCAAACTTGTCCAAAGCATAAGTTTTCTACTTCTTTCCCCTTGATGATATTTTTATAAGGCATGAGAATGTGCATCTTACTGAATTTTTCAACTACCACAAATAGTTATCCATGTCTCTGATTGGTTGTTAGTAAACCTACCACAAATTACAAGGGAAATATTTCCCAAATATGAGTGGGTACATGTAAGGGATGGTATAGGCCCCATATCTTGTTATTAGGCACGATAGTACAATAAAAAATACATCCTCTTATGAAATTAGCTACATCTTCTTACATCCTAGGCCAATACACTTATCTCTGTAATTTGGTCAGTATCTTCCCTACACCGAGATTCCCTGCAACCTTGGAGTAAGCCTCTTTGACTAGTTGTAGTTGCACACCTTTAGGAACACATAACTTTCCCATCTTGTAGAGTAACCCATTCTATAGATGAAAATCAATTATGTTATCTCCATTGTCTACATTACTCTAGTTGACTACTCAAACACTTGAACTCCACGTTCCCTATATTTTCCTCTTTGTATGCATCATGGGTGAAAGGCTCCATGTGCATCAAATTCCCCAAAGTTGTGATATTTAATGTGGGTGGCTTTGAAATAATGCCATATAACTTGTTTTTCTTTCCCTTATTGTACTTAATAAATGAATGAAGCTATTATAGAAATCCCATCCACTTGTAATGCCTAATCTTTTGTAACTTACTCTGAGCCTACATGTACTCTAGTGTTTGGTGATCTGTATGGATTACTGTCTCCTTTCCCATCAAATAATGTTTCCACTTTTTGACAACTTGTAGAAGGTCATCCTTTTCATATGTAGGGTAGTTGAGAGCCACCCCATGAAATACTTTAGAAAGGTAGCATACATGCCTTCTTTCCTACATCAACATTTCTCCCATAGCATACCCTATCACATCTATTTTTGCTTCAAAGGGATGTTGTAGGTTTGGTAATTTCGAACAAATCCTTTACTTATTTAATTCTTTAACTCCTCAAAGGGAATTTTCTTACTCTTTTAACAATAGAAACTCTTTCCACGCGTTCTTATGGTGTGTGTTGGTGTTGCTCCTACTAAAAATGAGGCTATGAATTTCCTCAAGTATTGTGCTACCCGAACAAAACTCATAACCTTAGAAACATTGGTATGAACATGCCACTTTGTGATGACCTCTATATTGGTAGGATATATCTTTATCTCTCCTCCACCTATCACATATCCTAAATACACTAAATATTACTCTGAAAAATCACACTTCTTGATATTTTACAACAATCTATTTTTCTTCAATGTCTCTATCACCTACATCAAATATAAGACGTGCTCCTCCCAGGTAGCGTTGTATACAAGTATATTACCCAAATAAGCAATAAAAATTTAATCTACAAAATTACATGGTATGTCATTCAGTAATATCATTAACATAACTAGTGCATTGAATAGGCCAAAAAACATAACTAACCACTCATACAAAACTTGTATGGTTTTGAAGGTGGTCTTCTAGATATCTTCTTCTTTGAATTAAACCTAGTGATACCGTGACTTTAAATCTAGCTTAGTGAAGTATTTTGATTGTTGCAACTAGTCCAACATCCTTAAGTGTAGTTTTGTTTAAAACATTATAACCAATAAACATCCACTAATTCCCATCTTTCTTTGGCACAATTATGATGGGTGGTTCACATGGTGAGGTAAATGGTCTAATGAAACCCTATTCTAGTAGCTGGTACAACTTCTTCTTCACCTCAGTTTCTTCTATAATAGACTTGCTGTGCAGTGCAACATTTGGAAATGGAGAGTATGGAAGCATTTGGATCTCATGCTCCACTTACCTCTTGGGTGGTATCCCTCTAGGCTCATAGAACACACCCCTGAATTCTTGTATCAAATCTTATAGTTATTTATTTTGTTCCTTATAACACCCCTCCAGTGATGACCTATCCCTTATTCACTCTTCTATAGACTAATTTTCTCTTAAAAATAATAGAACATACTTCTTGCTTGACTTGATAAAATTATTGGCCTGGTTTTGCACTTAATTACAAGTGAGATATTTTAATTTTCATTATGCATGTTTATGATGAAGGATTTTGCTTTCTTTAAGAGATGATACTTGTGGGTTCTCTACATGAAGATCACATCTCGATATACATATTAGGGCTCCTAAAAATAATTCCACATACATCAAGTGGAACTTCATCCAATTCTACTTCATCAATAAAATCAACATCGATAACAAATTTGATTCTAAATTGTTTGTTTACCTTCATTTTGGCCTCCTTGTTGACCCATCCCAATGGCTGTGGGCTAGGATGCTCATTAACCTCCAATCCCAAATTTTTGACCAACTTAGGTGTAATGAGATTTTCCTATGATGCTGATTCAAACAAAGAATTGATTTTCATCTTCCTAACTTTTATCTTTATATAAAATATTTTAGTCATATCCTCCTCTTCCTATTATTGAAGTATATTTAGATTCACCCCCTTCTACACTATTGAATATAAAATGTTCTCATCCATGTCTGAGATACTTTCCATCTAATTACTGAATCTATGGCCATGAGAGCTTTCTTCTTCCTATCATTTTTATGGTTCTTTGGGTTGAGTTTTGGATGTAATTTCCAACACTTATCTTATGTATGACCATCAATGTTAAAGTTGTTGCAGGGATATTTGAACTAGTGTGTTGTGGTTATTTTCCTTTTGTCCTTCCCCCCTTTCCATTTCTTCTTCCCTTCTTTGGAAGCTTCTCGGTGTTCTTTTTACTTGAACCCACTTGATTTCCCTTTCTTTTGGCCTATGTTTACCAGGTACTATGGATGTACCCAAGCCTCATCCATCATTATGGGTTTTAACAGCATCACTTGCTTCCGCAAATGGATATGTAGACCCCACATATATTTAAGGAGTATGTATGGGTCAATGGGAGAGATGCATACAATTTTTACCATCTTTCCAAATTCTACGGTTTACTATTGCACAATATTCCTTTGTCTCTTCCTAAAGTAATGCCACAAGATCCATTAGTTCTCTACATACCCAATAGGGTAGAACTAGGAATTTATGAAAGTTTTAAAATCCTCCCACTTAGACACTAGGGGATCATCCTAAACCTCAAGGTTTCCATGCAACCTTCCCACTAGGTCAAGGCATGGCCTTCTAGTTTCAATTTTTTTTTTTGTTCCTCCTCTATGTGATTGTTGGCGGGTGATCAGGTCTCGCGGGCAAGACCCAGGTTCGGGAGTTGTGGCCAACAAAGGAATCCGCTGTAGTCTAGGATTACATCGGCATTACCACCCTACTCCGGAGAGCAGAGAGTCTCACCCGAGGCATGCCGCGACTACATGTAGAAGAGGAATAGACCAATGGCGAGGGAAGGATCCGAAACTCATTCTTATCAGCATTTAGATCACATAAATAGAATCATACACGCAACATCATCCATAAAGCATACAGGTAGTAAGCAATTAAAATTTTGAAACATCACGATCAATACACATGCATGTGAATCACCCCAATAGATAGCAACCTTCAATTGTATTAAGCTCTTGGCCAAATTCACAGTTACATAGCTTTACACCGGCTTACAAGTCTGATGCATATGCTTCACAGAACAGAGATGTAGATAAATAGACCTTAAGAACTACAGATACCTCATCCAGAATCCGGGCTCCTGTTGCAGCCTGCGCTTTCTCTTCATCAGTCGCTCTCTCCTTTCTTCTGCTGCGCAATCATCATCATGCTTTCTTCCATCCGGGTGACTGCTATTTATTCACCCACTGTTGCAACTGTTAGTTCTCTGTATGTCCTTCTGCAGCTGCTTCTAGCTTTTCTCTGCTTATCTGTGTGTTCCTCTTGCGTTCTTCTGGTGTATCTTCTTCTTATCTGTACTTGTGCATCTAGTCTCTTCCGCTATGTGCCTGTTCCTTCGTAACTTTGGTAGCTCCGCCGTTTGGTGTGGTTGCGACTTGGTTGCGGCTGCCATGTGTCCATTTTCCGCAACCCCAAAATCTGGCCGTTATTCCCAATTCAGACCGTTCAAAACAAGGTTTTTCAAAAACAAGGGCCCCAACAGGCCCCGACCACAGTTCCTTGACTCGTCCCCGAGTCAATCACAGATCACGGTTTCCACCTCCATTGCCCCGCTTGCCTCCATGTCCTGTTCACCCTGCGTGCCCTCATCTTGCGCTCGTTCCTCCTGTGCACCTTCAGCCTGCTCCTGTCCTTGCTGTGCATCTTCTGGCGGCTGTTCAAACAAGGGCCCCAACTCCGGAACCCTGCGGAACGCTGTAGCGCGAAGCTCAGTAAAATCTGACACAGCTTGCTGCTAGCCCTGGATGAGCAAGTCTGTTTCCTCGGCGAGCTTGGTGGCAGCATCCTCCTCGACGGGCGCTGGGACGACGCCGAACATGGTGCTGATCTGGGTCTCGGCTGCCGCTGCAAGCTGTTGTATAGACCGGGCGCTAGATTGAAGAGGCGGTCGGAGCTCCCGAATGACGCGTTTGGCCTCCATCGAGCTAGCTTCTGTATGTTGGATATGTGCTTCAAGCTCATCAACCTGGCCGTACAATTGATCCAACCTTGTAGGGTCCGTAGCCTCCTGAATCTCCCTTGAAACGTCTGCACCTGTCTGTGACAGCCCTGTGAGGTGATGAATATCTTCAGCATGAATAGGAATTTCCTGGGTCAGCCACAGAGACCCATTCTGAATTCGGCTGAGGAGGAAACGGGTACATTGCAGAACCAGTCCTGTGGTGCCAAAGACCTGTAGCTTCCTCAAATTCATCAAGGACGAGGTCTGAAGGCTGCTGAATTCTGGTCGCAGGCGGCTAGCGGGATTGCCGGCTGCAGTAGAATAGTGCTCCATGTATGCCTGTCGCTGGAGGGACGGAAACTCAACAGCATTTGAGAGGTTGGCATCAATCAGGGCTGCACTATCATACTTGCCCACAAGGGACTCGGTTTTGTGAATGCGAGGATCAAGCTCTGGTTCAGTAACTGCTGGGATGGTCTTCGACATTTTGGCCCGGCATTGGTAGACCTGTAGAATCTGTCGTGAGCGTATTTCCTGGTGCAATGCGTTCTGAGAACTCAGCGGCTCTGGTGCAGCGGCAATTGCTAATTCGAACGGGTCTAGAATTCTTGTGCTTTTGGTGTGCATGCAAGTTATGTCAGCACTTGGCACGAGTGGATTTGATGAGACCCCCTAACGAGTTAATTCTCGCTGGCATTCGTTCTGCGATAATCGTGCGATCAATCGCATGCCAATGAGTGCTGTGACAGTTGCTGACGGTGGCATGGGGAAGTGGGCGGACGCGACGGCTGAGGTTACTGCGGGTGATGGACAAATGATGACGGTGCGGTTACTGCCAATTATGGTAATTAATGACGCAGATCTAGGTGATCCTACGGACTAACACAAGTACGTGGGTGGACTGAGTTGGACAGACAGGGAGGTGGGTACGGATCCTGCAGGGATGACACGCTGGATAGGCGCCGCCCCGACCACAGTCGGTTGCGGTGCTTACCCCACAACTGAGCGGTTATTGACACACTACCTACGAACAGAAAGACCTCCTACGCTCATCCCGGTTGCGGGAGAGTTATTCAACTATGCTATTCTACGGGTGCTCTCGGGTGCAAGAGTTATTGATGAGAAATGAAAGGTACTTACTCCTGGTAGGGTTTCAGGCATGCGCCATTCACCCAGCCAGGGAGAACCGTGCCGTCCAGCTGTGCCACCCGAACGGCTCCGGAGTCGCGAATTTCGACAACAAAGTAAGGTCCCAACCAGTGCATCTGGAGCTTTCCTGGGAACTTCTGGAACCTGCTGTCGTATAAAAGAACTTTTCCGCCAACCTGGAAGGTTTTATTCTTAATGTGGTGGTCGTGCCACGCTTTCTGCCGGTCCTTCTGGATCTTTTGGTGGAATTCGGCCAGGAAGCGGGCCTCATCTAGTTCCTGCAATTCATGGAGGCGCTCCTGGAGGGAGGCCTCTTTCGAGAACTTCAAAGACGTGGTGATTAACAGGCTTGGTACAGTAAAATCGGCGGGGATCACAGCCTCCCAGCCGTACACAAGCTGGAAGGGCGTTTGATTGGTCAAGCGCTTCACCGTAGTCCGATAGGCCCATAAGGCCACTGATAGGCGCTCATCCCAATCATCACGCTGGGCATTGCAAATCTTCGTTAAGCATTTCTCCATAATCTTATTGAAGGCTTCCACCGTACCATTAGCCTGCGGGTGGTACGGGCTACTCTTGTGATGTTGAACCATGAAGGTGTCCAGCAGTGTTTTGATAGTATCATTAATGAAGTGCGTATCCTGGTCACTGGTTAAACTTCGCGGGAAGCCAAACTGGCAAATGATGTGCTACAAAATGAACCGGGCGGTGGTATCCGCTGTGCAGTTGCGCACCGCCGCTGCCTCAGCCCACCGGGTGAGGTAATCCGTGGCGGTAATGATGTACTGGGCCTTGGAGTGCCTGGCGACCGGGGCTATGGGGCCCAAAAAATCCACATCCCACTTCTCGAATGGCCGCAACACCTGCACTGGATGTAACGGGAGCTAGTCCCGGGGTGAGGGCCTTCCAGTCCGTCGGCAGACATCGCAACGCCTCACATAGGCCTTACAATCAGCATGTACTGTCGGCCACCACAGGCCAGCTTGGAGCACCTTTCGTGTGGTAGTTTTCGCACCTACATGCCCTCCCGCAACACCGCTGTGAAATTCCCACGTTACCGCTTCCCGTTCGTGGTCAAGGACGCATCTGTGTAAAACCTCATCAAGGCCTAGTTTATATAGCTGCCCCGCGATCAACTGGTAGTCGGCGGCATGGACAACCAAATGCCATTTCTGAAGCGGGGTGTAACCCTGAGGGCATTGCCCCGTTTTCAAATAGGCGGCAATATCGGCCAAGTAATCTGGTACAGCTGCGACTCGGAAAAGGTCAGCATCGGGTAGCTGATCATCGAGGGAGCCGTCGTTCTCCCCTGTCTCCAGCCTAGATAGGTGATCGAGCCCGACATTCAACCTCCCGGGCTTGACGATTACCTCGAACGTGAATTCTTGGAACAACAGAAGCCAACAACAAATCCGACCCTCCAAAACGGGCTTATTGACCAGGTACTTCAGGGCAGAGTGGTCTGTGAAGAACTTGAACTTGCCCCCCAGAAGATAGTGGCGGAACTTCTGAAGAGAGTAGATCATCGCCCGCGCCTCCCGCTCGGTCGTGGTATAATTTTTCTTCGCATTTGACAGCTTTCGGCTGGCGAAGTAGACCGGGTGGTCGACTATTGTCTCACCGGGTTGTGCCAAGACAGCCCCCAGTGCAATACTGGAAGCGTCAATCTGCACATGGAATTGCTTATCCCAGTCTGGATGTACTAGAATGGGTGCTGACGCTAGCTTCTCCTTCAAGGTGTCCAGGGCTATCCGACACTCCTCCTTCCATTGAAAGACTGCGGACTTCCGCAGAAGTTGTTCTAACGGAGCAGTGATCTTGGCATAGTTGCGGATAAATCTCCTGTAGTATCCCGTGTGCCCAAGTAATGCTCACAACTGTTTCACCGTCTCAGGGGCTTCCATGTGTACGATCACCACAACCTTGGTGGGGTCGACACAGACCCCCTGCTTGCATACCACATGTCCCAACAACGTGCCGAAAGGAACGGCAAAAATACATTTCTTTAAGTTTAAGGAAATCTGCAGCTGTCGACACCGATCAAACATGACCCGCAACAAGGTAGCGTGTTTCTTTAATAAGCTGTAGACAGTCCAATCGTCCATGTAGACTTCCAGGAACTTGTGAATGTACTCCGGGAAGGCAGCGATGACAACCCAGGAAAACATGGCCGGGGCGTTCTTCAATCCGAACGGCATGACATGGTACGCGAACGACCCCCATTCGGTGGTGAAGGTTGTATTTGACTTATCATCTTCCGCAATACGCACCTGGTGGTAGCCCGAAAAGCCATCAGTGAAAGAGTATGCTTCATTCCTCGCAACGTGGTCCAACACTTCGTCACTAAAAGGGGTGGGAAACAGATCATGAATGCAGGCATTGTTCAGACTGCGATAATCGACACAAACACGTATCTCCGCCTTGTCCTTCTTATTCTGGATGACGATGGGGCTCACCCACTCTACTTCCTCCACGGGAAAGATTAGACCTGCAGCTAGCATCTTGTCGATTTCCGCCTTAACCTTCTCCTTAACCCACGGGTTCAACCGGTAAGGTCGGTGCTTCACCGGTCTGGCCCCCAGTTTCAGCACGATGCGCATTTCGCCAAGGTCACCTTTGATGCCCTTTAGGTCGGCTACCGATGAAGGGAACAAGTCCTCATATTCCTGGAGAAGGCTAAAAATCTCCTTGGTCGTCTCCTCGTCCCAGTAATCGCCCACCGTAGCCAACTTAGGCGTCTCTGCCGTACCAATGTTGAGCTTCTTTGTCTTCAGCGGCCGTAAGTGGACCCCTTCCATGGCCGGTTCTTCGTTAATGTTCCGATCACCTTCCTTCTCTTCGAAATATAGGTGCCTCAGGTCCTCCAGCCCATCATTCTCGAGATCGCCGTCAATCCTTTGGCACACCAACTCTTGCACGTCCTTAGGCAGGACGGGCAGCATGCAACCGTCGATCTGCGGATCGCGGAAAGACAATACCGCCCTGATAGCGTGCAATGCTTGAGATTCTAGCTCGGTGTCTCCCGCGAAAGAGAAGCACTGTGCAAACTTGCACGCAACCTCCATCCAAGAGCTAGTCCCTCGTTTCCATTCTTCTTCCAAATACCATGCATGGGGGATGGTATCTAAAGTGTGGACAAACCGATGAACCCACAGCTCTTCTGGGTATCCTATACTCCGCCACTGCTCCTCACAGGTCCGCAAATGGTCCTGCGGACTGGAAATTCCCAAATACCGCCGCCTGCTTCGAGGGACTTCATCTTCTTTAAACTGCGCCCGTAACACGTCCGCCACACTACTCCACCGCGACAAGGTGTTGCAGTGATTTTTCCACCACCGGGCTACTGTAGACTGTAGTGCGACATCCAGAAGGGGTATTCTGCTCCCTTCCGGCACCATGTCCTCAACCTTAATAATAAAGGTATTGACAGCTTGCATGTTCGATAGGGTCGGGTAGTCTCTGAGCTCCGCACCAATCCAATTGACGCGGCCAATATGAGCACATCTCCGCGTGCTAGTCTCGTATCCCCCCTGCTACCAGTCTTCCCAAGCGAGTTCGGATCCCAGCTCTGAGCTCTGGACACTCCGCCAACTGACAGAACCAGTCGCGGTCGGGTTAATGTAGTCTTCCCGTTTCCTTGCAGTCATCTGATAGAGGTGGTCCATCATCTGAGCATCCTCCTGGTTATCCACCGTCTTGGTATACCTCGGCCCTTGATAGGGGTCGAGAGGCTGAGTGACCCGGACCTCCCCATCTTCGAAGATCATCAGCTCCTTTTTGAGGTCGATGATAGCATAATTCTCGAAAGCCCAATCGATCCCCAACAAGGCGGGGTATGAATCCTTGTGTTACACTAAAAACTGTCATCCTGACATTTTTCCATGAGTATGAGCTCATTATTACTCATACTTCCTCCTTTTGCAAGTCTAACATGTTAGTTCCTCATGTCAAGCTTTCAAAATAAGAGAAAAGTTCCTAAAAATCCCCTTGACATTGGTATCGCACTTTCTCTATTCATTGCCTACGGTCCCGCACCTAAAGTTCAGCTTTCCTGCGGAACCATACCGCACGTTCTTTGTGTTATGGGTGTGGACCTCTGTAAAACTCAAAAAGGCGAGAAAGTAAAGATAAAAAATTGATTACAGATGAATTCTAGAAGATTCTAGATGGGAATTTTCGGGAATGGATACGCTTTGATAAGGTTCATGCATCCCTCACTTGGTGGAGCTAACCCCTTGATGTAAGAAGCTAATCCCTTTGAAGGAGGATTCTATCCCTTCATATTTGGAATAGAAAACCTCCTCTTTTCCACTATAAAAAGAGGTCTTGGGTAGCCTCAAAGCGAGTTCAAGCTTTAAGATATTTGAGGTTAAATGCTGTTGAGATTCAGACTCAGTTAACTAAGACTTTCTGTGAGGTTAAATCACTCACCTCTACTGATACTGAAACAGTGGCAGAAGAGTCCATTGCAGACGAATCTTTGTTTCTCATCAGTACACTTGATCTGTGGTATGGAGATATTATCATTTATCTCCAAACCCAATCTTTTCGGCCTGACATCTCACGAACTCAGCGACGGAAAATACGCTTCCAATCCCAACAGTATAATATCATTGGTGATACACTTTATCGTCGTGGGGTGGATTCTATTTTTCAACGTTGTCTAAATCATGAAGAAGCTGAAAATGTGTTAAATGACTGCCATTCTGGAGCATGTGGCGGTCATATGTCTGGGTATGCCACAGCCCAAAAGATATTCTGTGTAGGTTACTTCTGGCCAACGTTGTTCAAAGATTGCATTTATGCGGTTAGGAAATGCCACAACTGTCAAATTTTTTATCGGAAAATGCGTGCACCACCCGCTCCTCTTCACCCTATAATTGCTGTTGGTCCTTTCGCGAAATGGGGTATCGATTTTATTACATGTAACCCTCACTCGGCCGGGGGGCATGCCTATATTATCTTAGCAGTGGATTATTTTACTAAGTGGGCCGAGGCGATGCCGACATTTTCGGCTGATGGCAAGACTACTACAACTTTCGTATTTAATCACAAAATTTCTAGGTTCGGCGTTCCTCAAGCTATTATTACGGATCATGGAAGTCATTTTCGGAATGTC